>OX459101.1:18314315-18914315 GCA_949775045.1 Metridium senile | reverse complement strand
TCGTTTATATCAAACACCGACGCAGCCTATACTAGTTTACTCGCTAGTTTCTATTTAAGTAAAGTTAAGTTAACATTTTTTTACGGTGTTCAAAATTTCATTCGAATGACGCAGCCTAGCTACACTAGTTTACTCGCTAGTTTCCATTTAAGTAAAGTTAAGTTAACATTTTTTACAGTGTTACAAATTTCATTCTATTACCTATCGTTTATATCAAACACCGACGCAGCCTATACTAGTTTACTCGCTTGTTTCCATTTAAGTAAAGTTAATTAAACATTTTTTACGGTGTTACAAATTTCATTCTATTACCTATCGTTTATATCAAACACCGACGCAGCCTATACTAGTTTACTCGCTTGTTTCCATTTAAGTAAAGTTAATTAAACATTTTTTACGGTGTCAGCAAATTTCATTCTATTACTTATCGTTTATATCAAACTACGACGCAGCCTATACTAATTTACATATACCATTTGAAGAGATGACACTCTATTTTGTCAATTGTTTCTCTTTTTTCTTAAGTCTTCCTCGTTTTCAAACTTTTAAATGGGTTTTTACTCCCACGAAGGTTTGCATTAGTGCTTGCAGGTGGAACGATAATTAGAAGAATACATGTGACATTGGACTTATTGAATACCCCACGTACGGCTTAGTCAATTTACAGTACTATAAAATGAAAATATAATACCAAAAAAATTAAAAAAAATAATTTTAGAGAGAGAAACGCGTAAATATCTCCAATGCCCCCACCGTTCAGTGATGACCTTAGATGGGTGTCTCGATGGTTTCTCTGAACAGTGGAGGCATTGTTTGGGTAATTAAGAAAGGAATGAGAAGAAATTCGCATTACCCATAGCTCCTTTCGGTCGTGCAACATCACGTCGTGCTTCTCTTAACACTTCTCTCGTGTTCTGTCAATCCCCGCGTGCTTTATAACTGCACACATGCAGTATGTGCGCGTGTTTTCTATTTCTTCATAAAGAGGTTGTCAATATTACGTATAGGATAATGGTCGAGCTCTGAGAAATATTTTCAATGATCCGAAGAGCGAGGCCATTATCCGACTTAATGCATACTCTCATTGTTTTCGAAGAAACGAAACTATTTTCGATAATCTAGGTTACTAAAAGTCGGGGAGGGTTTTGAGTTCAGCAGGGAAGAGTGGGGCTGATGATTTAATTCAATTTAAATTACACATGCACAGGTCATTATTCAACAAATAATGACCTCCTGTCCCATGTGAGTGCCCACAATAATGACCTGTGTTTGTTTAAACTAAAAAAAAAAGATAGAACAAAACATGCAACAACAACAAGAAATAGAATTTCAATGAGCTTTCAATGATTAGGATATGTCATTACAGTTATCCCTCATTATGTCCATGAACAGAACTTAACTTCATGTTTTACAAAAAGCAAGCTAATGAATGGTTTTTAGTTTAAGCGGTGTTAGTTAGAATTCCACTGGGACCATGTTTTAATATAGTCTATATATGGCCTCTTCTTCACGAATCCGATCCGGCTGAAACCGCATAGAAATATTTGCGTCCACACGAATCCTGTTGATCGTTTCCTATTCAAAAGTATGCGGTTTCGGTGACCGGATTCACTGGATTCGTGTGGACGATAGGCCGATTCGCATCAAAAAGTATGCGGTTTCAAAAGTATCCGGATCCGTGTAGCCGGGGTCTATATCTGTTTGCAGTATTTTACGAAAAAGAAAGAAACAATACAGTCATGATTATACAACTGATTATTGTTATCGGTAATCCACCATAATAATCTGTTCAAGTTTCATAATTCAATGTTATTTGTCAATGGATTCCATGCACAAGGAAATATTAAACAATCGCTTTTCAATTCTATTCAGAGTAATGCTAACGAACTTGAATGCTAACAAACTTGATGAAATTTTGTTGTTGACTTTCCATATGAATTGACTGAGTAGTATAATGGGTTAAAGCGCGGACACAGCAATGCAGAGGTTCTCGGTTCGAATCCTGGCATTGGTAATCAAAGCCTTTTTTCTGCCAAAAATCACTATCTAGTCTGATAATGTTTAAGGGGAGGGTATATATCTGTACAAGGAATTATAAATGCAAGGGTTATATCTCAGAAATATTGACCCGGGTTATGTAATCCACCTAGATTATCAAAAATAATGAACACTTCAAAACAATGAGAGTGTGCATTAAATTCATACAATGGGATGACGTTTTGTACATTATTTTGCAGCCACCTCCATCAATATGCGATACAAACCCTTGTGGTGATGAAGGTCAGTGTTCTGTGTTAAATACTGTAAAAGACGGTTATGAATGCAAGTGTAACGAGGAGCATACAGGGAAAAACTGCCAAATAAGTAAGTAAGTAAGTAAGTAAGTAAGTAAGTAAGTAAGTAAGTAAGTACGTAAGTAAGTACGTAGGTAAGTAGGTAGGTAAGTAGGTAGGTAAGTAGGTAAGTAAGTAAGTAGGTAAGTAAGTAGGTAAGTAAGTAGGTAAGTAAGTAAGTAAGTAAGTAAGTAAGTAAGTAAGTAAGTAAGTAAGTAAGTAAGTAAGTAAGTAAGTAAGTAAGTATATAGTTAATGTCATTAAGATTGTCCACCCAAAAGACATTTACGTGGACAACGTTATGACATTGACAGTTTATCCTCAAATATATATCCATGATAATGATAAAATTACGGTGATCACTAAAATATTGCGCATTTTTGTTCTTGTTGCAGAATGCGTTTTGTTTAACTTTGAATCTGGACGATTGGATGGCTGGACGCTGACAGGCACGGCATTCAACAACCAGCCGACATATGGAGACAACCCCAAGGCAAGAAATAGAGGAACAGCGAACCTCAAAGGAAACTGGTGGATAGGCGGAGCCGAAAATCGACCCAGTCCTTCTGATCCACCCGGTCAGGGCCAAGGTGACGCACCGACCGGTACAATGACGTCACCGACGTTCCAAATCAGAGGATCGAAAATAACGTTTCTGATTGGTGCAGGTGGTGACGTCAATAGAGAACGACTTGAGCTGCTGATTGGTGGATCGGTCGTTGCTAAGGCAACAGGGGCCCATAATGAGTGTATGTATCAGAAATCATTTGATGTGAAAAGCTACAGAGGGCAAACAGCTCAGTTACGACTTGTTGATGCTTCAATCTATGGCTGGGGGCATATCAACGTAGACCACATCGTAGACAGTATCTGTACAGAATCGTAAATGGTGTATTTACCACAGGAAGCCCACATCATAGACTGTTTGTGTAAATAATCCTTTGCTTGGCTTTCACGTGACATCATCAAATTTTTTTATTTCGGAAATACTAGGTATATTTACTTCTGGCAGTAATACTCTTTAGAGCTCATTTGTGAACATTTGTGCCAAATCTTGTGTCTTTGTTGGGTTTTGGTTTTGAAATATAAGCGAGACAATTTGTGTCACGCAATTTATGTCGGCTTTTGGGGGCACTACTGTGCCCCTCAGAGGAGCACGAAGATGGTACCGTGGCGCCATACATTTCACTGTAATCAAGGCGCATATTCACTGGCTAAGTATTTGGTCACAATTAGTCCATTTACGCTCAAATTTTGGCAAATCATAAATTGGTCATCTGGCTTTAAGCTAATGTGGCCTAGATGGCTAAAAAGATCTGGTCGATGATAAAATCAACACAACTGGAAATGCTTTTGCCATACATTTCTTACTAAAAATCTTTAGTAATAGCTTGACTATAATTCTGCTAATATTCATTCTTCTCACCTCATATTTGCTAACACTGCTAAATAAAGTATGTGCCTCATGATTTCAGTGATTGTTTAGAGTTTAAGCGACAATTTAAGGACTTTCAATATGGTCACGAGATTGGTGAAAGCAATGAATAAAGTATGTATTTATCACAGTGGAAGCCCACACAGTAGACAGATCCTAGTATCCTCTGTACAGAATCCTAAATGGTGTGTCCTTACTACAGGAGGCCCACACAGTGAACAGTCTCTGTACATAATCCGAAATGGAGTTTCCTTACCACAGGAAACCCAAATAGTGCACAGTTTCTGTACATAATCCTAAATGGAGTTTCCTTACCACAGGAAACCCAAACAGTGCACAGTTTCTGTACATAATCCGAAATGATGTCTTTACCACAGGGCCGGGAGCTCGCACAGTGGACAGCATGAATCATTTTAAAAGGCATGTTTTGGCTAAAATACCAATGAAGTTATGCTAAATGAAGGATGTATATATAGATTTTTCTTCTTATTATTATTAATAACTAACAAAAACAATGAAAACACGCACAAATTTACAACTAAAGAGAGGGTCCACAATAGGTTTGGCGGGATGCGGGATATGCCTTTTTTTAAGGGCGGGATACGGGATTTTAACAGAAATCAGAGCGGGATGCGGGACTCTGTATTTCGAGCGGAATCGGGATTTCACCTTTTTAGGTGTCGGGATTCGGGAAATTAATAGCATTGGCAGCCGGATTTTGGATTACAGAGTTTGTTTTGAATCCAGAACATGCCTAACGTATCTAGAAACACGCGTTTGACTTTTATTTTCCCGTTGTATTGATTTCTATCTAATATAAACATCGTTATGAGTAAGGAATAGTAAGTCCTAGCAAGGATTTATCGGGATCGGGATTGTGCCATAAAAAATGCCGGGATGGCGGGATTTCACGCAAAAATGAGCGGGATTGCGGGATACGAGAACCCTATTGTGGACCCTCTAAAGAGTGCCACAATAAATGCGACACACGAGAAGACAGTAACTTTTTACTTTTGTGTAGAGATTTATATGTAATTTTCTGCGGAGGTTTTTGATATGCCTATCATACGATAGCTTTCTTTTTTTTTCTTAAAACATCAATTTTAAATACTACGAGTAATTAGTGGCGGTCATTAGAGTACAAACACTAAAAGTGTGCAATACTTTGTACTATTTACCACTAAATAGTGTTGATTAAACAATAGAGAACAAAAGAATTTGCATAATTTAGCAGTATTTAGTGGTATTTATGTTGCACACTTTTAGTGTTTGTACTCTAATGAAAGAAGTCTTAATTTAAAACAGTCTACCACCAAGGTACCAAAAAAAAAAAAATAATAATAATAGATAGCCGTAAAAGTATTTGTAAAATATCAGTTGTATTTCCATATTCACCAAACCTCGACTATTGCAATATTTAAGACTTGTCAACAAATCTCAAAGTTTTCATTATAAGCATAAAGCTGGGGTAGAACTGAAAAATATATAAATAATAGATAGCCGTAAAAGTATTTGTAAAATATCCGTTATATTTCCATATTCACCAAACCTCGACTATTGAAATATTTAAGACTTGTCAAAAAATTTCAAAGTTTTCATTATAAGTATAAAGCTGGGGTAGAACTAAAATATCAATAAATAATAAATAGCCGTAAAAGTATTTGTAAAATATCAGTTGTATTTCCATATTCACCAAAACTTCGACTATTGTAATATTTAAGACTTGTCAAAAAATGTCAAAGTTTTCATTATAAGTGTAATAAATAATAAATAGCCGTAAAAGTATTTGTAAAATATCAGTTGTATTTCTTTATTGTGATAACGCGTTAAATGCTGTAAAATAATAAATTGTTGAATCCTAACTGAATAAATGAAATAACGAATAGTTTGAAGTTTATTTCAAATAAATAAATATATCAATATTTACAATGTTACCACCCTCCTGCCAATAACAAAAACCAATATTGGAACATTTAGAAAACAGTTAAACATGAGTAATGAATATTTAATTAAAACCACTTTGGGAGTCACGAAAAATTGTGCTCTACTTAGAGCAAGGTGTTTTGAATTCAATAGTTTAAGTGAGAATAGAAGCTGAAACATTGTGGTATCTGCATTATTCTGAATTCTTTTTTAGAGTGGTTTTCATATGACCGTGAAAGAATTGGCAAACTAATAGTTGTTACAACGCTCTGAATCTATTGTTTTCTTTTGTTCTTTACCAACAAGTACGAACTAAATAGTCGTTTTTCTTTCACGGTCAAATGAAAATCACTCTAATGCAATAGTCAAACAGTTCTCGACTATAAACCTCAGCCTCGATACCGTGTAATATATTCTTTACAATTGTCTACAGCCCCGGCCCGTTGTAATTAACAGAACGCAAACATTATCAAACATATTGAAAAACTTTAAAATTCCACGGGCCGTTGTCAAATTCTAAAGAATATATTACACGATAACGAGGCTAAATTTGATCGACGAGAACTGTGCAATGGTGTATTGTAATTTTACAGCGTAGATCATCATCCGTTCATAATTCAATCGACCTGATCGGGAGGGGAGCTTTCTTAGATTTTGTAATCCATCGAAAACCGCATCAAATGTCGAAAAACTCTATAAAAGCTTAAAAGAAATTAAGCTGATTTGTAAGTTGACTTTTATTTTCCCGTTGTATTGATTTCTATCTAATATAAACATCGTTATGAGTAAGGAATAGTAAGTCCTAGCAAGGATTTATCGGGATCGGGATTGTGCCATAAAAAATGCCGGGATGGCGGGATTTCACGCAAAAATGAGCGGGATTGCGGGATACGAGAACCCTATTGTGGACCCTCTAAAGAGTGCCACAATAAATGCGACACACGAGAAGACAGTTACTTTTTACTTTTGTGTAGAGATTTGTATATGTAATTTTCTGCGGAGGTTTTGATATGCCTATCATACGATAGCTTTCTTTTTTTTTCTTAAAACATCAATTTTAAATACTACGAGTAATTAGTGGCGGTCATTAGAGTACAAACACTAAAAGTGTGCAATACTTTGTACTATTTACCACTAAATAGTGTTGATTAAACAATAGAGAACAAAAGAATTTGCATAATTTAGCAGTATTTAGTGGTATTTATGTTGCACACTTTTAGTGTTTGTACTCTAATGAAAGTAGTCTTTATTTAAAACAGTCTACCACCAAGGTACCAAAAAAAAAAAAATAATAATAGATAGCCGTAAAAGTATTTGTAAAATATCAGTTGTATTTCCATATTCACCAAACCTCGACTATTGCAATATTTAAGACTTGTCAACAAATCTCAAAGTTTTCATTATAAGCATAAAGCTGGGGTAGAACTGAAAAATATATAAATAATAGATAGCCGTAAAAGTATTTGTAAAATATCCGTTATATTTCCATATTCACCAAACCTCGACTATTGAAATATTTAAGACTTGTCAAAAATGTTCAAAGTTTTCATTATAAGTATAAAGCTGGGGTAGAACTAAAATATCAATAAATAATAAATAGCCGTAAAAGTATTTGTAAAATATCAGTTGTATTTCCATATTCACCAAAACTTCGACTATTGTAATATTTAAGACTTGTCAAAAAATGTCAAAGTTTTCATTATAAGTGTAATAAATAATAAATAGCCGTAAAAGTATTTGTAAAATATCAGTTGTATTTCTTTATTGTGATAACGCGTTAAATGCTGTAAAATAATAAATCCTAACTGAATAAATGAAATAACGAATAGTTTGAAGTTTATTTCAAATAAATAAATATATCAATATTTACAATGTTACCACCCTCCTGCCAATATTGGAACATTTAGAAAACAGTTAAACATGAATAATGAATATTTAATTAAAAACACTTTTTTGAGAGTCATGAAAAATTGACTTTTTAGGGGTAAACAAATCGTCCGTGCTATTTAAAGGACTCCCGGTACCGACGAGCAAAGCCAATACTTTCGCCCCTGAGCCCTCCCCAGTTTTGTTTTCACTGTTCTGCTCCAGTGATATTCAATAGTTCAATTGTAATGAAAACATTGACAAAACACTTACAAAAAAAAAAAACATTTACACGAACATCATGTCACATACAGGGTGATGCATATGATAATAGCAATACATGATGTTGGCCGGGGTAGCCTGTGTTGCAAGCTAAGAAAAGGATCAACTTGTTGTGTGTTATTCATATTTTGTTCTTGTTGCAGAATGCGTTTTGTTTGACTTCGAATCTGGACGATTGGATGGCTGGACGCTGACAGGCACGGCATTCAACAACCAGCCGACATATGGAGACAACCCCAAGGCAAGACATAGATCATCAGCGAACCTCAAAGGAAACTGGTGGATAGGCGGATACGAAAATCGACCCAGTCCCTCTGATCCGCCCGGTCAGATCCAAGGCGACGCACCGACCGGCACAATGACGTCACCGATGTTCCAAATCAAAGGATCGAAAATAACGTTCCTGATTGGTGGTTGTGGTGACGTCAATTTTGTACGACTTGAGCTGCTGATTGGTGGATCGGTGGTTGCTAAGGCAACAGGGGTCAATTCGGAGAGTATGGTTCAGAAATCATTTGATGTGAAAAGCTACAGAGGACAAACAGCTCAGTTACGACTTGTTGATGCTGCTACAAGCTCTGTCTACTGGGGGCATATTAACGTAGACCACATCGTGGACAGTTTCTGTACAGAATCCTAAAAAGTGTGCACTTGCCATAGGAAGCCCACACCGTAGACAGTTTATACACTTAATCCTATCACGTGTGTAGTTACCACAGGAAGCCCACATTGTAGACAGTTTCTGTACAGAATCCTAAATAAATGTGCACTTACCACAGGAAGCTCACTTCGTGATCAGTTTTTGTACAGAATCCTAAATAAAGGTGTACTAACCACAGGAAGCCCATGTCGTGGACAGTTTTTGTACAGAATCCTAAATAAAGGTGCACTTACCACAGGAAGCCCATGTCGTGGGCAGTTTTTGTACAGAATCCTATATAAAAGTGCACTTACCACAGGAAGCCCACTTCGTGATCAGTTTTTGTACAGAATCCTAAATAAAGGTGTACTAACCACAGGAAGCCCATGTCGTGATCAGTTTTTGTACAGAATCCTAAATAAAGGTGTACTAACCACAGGAAGCCCATGTCGTGGACAGTTTTTGTACAGAATCCTAAATAAAGGAATGATGAATATATCACTTTATATATAAATCACATTAAGAACAAGAGTTTGTTATCGGTGATAAGTCTAGTGGTCAGTGGATCGAATTCTGGGCCCACTGGTCTGGGCTCGATTCCCAGCCTGGGAGATTGTGTTGTATCCTTGGGCAAGACACTTTACTCTCTATGTGCCGCGTCTTCTCGGATAAGGAGGTCCCGTCTGCTTTCACTCTTGTACTGTGTAAGGTGGACATTAAAGATTCTGTTGCGCTGCTTGTTAAGAGTAGGGGCTGGATTGTCTTCCGGAAAAACAGTCAGGTCTCGGAGGCATATCATTCACTAACCACACTGATCATGATTGTAAACTGCTGGTTTTCAGCAGTCTGATATAAGTCCTCCATTTACATAATAGTAGATTGTAAAGCGCTATGAACTATTCGAGAGATTTAGCGCTATATAAATAATGAAGCTTCTTCTTCTTATCATTATCACAAATATGCCATCATGCATATATCACTTGATAAATAACACTTAGAAAAAGATATTATATATATATATAATGCTCTACATACTCTGGGGAGGGGAAGGGGTACTCCCTTTGTCCAAGTGGTAGGGGTGATTGACGAAGGTTTTGAAAACGACTCCTAAAAGGTACGCACCGTTGAAAATAACTGAAAGCCTTGTCGATTTCTACTCCAACAAAGAGACAAAACAGAGTAAAAAAAAAAGAACAGGTACGAAATCATGTTACGTAACTGATTTTAATTTGAGCCAGAACCCTTAAAGGACCCTAAAAGGTATGCACAGGAAAGTATTTTTACCCTAAAAAGTACGCCGATCACCCCTACCACTTGGACAGAGGGAGTATCCCCCCTCACATTTATAAATAACACAAAGAACAAAAGTTTGTTATCAGTGATAAATATAATGCCGTCATGTCTATATCACATGATAAATAATGCTAAGAACAAGAGTTTGTTATCAATGATAAATATAATGTTGTCATGTCTATATCACATGATAAATAATGCTAAGAACAAGAGTTTGTTATCAATGATAAATATAATGTTGTCATATGCCTATATCACGTGATAAATAATGCTAAGAACAAGAGTTTGTTATCAGTGATAAATATAATGTTGTCATGTCTATATCACATGATAAATAATGCAAGAACAAGAGTTTGTTATCAGTGATAAATATCATGTTGTCATGTCTATATCACATGATAAATAATGCTAAGAACAAGAGTTTGTTATCAGTGATAAATATAATGTTGTCATGTCTATATCACATGATAAATAATGCTAAGAACAAGAGTTTGTTATCAGTGATAAATATAATGTTGTCACGTCTATATCACCAATAAATAATACTAAGAACCATTCAAGAGTTTGTTATAAATTAAGAGACAAGACAAAAGATACGGGGGGTCGCTGGGGTCGCTGCAAGGTGAAAAACAATCGATTGTTGGCAACTTGACATAACAAATCAATCTCAAAATTCCATGCACGTTATTATAAGCAATACTAAATATCTCTACACGGGCTTCATGGTCTTCTATTCTACTCTACAAAACTAGTAAACATTCACACTTTAAATCCTTTCAATGGCATGTTTGCCTCTTCTAAGAAGATGGTAGCTGCGTCTGTAGGTTCTGTTTCTGCTCTCTATTGTGGACTCTACAAAACTAGTAAACATTCACACTTTTCATCCTTTCAATGGGCATGTTTGCCTCTTCTAAGACGATGGTAGCTGTGTCTGTAGGATCTGTTTCTGCTCTCTATTCTACTCTACAAAACTAGTAAACATTCACACTTTACATCCTTTCAATGGCATGTTTGCCTCTTTTAAGATGATGATAGCTGTGTCTGTAGGATCTGGGGAATAGACTCTGTCAAACCTCACTGTGCCCTGCTTTCTGTAACGCACAAGGCTTGGGTTGCGTATTAGCAGTACAGCTAGAAACCAACGATTTAGAGCTTTAGTTGAAACACGTGGTCCTTCTCTTGTAGGATAGTCTACAAAGAAAAAGAGATGATTTTGATAATCCCCTTCTTATTTTCCTTCGCTCCTTTTTATTCCCTTCCTCCTTTCTTCAATCCTTCCTTCGTTCCTCAGTCCTTCCTTCGTTCCTCAGTCCTTCCTTCGTTCCTCAGTCCTTCCTTCGTTCCTCAGTCCTTCCTTCGTTCCTCAGTCCTTCCTTCGTTCCTCAGTCCTTCCTTCGTTCCTCAGTCCTTCCTTCGTTCCTCAGTCCTTCCTTCGTTCCTCAGTCCTTCCTTCGTTCCTCAGTCCTTCCTTCGTTCCTCAGTCCTTCCTTCGTTCCTCAGTCCTTCCTTCGTTCCTCAGTCCTTCCTTCGTTCCTCAGTCCTTCCTTCGTTCCTCAGTCCTTCCTTCGTTCCTCAGTCCTTCCTTCGTTCCGCAGTCCTTCCTTCCTTCCTCAGTCCTTCCTTCGTTCCGCAGTCCTTCCTTCGTTCCTCAGTCCTTCCTTCTTTCCTCAGTCCTTCCTTCGTTTCCCAGTCCTTCCTTCGTTCCCCAGTCCTTCCTTCGTTCCCCAGTCCTTCCTTCGTTCCTCAGTCCTTCCTTCGTTCCTCAGTCCTTCCTTCGTTCCTCAGTCCTTCCTTCGTTCCTCAGTCCTTCCTTCGTTCCCCAGTCCTTCCTTCTTTCCTCAGTCCTTCCTTCGTTCCTCAGTCCTTCCTTCGTTCCCCAGTCCTTCCTTCGTTCCTCAGTCCTTCCTTCGTTCCTCAGTCCTTCCTTCGTTCCCCAGTCCTTCCTTCTTTCCTCAGTCCTTCCTTCGTTCCTCAGTCCTTTCTTCGTTCCCCAGTCCTTCCTTCGTTCCTCAGTCCTTCCTTCGTTCCTCAGTCCTTCCTTCGTTCCGCAGTCCTTCCTTCGTTCCTCAGTTCCGTCTTCCTTCGTTCCTCCTTTTCCTTCTTCTCCTTTCCTTTTGTTTGTTGTTATTTCATTTTTCAATCATCATCAAATCACCTGAATAGACAATACGTCTTTGCTCGATTAAAATCTGGCAGAAACAAAGCATGACGGGATGTCTGAAGGCAACCAGTACATTAAGAAAACCAAGATACGCCATGTAACCTATCATCAAGGTAAACAGAACTAAATGAGAACTGACAAAATCCAGTAGCAATGCATTAATGAACTACTGATTTATTATAGTTTGTGCATTTCAGTAAGGGACCGGTCTTTACATACAGGGATGGGTTGGTTAGTTAATTGGTTGGTTGGTTGTGTTGTTTTTTTTTTTTTTTCGTACGTTGGTTGTTTTGTTGGTTGGTTGATAAGTAGGCTGGTTGATTACTTGGATAGTTGGTTGGTTGGTTGTGTTGTTGGTTGTTTCTTTCGTACATTGGTTGTTGTGTTCGTTGATTGATAAGTAGGCTGGTTGGTTGGCTGATGGATTGGTTGGTTTAGCAAGTTAATTGTTGAGATAACTGGTTCGATGTGTTTAAAGTGTGTGGTGATTAGTATTCATCTCACCTCTATCCCATTTTCTGTACCCTGTCATCAATAACGATCGGTCAAGTCGGCACAGGAAAACGACTCCTAAAACTGCTCCTTTAGCAACACGTGACAGTCCTGACAATAATCCAACCAAGATATTTAGGAAGAAGAAGAAATAGGACATGACGTCAAACAAACGCCTGAAACATAAAAATGGAAAAATACAGTGAGAAAGAAGATATAATATGATTGCGATCCTTATTCTGTGATCCCTGATTCCACTTGATTTGGACTTTTTGATCCCCGATTCCAGGCATGTGATGCCTGCTCCCACAATTTTCGTCACGACCGTAAAAATCTATACAAGAGGGCGTGACAAGATGAAGTGACATGATGGCGTTACCTGTTGTCAATGGTAACTGTCAGATCGGGATATGTTCTGTCACAAAACACAAACTTGCACAGCAACACAAGTGAAATCCAAATGAGTAATGGAGATATAACCATAGGCCTGCACAGTAAATAGAACATAATATAAAACTATAATAAATTAAATCAATATTCATAAAATAGGTGCATGCCTATTAATTGATCGATCTTTTCCTTCTTGGAATGACCTATCGCCGTGAACAACCTTTTTGAAAAAGGTGTATGCCTATAATTCCTTTCCTTCTTGAAATGAACTATCGCCTTGAACAAACTTTTTCAAATAGGTGTATGCCTATAATTCCTTAATGTCTTGGAATGACATATCGCCCTGAATAACCTTTCTGAAATAGGCGTATGCCTATAATTCCTCAATGTCTTGGAATGACATATCGCCTTGAACAACCTTTTTGAAATAGTTGACTTTGTTAAAAACAAGTTAGGGTTGATCCGTGCTTTTTTAGTTATAAAACCACCAGTTTAAAATAAGTAAATACAATAAATAACTAAAAATACAATATATACTCACAGTAGAACAAGAAAATAGTGTTTCAGTATTTCAAGAAGAAATTCTCTACCATACTTCATGTCTACGAGTTTGCAAAGCAAAACCGGTGATAACAGGAAAAATATGGAGATGGACACAACAAGATAACCTATCAAAAGAATTCACAACAAACTTGATCTGATCTGATAGATCTGATACATTAATTTGTATTGGAAATCGCACGATCTTGAGTGCAATTCGTAATTATTAATAGATACACGTGATGTTTTGAAAGTGTTCAAGCCTTTTAGGCGAGTCCTATTTGATAACTTTCAAAACAACGTGAGTATCTATTAATTACAAATTGTACCAACCAACCAACCAACCAACCAACCAACCAACCAACCAACCAACCAACCAACCAACCAACCAACCAACCAACCAACCAACCAACCAACCAACCAACCAACCAACCAACCAACCAACCAACCAACCAACCAACCAACCAACCAATCAATCAATCAATCAATCAATCCATCAATCCATCAATCCATCCATCCATCAATCGATAAATGTTGTATATACATGTGTTCACTAAATACGGAGAGTTTGCTTACCAATTGCAGTGAATCCAATTTGATATCCACAAAAACGGAGACATTTACCCTATAAGATTTAAACAAGAGAGTAGGATCGAGTTTGAGGTGATATGGTTACAGAACTGGATTACATTCAGCTACGATCATTATCACCATCACCATCACCATCATCATCACCGGCATCATCATCATACTAACCACAAGAGTTTTAGGGTTCATATGTTCATCTGGTAGTAGTCCTCTTCTTGTTTGGTATGTTTTAAGAACATCTGATCTGTCATGTATATCGTTGAAATTAGAGACAACTATTCGTTGCAATTGTATCACAACTTGCTGTTTGAAAACTTCGGTTTGATTTTTTTTTTTTATGGACTGTCAATCAACTATGGGGCGGAGTTATGTAATGGTTAGTCGCTGATCATGAGCTCTATATAGGACACATGGCATTTATGCACGAGGGCAACATAGATTGTTATAATTTACTAACAAAATCAACGTTCGTTTGATAACCAACGGGTTGTTATCGTTGGGGGTTTCAAATGTTTTGTCTATTTATTGGGGGTTTTAGACTTTGGAAAGCGTAATACAACACATGAGGTAATAAAGCAGATATTACAAACTTTTATTGTGGTTTATTAATAAGAAATTTTCATTTGTTAGTAAATTATACAACGATCTAACGTTTCCCTCGTGCATAAATGTCATGTGTCCTATAGCTCATGATCAGCGGCTAACCATATTACATAACTCCGCCCCCTAGTTGATTGACGGTCCACAAAAGACCACATCAAACCGAAGTTTTCAAACAGCAGGTCGCGATACAACGAATATCGCTGTAATGAATCAATATGAAGGTGATGTGCAAATACATTTGCACCCTTAAAGCTAAACCTTTTTCATGCCCTTTACAATTGCCGATGTTTTGAAGCCATAAAATGTATTTGCTCCATAAATGATTAATTTGTTATTTTCCCCCAAAGGAACTGGGTTAATATACTCCATACCTATGTCTTCGTAAAAACATACACAGTTGAACTACAGCAACCAAACTACCAAGGAGAAACCCTGCTGTCAAATAGTCCCCCTCCCTACCCCTACTTCGGGTTAATGTATTTAATACCTGTGTCTTCGTAAAAACATACATAGTTGAACTACAGCAACCAAACTACCAAGGAGAAACCCTGCTGTCAAATAGTCCCCCCTCCCTACCCCTACTTCGGGTTATTGTATCCGTACCTGTGTCTTCGTAAAAACATACATAGTTGAACTACAGCAACCAAACTACCAAGGAGAAGCGCTGCTGTCAACTAGTCAACCCCACCCCCTCCCCTCGGGGGATAATGTATTTCGGCCCTTACCGGTGTCTTCGTAAAAAACATACATAGCTGGGCTACAGCAACTAAACTACCAAGGAGAAGCGCTGCTGTCAACTAGCCAACCCCACCCCCTCCCCTCGGGGATAATGTATTTCGGCCCTTACCTATGTCTTCGTAAAAACATACATAGTTGAACTACAGCAACCAAACTACCAAGGAGAAGCGCTGCTGTCGAATAGTCTGACGAAAAAAAAGTACCATACATCATTTAAAAAGTAATGATCATGATGAAAGTGCACTTCATCATGATCATCACCATGGTAACACATGATAAATTATAACTAAATGCATGTATGGATTATAAAAAAGTAATCTTAGGGAGCACTCATTATATATGGTGGGACTAAATGGTTGGGTGATTTTAATTTCACAAAGGGTTTTGGAGGCTTGGGAAGGAGGGACTTACTCATTTTCTGGGCAATCTAAGATCACAAAAAAATATTATTATGTCAATTGAGGAAGGGGCTGTCAATTTTAAGCAGGATAACAACCATTCCTATTCTCCACCAAAAATAATTACTGCTCCCTTATAAACAACAGCTTTCTTACCAAATAGAACTTGAAGCATTTCTGCAATCATATTTTTATTGACAAATGTTATTGAAACAAGTCTTTTGTAATCAATTATCAGCATGATGAAAACAAGTGTGAGCTGTAAAGACAACAAATCAAATATATATCTAAAGATTGCAAATGCAAATGGAACTATTTATTTCAAGGCAGAAAGGTATCCTAGGTACATTATATATACAGGGGGGCGAAACCCCTAGCTGGTTGCTCCAGCCTTCTCCAGTCAATGTGCCCTGGTTATCATTTGAGTCTGGCTACGGCCATGGTTTTTGATGCAGTGATAAATAAAGTTATATTGAATTGAGAATATACGGTGGCCCACAAGGGACATGCTGCAAATAAAACCAGTTGCTGCAAATAAGAAACGAATTGCTACAAATAAAATCAGTTGCTGCAAATAAGAAACGAGTTGCTGCAAATAGGAAACGATTTGCTGCAAATAAAACCAGTTGCTGCAAATAAGAAACGAGTTGCTGCAAATAAGAAACGAGTTGCTGCAAATAAGAAACGAGTTGCTGCAAATAAGAAACGAGTTGCTGCAAATAAAACACAGCAATCTGCGTGCGCATGTGTACGAGTAACACTGGAGGCGAGAACACTGGCAGCCCAAGCAAATCACTTGTATTCAGTGGATTTTTTTTTTTAAATAAAATATTAATTGTGGTGTATTTAAATACTTGGGTGGTTTTTAGCTAGTTTAAAGCCATATTTTAACGGTTATTCCGGAGTGAAACAACGATAAAAAGCAAGAAAACGGAGCAAATCGTTAGGTTTATTTTTGTATTTCTGAATTCTAGTAAAAGTTATGGATAGAAGGATCATTGGCCATTGACTCAGTCTAGGTTTTGGGGATTATGGAGGGATCTTTCGGGGATATATGAAAGTGAAGGCAATTAATGTTCACCGGAATCGCCAATAAAATTTGTATCTCCAAGCGACCATGTAATGTTCTGTTTATTATATCATTATTAATGAAAATAAAATATAAATTTTTTTGACACAAGAAGTTACCGTAAAGCTGTGTAACCATAGTGATGATATCTTCACATGTGAAAATAACATGTTATTTTCACACGTGAAGATATCAAATTTTTGAAACAGAGAAATATAGGTATTTCATTGACAATTATATATAAATAAACAGAACATTACATGGTCGCTTGGAGATTTTCAATTTTTAAGTAAGTTCATATATTTACACAAGGCTGGCGATTCGGGTGAACATTACCTTCACTTTCATCTGATCGGCAAGTTATCCCCGAAAGATCCCTCCATAATCCCCAAAACTAAGACTGAGTCAATGACCAATGATCTTTCTATCCATAACTTTTACTAGAATTCAGAAATACAAAAATAAACCTAACGATTTGCTCCGTTTTCTTGCTTTTTGAAGTCATTGTTTCACTCCGGAATAATCGTTAAAATATGGCTTTAAACTAGCTAAAAAAGATCCAAAAAGTATTTAAATACACCACAACAACTACTATATACAGTCAAAGATTGATCACCGCCAGTCTTACTCGGACACATGTGCGCGCAGATTGCTGTGTTTTATTTGCAGCAACTCGTTTTTTATTTGCAGCAACTCGTTTCTTATTTGCAGCAACTGGTTTTATTTGCAGCAACTCGTTTCTTATTTGCAGCAACTGGTTTTATTTGCAGCAACTCGTTTCTTATTTGCAGCAACTGGTTTTATTTGCAGCATGTCCGTTGTGGGCCACCGTAGCAACAAGATCAATGATAAGTACCTGATAAACAAATATCAAAGACACAAACACTGCTGATAGAAACTGTGTTGAAAACTTGAAGTCTAAAAGCAATGGAAAGCACAGGTACTTTTAGATACTTGAAAACCATGCATACTTGAAAACGTACTATGTGGGGGCGGTGAGAGGGCTATGAGTGGGGAGGTGTGTGCTTGACTCTACACCTCCACTTTAGAGATTCCATTGCGGAAAAAAAATATGTCAAACAGAGCGTTACGATACATTAATTTAAAAAAACCGTTGACAACAACAGCGACAACTTTCTTCATGATCAAGTCTGAGGGTGGTAGCTTACGAGAGAGTCAACTGTATAAGCAATTTAGGCGAGCCTTAGTTATTGACGTTGATATAATACTAAAAACTAAAGATATCAATACCTGGTCGAGATACATAGATCTTGTGTTTCAAAGTCACATACCAAGGCTCATTCTCCTGTGCCACTCTGAAAAAATCAACTGTTCAATAAGAGATCGAGTTCAAGTGCTCTTTTAAGTCAAATCAAGTCAAATCAAGTCAAATCAAGCCAAATTGAGAAAAGACAAGTTAAGGCAAGTTAAGTCAAATCAAGTCAAATCAAGTCAAATCAAGTCAAATCAAGCCAAATTGAGAAAAGACAAGTCAAGGCAAGTTAAGTCAAATCAAGTCAAATCAAGACAAGTCAAGTCAAGTCAAGTCACCTACCTTTTTCTGTGTAGTCTGTTTTCAAACAGCATAATAACATGATTCCTGTCAATGTCTTCAGCAACAGATTCATCTTGTTTTGTAATTTTTAGCTGTAAAAAGGTAACAGATATTTAATATTTTTGCACTGTCATATATGAAAGAATGTTCAAAAATAGGCATACATGGTAAGTTTGGCAAGCTGCTCTGATCTGTGCAAAATGCCAATAAAGTTAATATGATAAATTAGAGGGCTTTGAGATGCCTCGTTTTGGTGTTTCTCTCAAATTTGTGTAACTTCTTGAAAATGTTATCTCTTTTTCTCAAACTGTTACAAGTTAATTATTGTCATTTATAGAATATTTGAGACAAACAAATACTACATCGGCATACTCGAATTGGCTGGCTATAGTTACCATGTTTATATCAGAGGACAGACATACTCAGTAAAAAAGTTCAAAATATTACATAAAAGCAATATTAAACGCCAGCTTGTGTCTATATACTGTGATGTAAACACTCTGGGAGCTGTAGAGCATTCCTGAAGTGAAAGATATAATCGGCTACTCCTTGTGTTTCTTTACGGCATCTCTATTGCTCTTTACATCCAAGCATACTTACATCACAGTATATAGACACGTACGCCGTTTTATATTCTTTAAGGAGTACTTATATGGATAATATTTTAAATATTATGATATTTATTTTGGCTTTGTGAAAAAGGTCAATAAAGGTAACTGCATTTCAGCTATCTTAATTGATGTGATGACATATTTACATGTACTGGTAGTAGCTTATTATCAGACTAACTCATATAGAGATCCATTGAACCTCAGAATTCTAGAGGCATTCTATATTAAGAAAAACAAGCCTACCATCAACTCCCGTGAGGAAAGCAATGAACTAGATCTACTATTTGTTTTAATCTTTACGGTTGATCAACCACACGCGCATTTAGAACATGTAAATATTTAATCATTTAGTCTCTGATGATGCCGTTGACGGCGAAAGCTCAGACCATCAATAAATGCAATTATATAGTAGCAAGGCCTCACTCGATCACTCATTTAACTCATATAATTTTAAATGAAAAAATGAATAAAAAAAACACACACAAAAAGTAAAAACTTACAAAGATGTCATGACATGGTTCGTGACGGGAGTAATTCTTTTTTAGATGTCTGAACAGAAGAACTGCATAGCTGACACAGAGCAGAATTGTACAAACCACTGATGGCAGATACACCAGTATCTCTAAATATAACAAATATGACAGACCCTGGAAAAAGACATTTACTCATTTATTTGTTCATCTGCCAATTCAATGATTTATTGAATATCGATTTATTCATTTATTGACTAGAAATTTGGTGGGTTGGTGGGTTGGTTGGTTGGTTGGTGGGTTGGTTGGTGGGTTGGTGGGTTTGTTGGTTGGTAGGCTGATTGTTGGTTGAATTGGTTGGTTGGTTGGTTGGTTGGTTGGTTTTTATTTAGTTGTTGGTTGGTTGGTTGATTGATTGGCTAGTTGTTTTGTTGGTTGGTTAGTTGTTTTGTTGGTTGGTTGGTTAATTTAGTTGTTGGTTGGTTGGTTAGGTGATTAGAAGATCTATTTGTATTTACACCACATATTAACAATAAATATACTTAATATAAATATAAATATAAATATAAATATATACATGGATATAATTAACAATAAAATATTTTAGTGTTACTGAAATAGTGGTTGGTTTTTGGGTAGGCTGGTTGGTTGGTTTTATTTATTTGGGTTGGTTGGTTTGGTGTGTTGGTAAGTTGGTTTATTGGGTGGTTTGTTGGTTAATTGGTTGGTTGGTTGGTTGGATGATTGGTTGTTTGGCTGTCAAGCTAGCTGGTTTGTGTGTTTCTGTGTATGTTGTTTGGTTTGTTGTCTGATTCGATTTATTTATTTATTTATTCACCCATTTATTTATGAAAAAAATTACAAACTAATATGTATCTTGGTAGGCAACAAGATAGAATAAAAATGATAACCTACACTCTGCTTATACGCGTCACGTGTCTCCTCATCAACTGAGCATCCCAGATACAGAACCAAATTGACAATACACCTTGCACATGAAAAATAGAACCATTTTAACTCAAAACTTAACCCAGAATTTATGTTCTGTTCTGAATATAAATGCGTCTGCGTAGATAAAATTAAACTAACCTAAATTTAGATAGAAATGCAAAGGAGCACTGCACATAATAATGATATTTATAATAAATGATAATAATAATTATGATAATAAAAATGATAATAATAATTATGATAAATTTGATGTTGATTATGATGGTGGTGGAGATACTGATGATGACAATGGCGATAATAATGAAGATGATATGATAGTGCTGCTGCTGCTGCTGCTGCATACTATTAATAATAGTATTAATGTTAATAATAATCATAATAATCATAATCATAATCATAATCATAATCATAATCATAATCATAATCATAATCATAATCATAATCATAATCATAATCATAATCATAATCATAATCATAATCATAATCATAATCATAATCATAATCATAATCATAATCATAATCATAATCATAATCATAATCATAATCATAATCATAATCATAATCATAATCATAATCATAATCATAATCATAATCATAATCATAATCATAATCATAATCATAATCATAATCATAATCATAATCATAATATGTAATATCCAAATCTACTCTAGGCGCCGCGGTGCTTTTTAAATTTTTCGTGCTTCAAATATTATTATATACTTATTTGAGGGCGGCGCTAATATAAAAATTGGGCGCATTAAAAAAATGTTTTTTTTAATCTAATGGTATTTTGTGTTTCTGTGCGAACACTTTATTTGAATTTGACAGAGCGTTGGATTTTCACCATTTGTCTCTTCACTCAACTTCAATTTCCCTGTCTCCTTCTTGATCGGAACTACGAATACTGGGGAGAGAACTTAACTGATCATGAATGGGCGAGCGGTGAAATATAACTACTTTGAAATGAAGAGTAAAGCTTTCGATAAAAATTTGTTTCCAATGCTGTTCTAATTATGACGATAGTGAAGAAGTCAGCAAGTGTAATGATCATAATAATAATAATAATAACAATGATAATGAGCAAGGAAATAGAAAAATGCAAGTGACTGACCTGGTGAAGGCATATATCAGACCTATGATGTATCCAACAGCTTTGTATTCAGCATGAGCACAAGCTAGATATGGATAGTTGATGATTCCATACAGAATTGTCATCAAAATGCCTACAAAAGCTAACAAAAGAACATATAACCCAGCCAGCCAGCCAGCCAGCCAGCCAGCCAGCCAGCCAGCCAGCCAGCCAGCCAGCCAGCCAGCCAGCCAGCCAGCCAGCCAGCCAGCCAGCCAAAAGCATGGCTAAAGCATGGCTAAAAGGTGTGATCAGTATATTCAACTGTCTGTCTGTCTCCATGTGTATGTCTGTCTGTCACCCTGCATCTGTCTGTCTCCATGTGTCTGTATGTCTGTCTGTCACCATGCATCTGTCTGTCTCCATATGTATGTCTGTCTGTCTCCATGTATCTGTATGTCTGTCTGTTACCCTGCATCTGTCTGTCTCCATGTGTATGTCTGTCTGTTACCCTGCATCTGTCTGTCTCCATGTGTATGTCTGTCTGTCTGTCACCCTGCATCTGTCTGTCTCCATATGTATATCTGTCTGTCTCCATGTATCTGTCTGTCTGTCTGTCACCCTGCATCTGTCTGTCTCCATGTGTCTGTCTGTCTGTCACCCTGCATCTGTCTGTCTTCATGTGTATGTCTGTCTGTTACCCTGCATCTGTCTGTCTCCATGTGTGTGTCTGTCTGTCTCCATGTATCTGTCTGTCTGTCTGTCTGTCACCCTGCATCTGTCTGTCTCCATGTGTATGTCTGTCTGTTACCCTTTATCTGTCTGTCTCCATGTGTATGTCTGTCTGTCTGTTACCCTGTATCTGTCTGTCTCTATGTGTATGTCTGTCTGTCTGTTACCCTGTATCTGTTTGTCTCCATGTGTATGTCTGTCTGTCATCCTGCATCTGTCTGTCTCCATGTGTATGTCTGTCTGTCTCCCAACATATGTCTGTCTCCATGTGTATGTCTGTCTGTCACCCTGTATCTGTCTGTCTCAATGTGTCTGTATGTCTGTCTGTTACCCTGCATCTGTTTGTCTCCATGTGTATGTCTGTCTGTTACCCTGCATCTGTCTGTCTCTATGTGTATGTCTGTCTGTTACCCTGCATCTGTCTGTCTCCGTGTGTATGTATGTCTGTCTCCATATGTATGTCTGTCTGTCACTGTCTGTCTCCATGCGTATGGCTGTCATCCTGTATTTTGGTATTTTGCTGTATACCTTTCATGTATGGTGTTTTCGGTAAGTTCTTAGAGGCACTGCTCATGTCCAAGCCCAATGTCTGAAAAAACATTACAAAGGAGGAGGAGGCTGTTGCACCAAATGCAAGAATGATAATCAACTTGTTTCTTTCTTTGCCAAGAAAGTCCACAGGCCTGTAAACATGACAGAGAATACCATTAGGGAGGGGAGGGAGTGTACAAAGTAAGTACGGAGAGTAAGGTGTGAACAAAGTGTGTAGGGACAGAAAAGGGTGTGTACAAAGTGTTAGGGAGGGGAGGGTGTGTACAAAATGTGTAGGGAGGGGAGGGTGAACAAAGCTTGTAGGGAGGAGAGGGTGTGAACAAAGTTTGTAGGGAGGGGAAGGTGTGAACAATGTTTGTGGGAGGGGAGGGTGAACAAAGTTTGTGGGAGGGGAGGGTGAACAAAGTTTGTAGGGATGGGAAGGTGTGAACAACGTTTGTGGGAGGGGAGGATCAAAAAAAGATTGTAGGGAGGGGAGGGTGTGTAAAAAGTGTGAAGGAATGGTAGGGTGTGCACAAAGTTTATAGGGAGGGGAGGGTGTGTACAAAGTGTGTAGGGAGGGGAGGGTGTGACAAAGTTTGTAGGGAGGGGAGGGTGTGACAAAGCATGTAGGGAGGGGAGTGTGTGAACAGTATGTATAAAGTATGATGTTATAATAATGTGCATAACTCACATGGGTAGACCTGGTCGTCCATTCAATAGGTCAGGTTTCAATTTAACTCTCTTCTTCATGAAGCCCAACACAAGGATTATTATCATCTACAACAAAAACAACAAATGTCTGTCTGTCCATCTGTCTGTCCATCTGTATGATTGTCTGTCTGTGTGTACGCTATCTGTCTGTCTGTCTGTCTGTCTGTCTGTCTGTCTGTCTGTCTGTCTGTCTGTCTGTCTGTCTGTCTGTCTTAAATCCTCAAAGACACTTAAGGAATTTAAAAGAAAACTGTAAATTATTAAATAAACTTTGTAAATAGTATAATTTATAATGTAAAGTTATCTATTGTATTTTTAACAAATCGCACACAGTTTTTCATTGTCTGTCCTGTTATTGATCGTAGATAGCGTCAAAAAATGTTCAAAACTCAAGTGGAACCACAAGCGTAGCGAGTGGCCTCACTGCACAGTTAATTGTCTAATTTTCTGTCTGTCTGTCTTGTGTCTATCAAATGAACCAGTTCTTACCGCTGGTCCCAACAATCCCACTTCATAACTGTATTCATCAACAAGGCAGCTTAAAGATAACAAATCAATAAATTAATGAGTGTTTTCAAGTGCTATATTTAATTCTCAGCCATGTTGAGATTCCGAACGACAAACCACAGGGACTCTAAACCTCAGAAGGGGGACTTGGCCAAAGTGAAGTTAGCCTGAGATTCGTAGCCTGAATTTCCACGTTGTCTGAGATTCATATTCAGAATCAAGAATCATATGAAGCAGTACTAACTTGTCGCTCTGCATTGCCTATAATTCTTCCCAAACAGTAGAAAAACTCGGGATAATTCGGAAGCCGTTTTGTTTTGGATGTAGGCTCAGATCGAATGGTCAGCGTTCTCGTATAAATCTCGACTCCCGTCGTTTTTTTCGTACAAATCTCGACTCTTTTTTTTTCGTACAATGTCGATTCATTTTTTTTTCGTACAATGTCGATTCATTTTTTTCCATTTCAACTTCATTTTTCTTGTCTTTTCGACTGTTATTTATTTGAAAACAAATTTTGAACTCAAATTTTAGAATTTGGTTGTATTTTTTTAAATGTTAATGTTTTCGATTTACTTTTAATTTAAAATGATTTTGCTTTTAAATCTGTTTTGTTTTTATTTTTGATTTGTTTTTAATTAGTTTTCATTTTATTTTCAAACTGTTTTAAATTCAATTTGAATTGATTTCACTTTCAAGTTTTATTTTGAATTACGAAAAATGCAAATGCAAATATAGGTGTGTTCTTAACCATTCTTGACAAGCGTTAATTTCGTCGACATTTTTACCACAGTGAGCAATTAAATTGTCAATTAAAGAAAACTTGTCAAGCAAAATTAGCTGATCGTCTTCACGACCAAAGAATGAATTTTGTAAAGGAATTTTTCGCTCATCGATTCAAACAATCTATTTACATTTTCGATCTGTCTGGTCTGGTCTGGTCTGATGTATACAAATATGAATCAATATGCCCTGAATGTTGTGTAAAATATTACTTACTTTGAAGACATTATCAGAACTAGTCCACCTTTCTGCTATTCCAAAAGAACTTGGGATGAATTTGGAGGTAAATTTGAGTCTTGATATCAAGGAAATTACGGTAAGCGCTTCAACAGTAGGCTCAGATTTCAGCCGTTGGGGTTTCGTGCGCCCGCGATACTCTCCCCCGTAACGGCTGGACGCATCGGCTTCGAAACGTGTCGCGCATGTCCGTGACGTAATTATGCTAATAGCATAAAAAAAACGGAAACGGAAATAAAATTTGTTGAAATGTAAGCTAATGTAAATAAACTTTCCAACGGCCTGATTGTCAAAAGGTCTTTTATTAAAATTTGTAAATGATTCGAATTCAATTCGAAACAACTCTTAGCAAAACCTGCATATCATTTAGCAATTCCATCGGGTATGTTATTTGTCAAAAGAACGATCGAGACAAATCAGCGCAAAAGCTATTTCAATGGTAAACGTTTTGTCTATTCCAAGTATATAGTCCATTTTTATAGGATTTTAAGAATAATCAAACAATAAAGAAGTACAATTACAGCTAGAGTCGTTTCGATACACATATAAATCTCGACTCCCGTCGTTTTTTTCGTACAAATCTCGACTCTTTTTTTTTCGTACAATGTCGATTCATTTTTTTTTCGTACAATGTCGATTCATTTTTTTCCATTTCAACTTCATTTTTCTTGTCTTTTCGACTGTTATTTATTTGAAAACAAATTTTGAACTCAAATTTTAGAATTTGGTTGTATTTTTTTAAATGTTAATGTTTTCGATTTACTTTTAATTTAAAATGATTTTGCTTTTAAATCTGTTTTGTTTTTATTTTTGATTTGTTTTTAATTAGTTTTCATTTTATTTTCAAACTGTTTTAAATTCAATTTGAATTGATTTCACTTTCAAGTTTTATTTTGAATTACGAAAAATGCAAATGCAAATATAGGTGTGTTCTTAACCATTCTTGACAAGCGTTAATTTCGTCGACATTTTTACCACAGTGAGCAATTAAATTGTCAATTAAAGAAAACTTGTCAAGCAAAATTAGCTGATCGTCTTCACGACCAAAGAATGAATTTTGTAAAGGAATTTTTCGCTCATCGATTCAAACAATCTATTTACATTTTCGATCTGTCTGGTCTGGTCTGGTCTGATGTATACAAATATGAATCAATATGCCCTGAATGTTGTGTAAAATATTACTTACTTTGAAGACATTATCAGAACTAGTCCACCTTTCTGCTATTCCAAAAGAACTTGGGATGAATTTGGAGGTAAATTTGAGTCTTGATATCAAGGAAATTACGGTAAGCGCTTCAACAGTAGGCTCAGATTTCAGCCGTTGGGGTTTCGTGCGCCCGCGATACTCTCCCCCGTAACGGCTGGACGCATCGGCTTCGAAACGTGTCGCGCATGTCCGTGACGTAATTATGCTAATAGCATAAAAAAAACGGAAACGGAAATAAAATTTGTTGAAATGTAAGCTAATGTAAATAAACTTTCCAACGGCCTGATTGTCAAAAGGTCTTTTATTAAAATTTGTAAATGATTCGAATTCAATTCGAAACAACTCTTAGCAAAACCTGCATATCATTTAGCAATTCCATCGGGTATGTTATTTGTCAAAAGAACGATCGAGACAAATCAGCGCAAAAGCTATTTCAATGGTAAACGTTTTGTCTATTCCAAGTATATAGTCCATTTTTATAGGATTTTAAGAATAATCAAACAATAAAGAAGTACAATTACAGCTAGAGTCGTTTCGATACACATTGTTGACTCGTTAAGAGAGCCGCTTGAGTATATGTTACAACCGCGCATAATAAACCAGTTTTAATTTTGAAAGTAAACATTTTGGATTTAAATGTAGTTATTCAAAGAATATAGCTGTGTATTTAAGGTTTATCGAGAAAAAATTCAAGCAATAAAGACGATGATTACAGCTAGAGTCGTTTCGATACTCATTAGTCACATTGTTGACTCGTTTATAGAGCCGCTTGAGTATATGTTACAACCGCGAATAATAAACCAGTTTTAATTTTGAAAGTAAACATTTTGGATTTAAATGTAGTTATTCTAAGAATATAGCTGTGTATTTAAGGTTTTATTGAGAAAAAAATCAAGTAATAAAGACGATAATTACGAGTTTCGATACAAATGACAACTTACAATCACCGCCGTAATTTAAAATGAAAACTTCGTAATTGTTTAGCATATTACTCATTCGCCATCCTCTTCTTGGCCTATCAAGGCAGTCTTAATGTCTTTGGATGTTAAGAAGTTCTCTTGGTCTCTCATGAGAGAAACCAGAGGTAAAATAACCAAAACAATGGATCCGCTCGACCCTTCCATGGTCGAAAACAAGCGGCGCTGTTTGGAAAATCAATGATTTTCCTGAGCCAGTCAGTAGATAAACAAAAACATCTTTGCCTTTTACTTATTCCTTCGTTGAATATCCTTAGATTTCTCGAAACCAAACGATTTCAAAGCATTTGAACAAGCACTTTCGAAGTCACTCTTATCCGCCATAATGTTCACGATGAATTTTAATTTATTAATTATATGCCCCTCGATTTTCGAGGGGCAAATCGCTGATTGGCTGAGAAAAACAATGGCAAGTCGATGCGCCCAGCCGTTACGGGGGAGAGTATCGCGGGCGCACGAAACCCCAACGGCTGAAATCTGAGCCTACTTCAACAGTGGCAGCTTACTTACATTAATTCTCGGAAACGCTTATATTTTCCATGACCGCAAATATGTCACGCGACCAATGTTTTTATTGGGTGTTACACAAAGATATAAAACACCAGGTGTTTCAAATCCCACACTTTTTGCAGAGATTTGTTTATTACTATAATTACTATAAGTCAACTGAAAATGAATTACAGAGTATTAGAAGCAAATTATTAATAGGATAAAGCGAAATTTACAATACTTACAAAATTGTGGCTAACTGTACAAGGTCCAAACGTCAACTGAACATTTATGAATACTAAACATTTACATGAACAACACACAACTCTCAAGGGACACATTACAACACATATTTCTCTTTTAAGGGTTCTTTCTATGTCCTTTAATGTTCAAATCACCAGGAGGGGTTGGTAGGGACTGACTATAGCGTACTCGTACTAGAGTGATTTTCATATGACCGTGAAAGAATAGACCAGGAGGGAGGGGGTGACTCTATTGTATGCAAATTAGATTCTCTATCTACAGCGATCTCTAGTGTGACGTCACATGGATACGCTAGATATTCTTGTCAGTTTAGTTTGAAAGCGCCATTTTGAAGTTAAGAAAACGAGATAAAAGAGAGGTAAAACAGCACATTGTAAAGTAGTTAACCCACAGTGAGTGTTCTTTGTTTATAGATTTACTAGTTGAGCGCAACTGATCTCGAAAAAACGTTTATAGTTGACTGTATTTTTTCGTTAAAACTTCTCGGGAAGGCTGCAGGTCCTAATCGAAAATGGCCAACCATCATTTGAAAACATCGTGATTTCGTTGGTAAAACTTTATGGAACATTTTGAAAATAGGAGGTTATATTGGTTATAAGTTTAACTCTAACCTGTTTGATTTTGGTTTTATTTGGAGCTGTGGTTCTTCTCATCAATCGATTTTTGTGTAGTTTCTCAGCCTTTACAACTTATCCTGTACACGATTTCGATAGGAATGTGACTGTTTTGTTTGTTACTATTTTTATCAAGTAAAAACAACGATCTTAACTAACAGTTATTGCATTAATTTGCAGTACTATTGCTTATAGTTAAATTGAAGTTGTTGATTTATTTTTAAAAGTTCAACAAATAGAGCACTTAAAATTAATATTAGTATATAACTTTATCCATGAAAATGTATGCAATTATTGCTACTGACTATGCAATATTTCCTATTTACTGACTATTGGTCACAATGAGTCATTGTTTCCTTTGTATCTGATTTTTTGGTTGAATGACATTTAAAATAGAAACTGTATGTTATAGTACATAATTTGTATTTTTTTTTATTTGTTTTTATATATCATGGTTTCAGTGTTTTTGCAGCTATGGGGCAGGAACAAAAGTTTGATAGAGCAACAACACTATATCCATGAAAATAAAATTGCAACTGTATAATAGCGGAGCTCCCGCGCGGGCCGAAGGCCCGCGCGAGCGGAGCACCATACTTAAGAAAAAATGGTAATGCATCGAATCTATTTTCGATGGTTTTTACACAGGTATCCCAAGCGTACGTCCGACGTCCGCGCCCATCGCGATGCTGATTGGCTGTTACATTTCGGCGGGAACAAAAGTGACGCGCGCGCCAAATAGCACTAGACCAACAAAGCAAAGTTTTCTTTTATCTTAAAAAAGGCAAACAAACAACAACAAAATACTACTTGCTAATAGCAGAGCTTTCATTAATTCAAAATAACAACGGAGAAAGATGAACTTCGAAGAACATAAAGAGAGTTGTGACCGAAGAAGAACATAAACTTGAAGGACACAAAAACGAAGAAATTATACTAAAGAAAAGCAAAAGACTGATTCAAAAAGATCAAGAAAACGTATTTGTAGATACCTTCGTGGAAGAATATTAAAAGACTATACAGCAATTCAAAACAAATTGATAAAGAAGCGACCTTGTTTGTTATGATAACTGTCTTCAAATTGCTTCCCTCGGCACAGTTTATTGAAGGATTTTCAAGTTTGGCAGTTGAACTATGAACAATGTTTAATCCATCAAAATTCAAGTACATAAGCTTACATCTATTCGTCAAAATATGATCAATGTCATTGAAGAAAGAAAACCTCAAGAAAATAATCACCGATAAAGTAAGTTCAAGTGTTTTTATTATCCATGGTTCAAGATTATCATTTGTTTCAAGTTTTTGAGAGACAAAACTCAAAAATTAGTTCAATCTTCAACTCGTTTCGTCGTAGTTTTCGTGTAAAAGTACGTAGGGACTGTTTTGCAGTCTAAATTAGTTCAATCTTCAACTCGATTTGACATAGTTTTACCTCATAAACGGAAAACATCAAAGATAAATTGAAATACAAACATAATTTAAAATTGGTTGAATAACTTCTGTTTATTTAGCAATATTAACTATTTTATGCTTACTAAACGAGCTTTTTTAGTAGTTTTTACTTCAAAGTCGTTAAAGTTTTTTTTACAGAACAAAATGATGTTTTACACAAAGTTTTTCATAATAAAATACCTTGTTTTAAAATCCTTGTCTTTTCAAATCGATCTTGTGTTGGTAGAACTTATAATTCTTGAGGCGTTTAATTCCATTTCAAAATAACTTTTTGTTCTGTTTTATGATTTGCCATGACTACTTTTTAATAAATCTAATACGATGAAAAGGTTTAACCTTTTCTATCCGGAATCCTAACTAACTTTGGAAAATAAAAGAAGGTAAAAAGCGGCCGTAAAACGACTGTTCAGCCAAAGCACTTTTTCAAGGCGTTATCAAAAGCAAAATAAGCTTAATGACTTAAAAATAAAAGGGATAATAATAAGGCTATTCACACTATCGTTTGGGAATCGTATTTTCCATCAAAAACATTTCTGAGCACTTTTTTGTCTGAACAACACTATTGACTGAAGTGACAGTTGAAAATTTGAGAAAAAGATGAAAAAGTGCATAGAATGAAAACGATAACCAACCTAAGAAAAAGCAGTGGAATTTATTACAATTTTTTTTACTTACATTAAATCAATTTCCATTCATGAATTGTCCATTAACATGCTTTTATCGGACTTTTTTCAATGAGAAATCTCAGTCCCTCGTGTAAATGACAAACTTTCCTTTCGTGCGTTGCGTTACATGATGGCGTCATCTACACCGATAGCCAATGAGGTTTTTGACATTATGTCAATCAAAAAGAGAGCGAGAAATATCGTACATTTTACTGGCTTTTCCAGGGCTTTGTTTTGATTCTCTCTCCGCGCGCTGAATCTCCGAAAGGTTATATTTTTCGATGAAAAATGCTATATAAATTACAATAAACAGTAAGTTGTATAATAAATCCCTTATTAGATATTTTCTTGGGTATTACGGGCTGGCATTTTACTCATTGCTTGCTGATTAAACGTACGCAACTCATAAAAAATCAGCACGTATATTATACCCAAGAAAATATCTAATAAGCGGTATTTACATGCACATATTGATGTTGTAAGAAAAAATTAAACTGGGAGCTCCGCTATTAGGTATTACCTAATTTGTATATTAGTTCTTCTGTAGTGACCGTGAGGTATTGTTTTCTTTTGTATTTGATGTTTCTGGTTGAGTGGTATTTACTAAATAGTCACTGGATATAAACTATTAGTTTAATAATAACAATTTTTTATATTGCATGGTTTTAGCGTTTTCGCTCTACAAAAAACAACATAGTTACTATAAGCAAAAGAGTGGTTTTCAGTAACACATGAAACAAAGTGTATTGATTAAAGTGTAATAGTCAAATAAGAACAAAAGAACACAATGAAATTAGAGTGTATAAAGAGTAATACACTAAAGAGGGTTTCATGTGTTAATGAAAACCACTTTAGTTTGTATTTATAGTCACTATATTTATTCAGTATCACTCAAACAGAGTTAATAGAGGGGTTTATCCAGTCATCAGTTGGCATAAACAAGATGACAAGCATAGAATAGTTCAGTGTAAACCAACAATAATTATTATTTCCCTGTTCACATTGTTGAAATAGTGTGTTATCTTTTCCAGCCATTTTACCTGCAAAAAAAAAAAAAACACAAAATGTTTAACTATATAGTCATCATTTAATTTAATTCAAGTTTGTTACAATAGCTGATGGAAGCTTAGCTTGATAAATCTCAGATTTTATATCCTGATTTTCAATCATAATTTGAAATGTTATTCAATGAATTTCATGTTCGTTATATATTATCATTATTTAATTCCGTAAGCTGATGTGAAAACATGACAGCAGAAAGCTTTATACTGCACTGTATCAAATTCTTCTAACAAAGCAACTGATATACGAATTGATTTTGAAGACAAATAATTAAGAAAGTGGGTACAGCTTGGGTATTTATGGTACCTAGTTTCAAAGCATTTTTAGATAGCTATTATAAAATACACATAAATACGATCTTAAAAGCATGCATTTAGCTCATTGAATAAGCATAAACATTCATGTCAAGGTTCAAAATCAAGATAATTAAGGACTTAACTTCAATGGGAATACATTTACTAACCTGCAAAGTTGTTTTGTTCCGGTCTCCTAGTTCGGGTTCGTAATTTCGACTTGTAGTTCGTGAGATCAGCCTTCAAATCGATTGATGAGACCAACCACAAAGCCAAACAGAGAGAAACTTTGCAGATCCGAAGATTATCATATACTTGCATAAACCTCCTATTCTGGATGAAAAATACTGATCCATTGTGATTTTACGTTCGTGTACTTGTAAAAAACTGCATATCAACAGCACTGGACCGACATCACAGTTCATCACGAAATTGGCTAGAAAAGCAATATTTTCGTCGAATCTGATCAACAAATTTGGCTATAGTGAACTATTGGATACTATTACATATCAAAGAACTCCCACTAGTAAAAAAAAAGTTCAGCAATGCAAAAAAAATCTAATGTTTTTGTGGAAACAACCGAGTTAAACAATGGTCGCCATTTTGAATCGAGTCGTGACGTCACACTAGAGCGAGCCCACAACACGCCTTTTCCCTGGAGACGCCCCCTCCCTCCTGGAATAGACAAACTAATAGTTAGTAGTAAACACTAAACCCATTGTTTTATTTTGTTCTTTATCAACTACCACAAACCAAATGGTCTATTTTAATTCTTGCACGGTCACTGAAAATCCCTCTAAAACCCTTGAAACAAATAGTACTAATTAGTTGTCACGACCAAACACTAGAAAACTAGACTGATTAACATTTGTTTGTAATTTTGTTTATATTTCTATTTTTGGGTTCCCTGTGGCCGTCGGAGTGCCCTCGAACACGAACTATTACTGGTTTTTGAGTGTCTGTAATCGGGTTGTTTACTGTACAAATTATAGAAGAAAAGATGTAATTAAAGGAGTCTTTTACGTTGACTTGGAGAACTGTCTTTGGCACCGACATTTGTGATAACTAGTGCCAATTAGATAATAGCAAACAAAGGATTTAGAACATTGAAACACACTTTAGTGTATTACTCTTTAATGCACCTTAATTCCATTGTGTTCTTTTGTTGTTATTTGACTATTACACTTTAACTAATACACTTTGTTTGACGGATTAATGAGAAACACTCTAACCCGTGAAACACACTTTAGTGTATTACTCTTTAATGCACCTTAATTCCATTGTGTTCTTTTGTTGTTATTTGACTATCACACAATAGCTATTACACTTAAGTATAAACCTACTAGTGGTCTATCACGAATCCTGCATTCTGATTGGCTACTCTACTAATGGTCGTTTGAGTGATAGATCCCTAAAAGGTACGGATAACTTAATATGAGAACTGTCAAAGCCTTGTCGTATCAGAAATACCGTATACAATCTTGAAAACAATGCCATTTACCATATATGATATTGTAAGTGAGAAGTAACAAAAGACTTTGATTAGCGCGCGAGCTTTTTTCTTAACAGGTTGCGATTTCAAAAGAATAATAGGCATATCTTTCATGCGTTCATTTCATACCCGAATTAAAGGCACGACTGTGTGATGTTCTTGGCAGCTAAGCTTGTTTTAACAAACAAAGCCAATACAAGTAAAAATTACCCTTACAGGTACGGAGTCATGTTACCTATTTGAGTTTTGAGCCAGAACCCTAAATGGTACCGAAATATTCTCAACCATTAAGGGAGCGCCGATCACCGCTACCACTTGGACAAAGGGAGTAGCCCACGGGGTCGCTCGAAGGTGAAAAGCAATCGATTGTGGGCAACTTGACATAACAAATCAATATCAACATTCTATATACTATAAGCAATACTAAATATCTCAACAATAAATATTTCAACAATAAATATGTCAACAATAACCTACATGGTCTTCATACTAAATGTTCTCAATTGTAGACATTACAAAACTAGGTTCTAGTTCTGCTCTCTATTCTACTCTACAAAACTAGTAAATTCACACTTTTGATCCTTTCAATGGGCATGTTTGCCTCTTCTAAGACGATCATAGCTGTGTCTGCTGTTTCAAAAGAATAAATTATGTTAACCCTCGATGTTTCTTGCTTTCTGTAACGAACAAGGCTTGGGTTGCGTATTAGCAGTACAGCTAGAAACCAACGATTAAGAGCTGTAGTTGAAACACGTGGTCTTTCACTTGAACTAGGATATGCTACAAAGACAAAAAAAATGTTGTTGAATTGTGTTGGTGGTGGTGGTAAAAATAATTCCTTCCTTCCTTCCTTCCTTTCTTCCTTCCTTTGCATCATCAATTCACCTGCATACACTTTGCGTCTTTCTTCGATTAATATCTGGCAGAAGCAAAGCATGGCGGGATGCCTGAAGGCCACCAGTACATTAAGAAAGCCAAGGTATGACATATAACCTAACATAAGAGAATACATGGTCAATTTCGTGGTTGGTTGGTTGGTTCATTCGTATAGATTGGTTTGGCTGGTTAATTGTTGAGATAACTGGTTTGTTGTTGATTATGTGTGATGTGTTTAGGGTGTGTAGTGTTAAGTATTCATCTCACCTCTATCACATTTCCTGTACCCTGTCATCATTAACGTTCGGTCAAGTCGGCACAGGAAAATGACTCCTAAAACTGCTCCTTTAGCAACACGTGACAGTCCTGACCATAATCCAACCAAGATGTTTAGGAAGAAGAAGAAATACGACATAATGTCAAACAAACGCCTGAAACATAAAAAATACAGTGAGAAGATGAGAAAGAAGAAGATGAGAAAACAAATGAATGGAAGAGATGAGATGAGAAGACAAATGGATGGAAGAGATGAGATGAGAAGACAAATGGATGGAAGAGATGAGATGAGAAGACAAATGGATGGAAGAGATGAGATGAGAAGACAAATGGATGGAAGAGATGAGATGAGAAGACAAATGAATGGAAGAGATGAGATGAGAAGACAAATGAATGGAAGAGATGAGATGAGAAGACAAATGGATGGAAGAGATGAGATGAGATGAGAAGACAAATGAATGGAAGAGATGAGATGAGATGAGAAGACAAATGAATGAAAGAGATGAGATGAGAAGACAAATGGATGGAAGAGATGAGATGAGATGAGAAGACAAATGAATGGAAGAGATGAGATGAGAAGACAAATGGATGGAAGAGATGAGATGAGATGAGAAGACAAATGAATGGAAGAGATGAGATGAGATGAGAAGACAAATGAAAGGAAGAGATGAGATGAGATGAGAAGACAAATGAATGGAAGAGATGAGATGAGAAGACAAATGAATGGAAGAGATGAGATGAGAAGACAAAAGAAGAGGAGAGGAGGAGGAGGAGACGTTAAATTCTATACAAGAGGGCGTGACAGGATGGCATCACAAGATGGCGTCACAAGAGGGCGTGACATAATGGCGTAACAAGATGGCGTTTACCTGTTGTCAATGGTAACTGTCAGATCAGGGTATGTCCTGTCACAAAACACAAACTTGCACAGCAGCGCAACCGCAAGCCATATGAGTAATGGAGATATAACCAGAGGCCTGAATTAAGCAATAGAACATAATTTACACAATGGAGACACTTAATAAAGCAACAAGAAATTCTGCTTGACGATTTTAGAAAATAGCTGCAGGGCAAAGTTGGAAAACAACAACAACAACAACAGCAACAGCAACAGCAACAGCAACAGCAACAGCAACAGCAACAGCAACAGCAACAGCAACAGCAACAGCAACTGCAACTGCAACTACAATAACAACAATAACAACAACTGCAACAATAACAACAATAACAATAACAACAATAACAATAACAACTGCAACAATAACAATAACAACAACTGCAACAATAACAATAACTGCAACTACAATAACAACAATAACAACAACAACAACAACTGCAACAATAACAACAATAACAGCAACTGCAACTACAATAACAACAACTGCAACAATAACAATAACAATAACTGCAACTGTTATTAACTGCAATGCAACAACAATAACTGTACCAACAATAACAACATCAATAACAACAACAACAGCAGCAGCAACAACAACAACAACAACAACAGCAACAACAACAAAACAATAACTGCAATAACTAACAAACAAGGCGGATATAACTAGGAAATAGGAAATAGGCCATTCCAAGATGCAAGAATAGCTGGAATCACGTGTTTCTTCTTCTTATTCTTGTCATGAGCAGGTTAGTGTTGAGATAATATTGTTGATAACACAGACCCTAATAACTTATACGTAATCATATCCATTTTGTAATCACAAGCAATTCCTACAATCTGATTGGCTAAAAAGTGTGCGACTAAAGCATTAATTGCACTATTTTGGATCATTAATAGCATCATTTTGAAATCTTGCATCATTTTTAAAAACAAGACAGATATGCATTTTTTAACCAATCACAACAAAGAATCACAGAAGCCATTTGAATGTTACTATTGGAGAAAAAACCGCCATTTTGTTGGAGAAAAGATTTAGTGGGGATTTTTGAAATACATTTGGAGAAGAAAAGTCGTCAAACACAATTACGACTTTCTACTGATTTGGAATTGTTCAGAGTATCTTTTTGAAAGACCTGCTTCAGCAAACCAACAATATTTGACCGAAAGATTCAAATCGCATATTTATATTTATTGGAGACTGGTCAAGGACACTCTTGGCTTCTTGTTTTATTATGAATTCAAAGGAATTGACATTATCAAGATTATTTTTGAAATGTCAGAGGATTTGGTGATCTTATTTTCTTTATTTCAAGACAACCTTGGAATGACTTATCTCTATATTGCCTTTAGTGATGACAACCTTTTTGAACTAGGTGTATACCAATACTTACAGTAGAGCAAGAAAATAGTCTTTCAGTATTTCAAGAAGAAATTCTCTACCATATACCATGTCTGCAAGTTTGCATAACCAAATCGGTGATAACAGGAAAAATATGGAGATGGACACAACAAGATAACCTATCAAAAGAATTCACAACAAACTTGATGGATAGATCTAATATATTGAATTAATCAATGAGTTATTGGGGTGATAAAATTATCTAATTAATAAAATATAGTTAAATAAAACAAATAGAAAATAAATAACTAGACCCTGTGGCTCAGGGTTTACTCGTGCCCGTGACATGGATAACCTGGGGGGACTGGAGGCATCATGGAGGTATTGGTTTGCTGGTTGTGAATTTGTTTGTTGTTTACGTTCTGTAGGTACTGCTTTATATTGACTATACAGGGACCAAGGGCGGATCCAGGTCTTTTTAAATAGGGGGTCCCAGGCGAAAATTTGGAGGGCATGGAAATCCTGGAAGTATATTTTACCACAGGAAGCCCAAATATAATGCCAAACAATTTGTCTAAAATTGTTTTCCCCCTTTTCTGTCTACCCACTCTTTTTTACATTTCGATGTTTTTTTTTGTATTTCATTTAATCGGGTTTGGGACAATTTAAAAAAAATAACCATCATACTATTGACTTGAGTCAGTGTTTTGTTCTTTAATGTTACAGACAGCTGCAATAAGAGAGTTAATATCATTGTATATCAATAGCTGCATTAAATATATGTATTTTCTTTGGCATTTGACTTGTATCATTTTTTATTAAAGTATTATAAAACAAATAGGCATGTTCATAAATAGCATCTAATATTACACGATTCCAATAAGTACAGAGTTTGATGAGAGAAAAACATATCAAGTAGACTGATATATGAAGCAACATACTTTATTGATAGGAACATTAACATTGGCAAGACTGTCTGAATTTAAGTCAAAATTGATATTAGTTAATAAATTGGCATGATCTAACGCATGAGCAGTTGAAAGATAGTGCACTTCATCAACATGACCACATATTTATCACATTATTGGCCGCTACGCAGGCTATCACATTATTGGAGTTATTTTCATTATGTACTGGTGTCATGATATTGAATGGTACAAAGCCTTGCCTTGATTCTATTATATGGATGTTAACACTCATTGCATCTGCAACAGCTTGTATGATTAGTGCATCAGCCCATGTACCTTGACGAGACATATTAGCCAGATATACTCCCCATAAAGTTTCTGTATTGCTCCCAATAAACCTTTCTGGATTCTCTGTCATGTATTGGACACCAAGACTACATAAATGCATATGGTTGTAAGATTCACCGTACAATTGATGGGATACTGTTCTAAAGAAACAGTCGCCTGCACCCCCCACTTCTACTGGTCTTAAATGCTGCTGAGCCAATCTAGACTGCAATATTTGCATTGGAGGAACTGTTTGTACTATTAGTTCATTATTGTGGACAATATTGCCTGGGTTTGACCGGTTTAGTTGGCGTATGGCTGTCATCCTGTATTTTGGTATTTTGCTGTATACCTTTCATGTATGGTGTTTTAGGTAAGTTCTTAGAGGCACTGCTCATGCCCAAGCCCAATGTCTGAAAAAACATTACAAAGGAGGAGGAGGCTGTTGCACCAAATGCAAGAATGATAATCAACTTGTTTCTTTCTTTGCCAAGAAAGTCCACAGGCCTGTAAACATGACAGAGAATACCATTAGGGAGGGGAGGGAGTGTACAAAGTAAGTACGGAGAGTAAGGTGTGAACAAAGTGTGTAGGGACAGAAAAGGGTGTGTACAAAGTGTTAGGGAGGGGAGGGTGTGTACAAAATGTGTAGGGAGGGGAGGGTGAACAAAGCTTGTAGGGATGAGAGGGTGTGAACAATGTTTGTGGGAGGGGAGGGTGAACAAAGTTTGTGGGAGGGGAGGGTGAACAAAGTTTGTAGGGATGGGAAGGTGTGAACAACGTTTGTGGGAGGGGAGGATCAAAAAAAGATTGTAGGGAGGGTAGGGTGTGTAAAAAATGTGAAGGAATGGTAGGGTGTGCACAAAGTTTATAGGGAGGGGAGGGTGTGTACAAAATGTGTAGGGAGGGGAGGGTGTGACAAAGTTTGTAGGGAGGGGAGGGTGTGACAAAGCTTGTAGGGAGGGGAGGGTGTGAACAGTATGTATAAAGTATGATGTTATAATAATGTGCATAACTCACATGGGTAGACCTGGTCGTCCATTCAATAGGTCAGGTTTCAATTTAACTCTCTTCTTCATGAAGCCCAACACAAGGATTATTATCATCTACAACAAAAACAACAAATGTCTGTCTGTCCATCTGTCTGATTGTCTGTCTGTGTGTACGCTGTCTGTCTGTCTGTCTGTCTGTCTGTCTGTCTGTCTGTCTGTCTTTCTTAAATCCTCAAAGACACTTAAGGAATTTAAAAGAAAACTGTAAATTATTTAATAAACTTTGTAAATAGTATAATTTATAATGTAAAGTTATCTATTGTATTTTTAACAAATCGCACACAGTTTTTCATTGTCTGTCCTGTTATTGATCGTAGATAGCGTCAAAAAATGTTCAGAACTCAATGGGAACCACGAGCGTAGCGAGTGGTTTCACTGCACAGTTAATTGTCTAATTTTCTGTCTCTCTGTCTTGTGTCTATCAAATGAACCAGTTCTTACCGCTGGTCCCAACAATCCCACTTCATAACTGTATTCATCAACAAGGCAGCTTAAAGATAACAAATCAATAAATTAATGAGTGTTTTCAAGTGCTATATTTAATTCTCAGCCATGTCGAGATTCCGAACGACAAACCACAGGGACTCTAAACCTCAGAAGGGGGACTTGGCCAAAGTGAAGTTAGCCTGAGATTCGTAGCCTGAATTTCCACGTTGTCTGAGATTCATATTCAGAATCAAGAATCATATGAAGCAGTACTAACTTGTCGCTCTGCATTGCCTATAATTCTTCCCAAACAGTAGAAAAACTCGGGATAATTCGGAAGCCGTTTTGTTTTGGATGTAGGCTCAGATCGAATGGTCAGCGTTCTCGTATAAATCTCGACTCCCGTCGTTTTTTTCGTACAAATCTCGACTCTTTTTTTTCGTACAATGTCGATTCATTTTTTTTTCGTACAATGTCGATTCATTTTTTTCCATTTCAACTTCATTTTTCTTGTCTTTTCGACTGTTATTTATTTGAAAACAAATTTTGAATGATTTTGCTTTTAAATCTGTTTTGTTTTTATTTTTGATTTGTTTTTAATTTAGTTTTCATTTTATTTTCAAACTGTTTTAAATTCAATTTGAATTGATTTCACTTTCACATTTTTTTTAAAGTTTTATTTTGAATTACGAAAAATGCAAATGCAAATATAGGTGTGTTCTTAACCATTCTTGACAAGCGTTAATTTCGTCGACATTTTTACCACAGTGAGCAATTAAATTGTCAATTAAAGAAAACTTGTCAAGCAAAATTAGCTGATCGTCTTCACGACCAAAGAATGAATTTTGTAAAGGAATTTTTCGCTCATCGATTCAAACAATCTATTTACATTTTCGATCTGTCTGGTCTGGTCTGGTCTGATGTATACAAATATGAATCAATATGACCTGAATGTTGTGTAAAATATTACTTACTTTGAAGACATTATCAGAACTAGTCCACCTTTCTGCTATTCCAAAAGAACTTGGGATGAATTTGGAGGTAAATTTGAGTCTTGATATCAAGGAAATTACGGTAAGCGCTTCAACAGTAGGCTCAGATTTCAGCCGTTGTGGTTTCGTGCGCCCGCAATACTCTCCCCCGTAACGGCTGGACGCACCGGCTTCGAGGCGTGTCGCAAATGTCCGTGACGTAATTATGCTAATAGCATAAAAAAACGGAAACGGAAATAAAATTTGTTGAAATGTAAGCTAATGTAAATAAACTTTCCAACGGCCTGATTGTCAAAAGGTCTTTTATTAAAATAAAAAAAATTCAACAGTGGCAGCTTACTTACATTAATTCTCGGAAACGCTTATATTTTCCATGACCGCAAATATGTCACGCGACCAATGTTTTTATTGGGTGTTACACAAAGATATAAAACACCAGGTGTTTCAAATCCCACACTTTTTGCAGAGATTTGTTTATTACTATAATTACTATAAGTCAACTGAAAATGGATTACAGAGTATTAGAAGCAAATTATTAATAGGATAAAGCGAAATTTACAATACTTACAAAATTGTGGCTAACTGTACAAGGTCCAAACGTCAACTGAACATTTATGAATACTAAACATTTACATGAACAACACACAACTCTCAAGGGACACATTACAACACATATTTCTCTTTTAAGGGTTCTTCCTATGTCCTTTAATGTTCAAATCACCAGGAGGGGTGGGTAGGGACTGACTATAGCGTACTCGTACTAGAGTGATTTTCATATGACCGTGAAAGAATAGACAAACTAATAGTTAGTAGTAAACACTAAACCCATTGTTTTATTTTGTTCTTTATCAACTACCACAAACCAAATGGTCTATTTTAATTCTTGCACGGTCACTGAAAATCCCTCTAAAACCCTTGAAACAAATAGTACTAATTAGTTGTCACGACCAAACACTAGAAAACTAGACATTTGTTTGTAATTTTGTTTATATTTCTATTTTTGGGTTCCCTGTGGCCGTCGGAGTGCCCTCGAACACGAACTATTACTGGTTTTTGAGTGTCTGTAATCGGGTTGTTTACCGTACAAATTATAGAAGAAAAGATGTAATTAAAGGAGTCTTTTACGTTGACTTGGAGAACTGTCTTTGGCAGCGACATTTGTGATAACTAGTGCCAATTAGATAATAGCAAACAAAGGATTTAGAACATTGAAACACACTTTAGTGTATTACTCTTTAATGCACCTTTATTCCATTGTTCTTTTGTTGTTATTTGACTATTACACTTTAACTAATACACTTTGTTTCACGGATTAATGAGAAACACTCTAACCCGTGAAACACACTTTAGTGTATCACTCTTTAATGCACCTTAATTCCATTGTGTTCTTTTGTTGTTATTTGACTATCACACAATAGCTATTACACTTAAGTATAAACCTACTAGTGGTCTATCACGAATCCTGCATTCTGATTGGCTACTCTACTAATGGTCTTTTGAGTGATAGACCCCTAAAAGGTACGGATAACTTAATATGAGAACTGTCAAAGCCTTGTCGTATCAGAAATACCGTATACAATCTTGAAAACAATGCCATTTACCATATATGATATTGTAAGTGAGAAGTAACAAAAGACTTTGATTAGCGCGCGAGCTTTTTTCTTAACAGGTTGCGATTTCAAAAGAATAATAGGCATATCTTTGATGCGTTCATTTCATACCCGAATTAAAGGCACGACTGTGTGATGTTCTTGGCAGCTAAGCTTGTTTTAACAAACAAAGCCAATACAAGTAAAAATTACCCTTACAGGTACGGAGTCATGTTACCTATTTGAGTTTTGAGCCAGAACCCTAAATGGTACCGAAATATTCTCAACCATTAAGGGAGCGCCGATCACCGCTACCACTTGGACAAAGGGAGTAGCCCACGGGGTCGCTCGAAGGTGAAAAGCAATCGATTGTGGGCAACTTGACATAACAAATCAATATCAACATTCTATATACTATAAGCAATACTAAATATGTCAACAATAAATATGTCAACAATAAATATGTCAACAATAACCTACATGGTCTTCATACTAAATGTTCTCAATGGTAGACATTACAAAACTAGGTTCTAGTTCTGCTCTCTATTCTACTCTACAAAACTAGTAAATTCACACTTTTGATCCTTTCAATGGGCATGTTTGCCTCTTCTAAGACGATCATAGCTGTGTCTGCTGTTTCAAAAGAATAAATTCTGTTAACCCTCGATGTTTCTTGCTTTCTGTAACGAACAAGGCTTGGGTTGCGTATTAGCAGTACAGCTAGAAACCAACGATTAAGAGCTGTAGTTGAAACACGTGGTCTTTCACTTGAACTAGGATATGCTACAAAGACAAAAAAATGTTGTTGAATTGTGTTGGTGGTGGTGGTAAAAATAATTCCTTCCTTCCTTCCTTCCTTCCTTTCTTCCTTCCTTTGCATCATCAATTCACCTGCATACACTTTGCGTCTTTCTTCGATTAATATCTGGCAGAAGCAAAGCATGGCGGGATGCCTGAAGGCCACCAGTACATTAAGAAAGCCAAGGTATGACATATAACCTAACATAAGAGAATACATGGTCAATTTCGTGGTTGGTTGGTTGGTTCATTCGTATAGATTGGTTTGGCTGGTTAATTGTTGAGATAACTGGTTTGTTGTTGATTATGTGTGATGTGTTTAGGGTGTGTAGTGTTAAGTATTCATCTCACCTCTATCACATTTCCTGTACCCTGTCATCATTAACGTTCGGTCAAGTCGGCACAGGAAAATGACTCCTAAAACTGCTCCTTTAGCAACACGTGACAGTCCTGACCATAATCCAACCAAGATGTTTAGGAAGAAGAAGAAATACGACATAATGTCAAACAAACGCCTGAAACATAAAAAATACAGTGAGAAGATGAGAAAGAAGAAGATGAGAAAACAAATGAATGGAAGAGATGAGATGAGAAGACAAATGGATGGAAGAGATGAGATGAGAAGACAAATGGATGGAAGAGATGAGATGAGAAGACAAATGGATGGAAGAGATGAGATGAGAAGACAAATGGATGGAAGAGATGAGATGAGAAGACAATAGAATGGAATAGATGAGATGAGAAGACAAATGGATGGAAGAGATGAGATGAGAAGACAAATGAATGGAAGAGATGAGATGAGAAGACAAATGAATGGAAGAGATGAGATGAGAAGACAAATGGATGGAAGAGATGAGATGAGATGAGAAGACAAATGAATGGAAGAGATGAGATGAGATGAGAAGACAAATGAATGAAAGAGATGAGATGAGAAGACAAATGGATGGAAGAGATGAGATGAGATGAGAAGACAAATGAATGGAAGAGATGAGATGAGAAGACAAATGGATGGAAGAGATGAGATGAGATGAGAAGACAAATGAATGGAAGAGATGAGATGAGATGAGAAGACAAATGAAAGGAAGAGATGAGATGAGATGAGAAGACAAATGAATGGAAGAGATGAGATGAGAAGACAAATGAATGGAAGAGATGAGATGAGAAGACAAAAGAAGAGGAGAGGAGGAGGAGGAGACGTTAAATTCTATACAAGAGGGCGTGACAGGATGGCATCACAAGATGGCGTCACAAGAGGGCGTGACATAATGGCGTAACAAGATGGCGTTTACCTGTTGTCAATGGTAACTGTCAGATCAGGGTATGTCCTGTCACAAAACACAAACTTGCACAGCAGCGCAACCGCAAGCCATATGAGTAATGGAGATATAACCAGAGGCCTGAATTAAGCAATAGAACATAATTTACACAATGGAGACACTTAATAAAGCAACAAGAAATTCTGCTTGACGATTTTAGAAAATAGCTGCAGGGCAAAGTTGGAAAACAACAACAACAACAACAGCAACAGCAACAGCAACAGCAACAGCAACAGCAACAGCAACAGCAACAGCAACAGCAACAGCAACAGCAACAGCAACTGCAACTGCAACTACAATAACAACAATAACAACAACTGCAACAATAACAACAATAACAATAACAACAATAACAATAACAACTGCAACAATAACAATAACAACAACTGCAACAATAACAATAACTGCAACTACAATAACAACAATAACAACAACAACAACAACTGCAACAATAACAACAATAACAGCAACTGCAACTACAATAACAACAACTGCAACAATAACAATAACAATAACTGCAACTGTTATTAACTGCAATGCAACAACAATAACTGTACCAACAATAACAACATCAATAACAACAACAACAGCAGCAGCAACAACAACAACAACAACAACAGCAACAACAACAAAACAATAACTGCAATAACTAACAAACAAGGCGGATATAACTAGGAAATAGGAAATAGGCCATTCCAAGATGCAAGAATAGCTGGAATCACGTGTTTCTTCTTCTTCTTCTTGTCATGAGCAGGTTAGTGTTGAGATAATATTGTTGATAACACAGACCCTAATAACTTATACGTAATCATATCCATTTTGTAATCACAAGCAATTCCTACAATCTGATTGGCTAAAAAGTGTGCGACTAAAGCATTAATTGCACTATTTTGGATCATTAATAGCATCATTTTGAAATCTTGCATCATTTTTAAAAACAAGACAGATATGCATTTTTTAACCAATCACAACAAAGAATCACAGAAGCCATTTGAATGTTACTATTGGAGAAAAAACCGCCATTTTGTTGGAGAAAAGATTTAGTGGGGATTTTTGAAATACATTTGGAGAAGAAAAGTCGTCAAACACAATTACGACTTTCTACTGATTTGGAATTGTTCAGAGTATCTTTTTGAAAGACCTGCTTCAGCAAACCAACAATATTTGACCGAAAGATTCAAATCGCATATTTATATTTATTGGAGACTGGTCAAGGACACTCTTGGCTTCTTGTTTTATTATGAATTCAAAGGAATTGACATTATCAAGATTATTTTTGAAATGTCAGAGGATTTGGTGATCTTATTTTCTTTATTTCAAGACAACCTTGGAATGACTTATCTCTATATTGCCTTTAGTGATGACAACCTTTTTGAACTAGGTGTATACCAATACTTACAGTAGAGCAAGAAAATAGTCTTTCAGTATTTCAAGAAGAAATTCTCTACCATATACCATGTCTGCAAGTTTGCATAACCAAATCGGTGATAACAGGAAAAATATGGAGATGGACACAACAAGATAACCTATCAAAAGAATTCACAACAAACTTGATGGATAGATCTAATATATTGAATTAATCAATGAGTTATTGGGGTGATAAAATTATCTAATTAATAAAATATAGTTAAATAAAACAAATAGAAAATAAATAACTAGACCCTGTGGCTCAGGGTTTACTCGTGCCCGTGACATGGATAACCTGGGGGGACTGGAGGCATCATGGAGGTATTGGTTTGCTGGTTGTGAATTTGTTTGTTGTTTACGTTCTGTAGGTACTGCTTTATATTGACTATACAGGGACCAAGGGCGGATCCAGGTCTTTTTAAATAGGGGGTCCCAGGCGAAAATTTGGAGGGCATGGAAATCCTGGAAGTATATTTTACCACAGGAAGCCCAAATATAATGCCAAACAATTTGTCTAAAATTGTTTTCCCCCTTTTCTGTCTACCCACTCTTTTTTACATTTCGATGTTTTTTTTTGTATTTCATTTAATCGGGTTTGGGACAATTTAAAAAAAATAACCATCATACTATTGACTTGAGTCAGTGTTTTGTTCTTTAATGTTACAGACAGCTGCAATAAGAGAGTTAATATCATTGTATATCAATAGCTGCATTAAATATATGTATTTTCTTTGGCATTTGACTTGTATCATTTTTTATTAAAGTATTATAAAACAAATAGGCATGTTCATAAATAGCATCTAATATTACACGATTCCAATAAGTACAGAGTTTGATGAGAGAAAAACATATCAAGTAGACTGATATATGAAGCAACATACTTTATTGATAGGAACATTAACATTGGCAAGACTGTCTGAATTTAAGTCAAAATTGATATTAGTTAATAAATTGGCATGATCTAACGCATGAGCAGTTGAAAGATAGTGCACTTCATCAACATGACCACATATTTATCACATTATTGGCCGCTACGCAGGCTATCACATTATTGGAGTTATTTTCATTATGTACTGGTGTCATGATATTGAATGGTACAAAGCCTTGCCTTGATTCTATTATATGGATGTTAACACTCATTGCATCTGCAACAGCTTGTATGATTAGTGCATCAGCCCATGTACCTTGACGAGACATATTAGCCAGATATACTCCCCATAAAGTTTCTGTATTGCTCCCAATAAACCTTTCTGGATTCTCTGTCATGTATTGGACACCAAGACTACATAAATGCATATGGTTGTAAGATTCACCGTACAATTGATGGGATACTGTTCTAAAGAAACAGTCGCCTGCACCCCCCACTTCTACTGGTCTTAAATGCTGCTGAGCCAATCTAGACTGCAATATTTGCATTGGAGGAACTGTTTGTACTATTAGTTCATTATTGTGGACAATATTGCCTGGGTTTGACCGGTTTAGTTGGCGTATGGCTGTCATCCTGTATTTTGGTATTTTGCTGTATACCTTTCATGTATGGTGTTTTAGGTAAGTTCTTAGAGGCACTGCTCATGCCCAAGCCCAATGTCTGAAAAAACATTACAAAGGAGGAGGAGGCTGTTGCACCAAATGCAAGAATGATAATCAACTTGTTTCTTTCTTTGCCAAGAAAGTCCACAGGCCTGTAAACATGACAGAGAATACCATTAGGGAGGGGAGGGAGTGTACAAAGTAAGTACGGAGAGTAAGGTGTGAACAAAGTGTGTAGGGACAGAAAAGGGTGTGTACAAAGTGTTAGGGAGGGGAGGGTGTGTACAAAATGTGTAGGGAGGGGAGGGTGAACAAAGCTTGTAGGGATGAGAGGGTGTGAACAATGTTTGTGGGAGGGGAGGGTGAACAAAGTTTGTGGGAGGGGAGGGTGAACAAAGTTTGTAGGGATGGGAAGGTGTGAACAACGTTTGTGGGAGGGGAGGATCAAAAAAAGATTGTAGGGAGGGTAGGGTGTGTACAAAATGTGTAGGGAGGGGAGGGTGTGACAAAGTTTGTAGGGAGGGGAGTGTGTGAACAGTATGTATAAAGTATGATGTTATAATAATGTCCAATACTCACATGGGTAGACCTGGTCGTCCATTCAATAGGTCAGGTTTCAATTTAACTCTCTTCTTCATGAAGCCCAACACAAGGATTATTATCATCTACAACAAAAACAACAATTGTCTGTCTGTCCATCTGTCTGATTGTCTGTCTGTGTGTACGCTGTCTGTCTGTCTGTCTGTCTGTCTGTCTGTCTGTCTGTCTGTCTTTCTTAAATCCTCAAAGACACTTAAGGAATTTAAAAGAAAACTGTAAATTATTTAATAAACTTTGTAAATAGTATAATTTATAATGTAAAGTTATCTATTGTATTTTTAACAAATCGCACACAGTTTTTCATTGTCTGTCCTGTTATTGATCGTAGATAGCGTCAAAAAATGTTCAGAACTCAATGGGAACCACGAGCGTAGCGAGTGGTTTCACTGCACAGTTAATTGTCTAATTTTCTGTCTCTCTGTCTTGTGTCTATCAAATGAACCAGTTCTTACCGCTGGTCCCAACAATCCCACTTCATAACTGTATTCATCAACAAGGCAGCTTAAAGATAACAAATCAATAAATTAATGAGTGTTTTCAAGTGCTATATTTAATTCTCAGCCATGTCGAGATTCCGAACGACAAACCACAGGGACTCTAAACCTCAGAAGGGGGACTTGGCCAAAGTGAAGTTAGCCTGAGATTCGTAGCCTGAATTTCCACGTTGTCTGAGATTCATATTCAGAATCAAGAATCATATGAAGCAGTACTAACTTGTCGCTCTGCATTGCCTATAATTCTTCCCAAACAGTAGAAAAACTCGGGATAATTCGGAAGCCGTTTTGTTTTGGATGTAGGCTCAGATCGAATGGTCAGCGTTCTCGTATAAATCTCGACTCCCGTCGTTTTTTTCGTACAAATCTCGACTCTTTTTTTTCGTACAATGTCGATTCATTTTTTTTTCGTACAATATGTCGATTCATTTTTTTCCATTTCAACTTCATTTTTCTTGTCTTTTCGACTGTTATTTATTTGAAAACAAATTTTGAATGATTTTGCTTTTAAATCTGTTTTGTTTTTATTTTTGATTTGTTTTTAATTTAGTTTTCATTTTATTTTCAAACTGTTTTAAATTCAATTTGAATTGATTTCACTTTCACATTTTTTTTAAAGTTTTATTTTGAATTACGAAAAATGCAAATGCAAATATAGGTGTGTTCTTAACCATTCTTGACAAGCGTTAATTTCGTCGACATTTTTACCACAGTGAGCAATTAAATTGTCAATTAAAGAAAACTTGTCAAGCAAAATTAGCTGATCGTCTTCACGACCAAAGAATGAATTTTGTAAAGGAATTTTTCGCTCATCGATTCAAACAATCTATTTACATTTTCGATCTGTCTGGTCTGGTCTGGTCTGATGTATACAAATATGAATCAATATGACCTGAATGTTGTGTAAAATATTACTTACTTTGAAGACATTATCAGAACTAGTCCACCTTTCTGCTATTCCAAAAGAACTTGGGATGAATTTGGAGGTAAATTTGAGTCTTGATATCAAGGAAATTACGGTAAGCGCTTCAACAGTAGGCTCAGATTTCAGCCGTTGTGGTTTCGTGCGCCCGCAATACTCTCCCCCGTAACGGCTGGACGCACCGGCTTCGAGGCGTGTCGCAAATGTCCGTGACGTAATTATGCTAATAGCATAAAAAAACGGAAACGGAAATAAAATTTGTTGAAATGTAAGCTAATGTAAATAAACTTTCCAACGGCCTGATTGTCAAAAGGTCTTTTATTAAAATAAAAAAAATTCAACAGTGGCAGCTTACTTACATTAATTCTCGGAAACGCTTATATTTTCCATGACCGCAAATATGTCACGCGACCAATGTTTTTATTGGGTGTTACACAAAGATATAAAACACCAGGTGTTTCAAATCCCACACTTTTTGCAGAGATTTGTTTATTACTATAATTACTATAAGTCAACTGAAAATGGATTACAGAGTATTAGAAGCAAATTATTAATAGGATAAAGCGAAATTTACAATACTTACAAAATTGTGGCTAACTGTACAAGGTCCAAACGTCAACTGAACATTTATGAATACTAAACATTTACATGAACAACACACAACTCTCAAGGGACACATTACAACACATATTTCTCTTTTAAGGGTTCTTCCTATGTCCTTTAATGTTCAAATCACCAGGAGGGGTGGGTAGGGACTGACTATAGCGTACTCGTACTAGAGTGATTTTCATATGACCGTGAAAGAATAGACAAACTAATAGTTAGTAGTAAACACTAAACCCATTGTTTTATTTTGTTCTTTATCAACTACCACAAACCAAATGGTCTATTTTAATTCTTGCACGGTCACTGAAAATCCCTCTAAAACCCTTGAAACAAATAGTACTAATTAGTTGTCACGACCAAACACTAGAAAACTAGACATTTGTTTGTAATTTTGTTTATATTTCTATTTTTGGGTTCCCTGTGGCCGTCGGAGTGCCCTCGAACACGAACTATTACTGGTTTTTGAGTGTCTGTAATCGGGTTGTTTACCGTACAAATTATAGAAGAAAAGATGTAATTAAAGGAGTCTTTTACGTTGACTTGGAGAACTGTCTTTGGCAGCGACATTTGTGATAACTAGTGCCAATTAGATAATAGCAAACAAAGGATTTAGAACATTGAAACACACTTTAGTGTATTACTCTTTAATGCACCTTTATTCCATTGTTCTTTTGTTGTTATTTGACTATTACACTTTAACTAATACACTTTGTTTCACGGATTAATGAGAAACACTCTAACCCGTGAAACACACTTTAGTGTATCACTCTTTAATGCACCTTAATTCCATTGTGTTCTTTTGTTGTTATTTGACTATCACACAATAGCTATTACACTTAAGTATAAACCTACTAGTGGTCTATCACGAATCCTGCATTCTGATTGGCTACTCTACTAATGGTCTTTTGAGTGATAGACCCCTAAAAGGTACGGATAACTTAATATGAGAACTGTCAAAGCCTTGTCGTATCAGAAATACCGTATACAATCTTGAAAACAATGCCATTTACCATATATGATATTGTAAGTGAGAAGTAACAAAAGACTTTGATTAGCGCGCGAGCTTTTTTCTTAACAGGTTGCGATTTCAAAAGAATAATAGGCATATCTTTGATGCGTTCATTTCATACCCGAATTAAAGGCACGACTGTGTGATGTTCTTGGCAGCTAAGCTTGTTTTAACAAACAAAGCCAATACAAGTAAAAATTACCCTTACAGGTACGGAGTCATGTTACCTATTTGAGTTTTGAGCCAGAACCCTAAATGGTACCGAAATATTCTCAACCATTAAGGGAGCGCCGATCACCGCTACCACTTGGACAAAGGGAGTAGCCCACGGGGTCGCTCGAAGGTGAAAAGCAATCGATTGTGGGCAACTTGACATAACAAATCAATATCAACATTCTATATACTATAAGCAATACTAAATATGTCAACAATAAATATGTCAACAATAAATATGTCAACAATAACCTACATGGTCTTCATACTAAATGTTCTCAATGGTAGACATTACAAAACTAGGTTCTAGTTCTGCTCTCTATTCTACTCTACAAAACTAGTAAATTCACACTTTTGATCCTTTCAATGGGCATGTTTGCCTCTTCTAAGACGATCATAGCTGTGTCTGCTGTTTCAAAAGAATAAATTCTGTTAACCCTCGATGTTTCTTGCTTTCTGTAACGAACAAGGCTTGGGTTGCGTATTAGCAGTACAGCTAGAAACCAACGATTAAGAGCTGTAGTTGAAACACGTGGTCTTTCACTTGAACTAGGATATGCTACAAAGACAAAAAAAATGTTGTTGAATTGTGTTGGTGGTGGTGGTAAAAATAATTCCTTCCTTCCTTCCTTCCTTCCTTTCTTCCTTCCTTTGCATCATCAATTCACCTGCATACACTTTGCGTCTTTCTTCGATTAATATCTGGCAGAAGCAAAGCATGGCGGGATGCCTGAAGGCCACCAGTACATTAAGAAAGTCAAGGTATGACATATAACCTAACATAAGAGAATACATGGTCAATTTCGTGGTTGGTTGGTTGGTTCGTTCGTATAGATTGGTTTGGCTGGTTAATTGTTGAGATAACTGGTTTGTTGTTGATTATGTGTGATGTGTTTAGGGTGTGTAGTGTTAAGTATTCATCTCACCTCTATCACATTTCCTGTACCCTGTCATCATTAACGTTCGGTCAAGTCGGCACAGGAAAATGACTCCTAAAACTGCTCCTTTAGCAACACGTGACAGTCCTGACCATAATCCAACCAAGATGTTTAGGAAGAAGAAGAAATACGACATAATGTCAAACAAACGCCTGAAACATAAAAAATACAGTGAGAAGATGAGAAAGAAGAAGATGAGAAAACAAATGAATGGAAGAGATGAGATGAGAAGACAAATGGATGGAAGAGATGAGATGAGAAGACAAATGGATGGAAGAGATGAGATGAGAAGACAATAGAATGGAATAGATGAGATGAGAAGACAAATGGATGGAAGAGATGAGATGAGAAGACAAATGAATGGAATAGATGAGATGAGAAGACAAATGGATGGAAGAGATGAGATGAGAAGACAAATGAATGGAAGAGATGAGATGAGATGAGAAGACAAATGAAAGGAAGAGATGAGATGAGATGAGAAGACAAATGAATGGAAGAGATGAGATGAGAAGACAAATGAATGGAAGAGATGAGATGAGAAGACAAAAGAAGAGGAGAGGAGGAGGAGGAGACGTTAAATTCTATACAAGAGGGCGTGACAGGATGGCATCACAAGATGGCGTCACAAGAGGGCGTGACATAATGGCGTAACAAGATGGCGTTTACCTGTTGTCAATGGTAACTGTCAGATCAGGGTATGTCCTGTCACAAAACACAAACTTGCACAGCAGCGCAACCGCAAGCCATATGAGTAATGGAGATATAACCAGAGGCCTGAATTAAGCAATAGAACATAATTTACACAATGGAGACACTTAATAAAGCAACAAGAAATTCTGCTTGACGATTTTAGAAAATAGCTGCAGGGCAAAGTTGGAAAACAACAACAACAACAACAGCAACAGCAACAGCAACAGCAACAGCAACAGCAACAGCAACAGCAACAGCAACAGCAACAGCAACAGCAACAGCAACTGCAACTGCAACTACAATAACAACAATAACAACAACTGCAACAATAACAACAATAACAATAACAACAATAACAATAACAACTGCAACAATAACAATAACAACAACTGCAACAATAACAATAACTGCAACTACAATAACAACAATAACAACAACAACAACAACTGCAACAATAACAACAATAACAGCAACTGCAACTACAATAACAACAACTGCAACAATAACAATAACAATAACTGCAACTGTTATTAACTGCAATGCAACAACAATAACTGTACCAACAATAACAACATCAATAACAACAACAACAGCAGCAGCAACAACAACAACAACAACAACAGCAACAACAACAAAACAATAACTGCAATAACTAACAAACAAGGCGGATATAACTAGGAAATAGGAAATAGGCCATTCCAAGATGCAAGAATAGCTGGAATCACGTGTTTCTTCTTCTTATTCTTGTCATGAGCAGGTTAGTGTTGAGATAATATTGTTGATAACACAGACCCTAATAACTTATACGTAATCATATCCATTTTGTAATCACAAGCAATTCCTACAATCTGATTGGCTAAAAAGTGTGCGACTAAAGCATTAATTGCACTATTTTGGATCATTAATAGCATCATTTTGAAATCTTGCATCATTTTTAAAAACAAGACAGATATGCATTTTTTAACCAATCACAACAAAGAATCACAGAAGCCATTTGAATGTTACTATTGGAGAAAAAACCGCCATTTTGTTGGAGAAAAGATTTAGTGGGGATTTTTGAAATACATTTGGAGAAGAAAAGTCGTCAAACACAATTACGACTTTCTACTGATTTGGAATTGTTCAGAGTATCTTTTTGAAAGACCTGCTTCAGCAAACCAACAATATTTGACCGAAAGATTCAAATCGCATATTTATATTTATTGGAGACTGGTCAAGGACACTCTTGGCTTCTTGTTTTATTATGAATTCAAAGGAATTGACATTATCAAGATTATTTTTGAAATGTCAGAGGATTTGGTGATCTTATTTTCTTTATTTCAAGACAACCTTGGAATGACTTATCTCTATATTGCCTTTAGTGATGACAACCTTTTTGAACTAGGTGTATACCAATACTTACAGTAGAGCAAGAAAATAGTCTTTCAGTATTTCAAGAAGAAATTCTCTACCATATACCATGTCTGCAAGTTTGCATAACCAAATCGGTGATAACAGGAAAAATATGGAGATGGACACAACAAGATAACCTATCAAAAGAATTCACAACAAACTTGATGGATAGATCTAATATATTGAATTAATCAATGAGTTATTGGGGTGATAAAATTATCTAATTAATAAAATATAGTTAAATAAAACAAATAGAAAATAAATAACTAGACCCTGTGGCTCAGGGTTTACTCGTGCCCGTGACATGGATAACCTGGGGGGACTGGAGGCATCATGGAGGTATTGGTTTGCTGGTTGTGAATTTGTTTGTTGTTTACGTTCTGTAGGTACTGCTTTATATTGACTATACAGGGACCAAGGGCGGATCCAGGTCTTTTTAAATAGGGGGTCCCAGGCGAAAATTTGGAGGGCATGGAAATCCTGGAAGTATATTTTACCACAGGAAGCCCAAATATAATGCCAAACAATTTGTCTAAAATTGTTTTCCCCCTTTTCTGTCTACCCACTCTTTTTTACATTTCGATGTTTTTTTTTGTATTTCATTTAATCGGGTTTGGGACAATTTAAAAAAAATAACCATCATACTATTGACTTGAGTCAGTGTTTTGTTCTTTAATGTTACAGACAGCTGCAATAAGAGAGTTAATATCATTGTATATCAATAGCTGCATTAAATATATGTATTTTCTTTGGCATTTGACTTGTATCATTTTTTATTAAAGTATTATAAAACAAATAGGCATGTTCATAAATAGCATCTAATATTACACGATTCCAATAAGTACAGAGTTTGATGAGAGAAAAACATATCAAGTAGACTGATATATGAAGCAACATACTTTATTGATAGGAACATTAACATTGGCAAGACTGTCTGAATTTAAGTCAAAATTGATATTAGTTAATAAATTGGCATGATCTAACGCATGAGCAGTTGAAAGATAGTGCACTTCATCAACATGACCACATATTTATCACATTATTGGCCGCTACGCAGGCTATCACATTATTGGAGTTATTTTCATTATGTACTGGTGTCATGATATTGAATGGTACAAAGCCTTGCCTTGATTCTATTATATGGATGTTAACACTCATTGCATCTGCAACAGCTTGTATGATTAGTGCATCAGCCCATGTACCTTGACGAGACATATTAGCCAGATATACTCCCCATAAAGTTTCTGTATTGCTCCCAATAAACCTTTCTGGATTCTCTGTCATGTATTGGACACCAAGACTACATAAATGCATATGGTTGTAAGATTCACCGTACAATTGATGGGATACTGTTCTAAAGAAACAGTCGCCTGCACCCCCCACTTCTACTGGTCTTAAATGCTGCTGAGCCAATCTAGACTGCAATATTTGCATTGGAGGAACTGTTTGTACTATTAGTTCATTATTGTGGACAATATTGCCTGGGTTTGACCGGTTTAGTTGGCGTATGGCTGTCATCCTGTATTTTGGTATTTTGCTGTATACCTTTCATGTATGGTGTTTTAGGTAAGTTCTTAGAGGCACTGCTCATGCCCAAGCCCAATGTCTGAAAAAACATTACAAAGGAGGAGGAGGCTGTTGCACCAAATGCAAGAATGATAATCAACTTGTTTCTTTCTTTGCCAAGAAAGTCCACAGGCCTGTAAACATGACAGAGAATACCATTAGGGAGGGGAGGGAGTGTACAAAGTAAGTACGGAGAGTAAGGTGTGAACAAAGTGTGTAGGGACAGAAAAGGGTGTGTACAAAGTGTTAGGGAGGGGAGGGTGTGTACAAAATGTGTAGGGAGGGGAGGGTGAACAAAGCTTGTAGGGATGAGAGGGTGTGAACAATGTTTGTGGGAGGGGAGGGTGAACAAAGTTTGTGGGAGGGGAGGGTGAACAAAGTTTGTAGGGATGGGAAGGTGTGAACAACGTTTGTGGGAGGGGAGGATCAAAAAAAGATTGTAGGGAGGGTAGGGTGTGTAAAAAATGTGAAGGAATGGTAGGGTGTGCACAAAGTTTATAGGGAGGGGAGGGTGTGTACAAAATGTGTAGGGAGGGGAGGGTGTGACAAAGTTTGTAGGGAGGGGAGGGTGTGACAAAGCTTGTAGGGAGGGGAGGGTGTGAACAGTATGTATAAAGTATGATGTTATAATAATGTGCATAACTCACATGGGTAGACCTGGTCGTCCATTCAATAGGTCAGGTTTCAATTTAACTCTCTTCTTCATGAAGCCCAACACAAGGATTATTATCATCTACAACAAAAACAACAAATGTCTGTCTGTCCATCTGTCTGATTGTCTGTCTGTGTGTACGCTGTCTGTCTGTCTGTCTGTCTGTCTGTCTGTCTGTCTGTCTGTCTTTCTTAAATCCTCAAAGACACTTAAGGAATTTAAAAGAAAACTGTAAATTATTTAATAAACTTTGTAAATAGTATAATTTATAATGTAAAGTTATCTATTGTATTTTTAACAAATCGCACACAGTTTTTCATTGTCTGTCCTGTTATTGATCGTAGATAGCGTCAAAAAATGTTCAGAACTCAATGGGAACCACGAGCGTAGCGAGTGGTTTCACTGCACAGTTAATTGTCTAATTTTCTGTCTCTCTGTCTTGTGTCTATCAAATGAACCAGTTCTTACCGCTGGTCCCAACAATCCCACTTCATAACTGTATTCATCAACAAGGCAGCTTAAAGATAACAAATCAATAAATTAATGAGTGTTTTCAAGTGCTATATTTAATTCTCAGCCATGTCGAGATTCCGAACGACAAACCACAGGGACTCTAAACCTCAGAAGGGGGACTTGGCCAAAGTGAAGTTAGCCTGAGATTCGTAGCCTGAATTTCCACGTTGTCTGAGATTCATATTCAGAATCAAGAATCATATGAAGCAGTACTAACTTGTCGCTCTGCATTGCCTATAATTCTTCCCAAACAGTAGAAAAACTCGGGATAATTCGGAAGCCGTTTTGTTTTGGATGTAGGCTCAGATCGAATGGTCAGCGTTCTCGTATAAATCTCGACTCCCGTCGTTTTTTTCGTACAAATCTCGACTCTTTTTTTTCGTACAATGTCGATTCATTTTTTTTTCGTACAATGTCGATTCATTTTTTTCCATTTCAACTTCATTTTTCTTGTCTTTTCGACTGTTATTTATTTGAAAACAAATTTTGAATGATTTTGCTTTTAAATCTGTTTTGTTTTTATTTTTGATTTGTTTTTAATTTAGTTTTCATTTTATTTTCAAACTGTTTTAAATTCAATTTGAATTGATTTCACTTTCACATTTTTTTTAAAGTTTTATTTTGAATTACGAAAAATGCAAATGCAAATATAGGTGTGTTCTTAACCATTCTTGACAAGCGTTAATTTCGTCGACATTTTTACCACAGTGAGCAATTAAATTGTCAATTAAAGAAAACTTGTCAAGCAAAATTAGCTGATCGTCTTCACGACCAAAGAATGAATTTTGTAAAGGAATTTTTCGCTCATCGATTCAAACAATCTATTTACATTTTCGATCTGTCTGGTCTGGTCTGGTCTGATGTATACAAATATGAATCAATATGACCTGAATGTTGTGTAAAATATTACTTACTTTGAAGACATTATCAGAACTAGTCCACCTTTCTGCTATTCCAAAAGAACTTGGGATGAATTTGGAGGTAAATTTGAGTCTTGATATCAAGGAAATTACGGTAAGCGCTTCAACAGTAGGCTCAGATTTCAGCCGTTGTGGTTTCGTGCGCCCGCAATACTCTCCCCCGTAACGGCTGGACGCACCGGCTTCGAGGCGTGTCGCAAATGTCCGTGACGTAATTATGCTAATAGCATAAAAAAACGGAAACGGAAATAAAATTTGTTGAAATGTAAGCTAATGTAAATAAACTTTCCAACGGCCTGATTGTCAAAAGGTCTTTTATTAAAATAAAAAAAATTCAACAGTGGCAGCTTACTTACATTAATTCTCGGAAACGCTTATATTTTCCATGACCGCAAATATGTCACGCGACCAATGTTTTTATTGGGTGTTACACAAAGATATAAAACACCAGGTGTTTCAAATCCCACACTTTTTGCAGAGATTTGTTTATTACTATAATTACTATAAGTCAACTGAAAATGGATTACAGAGTATTAGAAGCAAATTATTAATAGGATAAAGCGAAATTTACAATACTTACAAAATTGTGGCTAACTGTACAAGGTCCAAACGTCAACTGAACATTTATGAATACTAAACATTTACATGAACAACACACAACTCTCAAGGGACACATTACAACACATATTTCTCTTTTAAGGGTTCTTCCTATGTCCTTTAATGTTCAAATCACCAGGAGGGGTGGGTAGGGACTGACTATAGCGTACTCGTACTAGAGTGATTTTCATATGACCGTGAAAGAATAGACAAACTAATAGTTAGTAGTAAACACTAAACCCATTGTTTTATTTTGTTCTTTATCAACTACCACAAACCAAATGGTCTATTTTAATTCTTGCACGGTCACTGAAAATCCCTCTAAAACCCTTGAAACAAATAGTACTAATTAGTTGTCACGACCAAACACTAGAAAACTAGACATTTGTTTGTAATTTTGTTTATATTTCTATTTTTGGGTTCCCTGTGGCCGTCGGAGTGCCCTCGAACACGAACTATTACTGGTTTTTGAGTGTCTGTAATCGGGTTGTTTACCGTACAAATTATAGAAGAAAAGATGTAATTAAAGGAGTCTTTTACGTTGACTTGGAGAACTGTCTTTGGCAGCGACATTTGTGATAACTAGTGCCAATTAGATAATAGCAAACAAAGGATTTAGAACATTGAAACACACTTTAGTGTATTACTCTTTAATGCACCTTTATTCCATTGTTCTTTTGTTGTTATTTGACTATTACACTTTAACTAATACACTTTGTTTCACGGATTAATGAGAAACACTCTAACCCGTGAAACACACTTTAGTGTATCACTCTTTAATGCACCTTAATTCCATTGTGTTCTTTTGTTGTTATTTGACTATCACACAATAGCTATTACACTTAAGTATAAACCTACTAGTGGTCTATCACGAATCCTGCATTCTGATTGGCTACTCTACTAATGGTCTTTTGAGTGATAGACCCCTAAAAGGTACGGATAACTTAATATGAGAACTGTCAAAGCCTTGTCGTATCAGAAATACCGTATACAATCTTGAAAACAATGCCATTTACCATATATGATATTGTAAGTGAGAAGTAACAAAAGACTTTGATTAGCGCGCGAGCTTTTTTCTTAACAGGTTGCGATTTCAAAAGAATAATAGGCATATCTTTGATGCGTTCATTTCATACCCGAATTAAAGGCACGACTGTGTGATGTTCTTGGCAGCTAAGCTTGTTTTAACAAACAAAGCCAATACAAGTAAAAATTACCCTTACAGGTACGGAGTCATGTTACCTATTTGAGTTTTGAGCCAGAACCCTAAATGGTACCGAAATATTCTCAACCATTAAGGGAGCGCCGATCACCGCTACCACTTGGACAAAGGGAGTAGCCCACGGGGTCGCTCGAAGGTGAAAAGCAATCGATTGTGGGCAACTTGACATAACAAATCAATATCAACATTCTATATACTATAAGCAATACTAAATATGTCAACAATAAATATGTCAACAATAAATATGTCAACAATAACCTACATGGTCTTCATACTAAATGTTCTCAATGGTAGACATTACAAAACTAGGTTCTAGTTCTGCTCTCTATTCTACTCTACAAAACTAGTAAATTCACACTTTTGATCCTTTCAATGGGCATGTTTGCCTCTTCTAAGACGATCATAGCTGTGTCTGCTGTTTCAAAAGAATAAATTCTGTTAACCCTCGATGTTTCTTGCTTTCTGTAACGAACAAGGCTTGGGTTGCGTATTAGCAGTACAGCTAGAAACCAACGATTAAGAGCTGTAGTTGAAACACGTGGTCTTTCACTTGAACTAGGATATGCTACAAAGACAAAAAAATGTTGTTGAATTGTGTTGGTGGTGGTGGTAAAAATAATTCCTTCCTTCCTTCCTTCCTTCCTTTCTTCCTTCCTTTGCATCATCAATTCACCTGCATACACTTTGCGTCTTTCTTCGATTAATATCTGGCAGAAGCAAAGCATGGCGGGATGCCTGAAGGCCACCAGTACATTAAGAAAGCCAAGGTATGACATATAACCTAACATAAGAGAATACATGGTCAATTTCGTGGTTGGTTGGTTGGTTCATTCGTATAGATTGGTTTGGCTGGTTAATTGTTGAGATAACTGGTTTGTTGTTGATTATGTGTGATGTGTTTAGGGTGTGTAGTGTTTAGTATTCTTACCTCTATCACATTTCCTGTACCCTGTCATCATTAACGTTCGGTCAAGTCGGCACAGGAAAATGACTCCTAAAACTGCTCCTTTAGCAACACGTGACATACCTGACCATAATCCAACCAAGATGTTTAGGAAGAAGAAGAAATACGACATAATGTCAAACAAACGCCTGAAACATAAAAAATACAGTGAGAAGATGAGAAAGAAGAAGATGAGAAGACAAATGAATGGAAGAGATGAGATGAGAAGACAAATGAATGGAAGAGATGACATGAGAAGACAAATGAATGGAAGAGATGAGATGAGAAGACAAATGAATGGAAGAGATGAGATGAGAAGACAAATGAATGGAAGAGATGAGATGAGAAGACAAAAGAAGAGGAGAGGAGGAGGAGACGTTAAATTCTATACAAGAGGGCGTGACAGGATGGCATCACAAGATGGCGTCACAAGAGGGCGTGACATAATGGCGTAACAAGATGGCGTTACCTGTTGTCAATGGTAACTGTCAGATCAGGGTATGTCCTGTCACAAAACACAAACTTGCACAGCAGCGCAACCGCAAGCCATATGAGTAATGGAGATATAACCAGAGGCCTGAATTAAGCAATAGAACATAATTTACATAATGGAGACACTTAATAAAGCAACAAGAAATTCTACTTGACAATTTTAGAAAATAGCTGCAGGGCAAAGTTGGAAAACAACAACAACAACAACAGCAACAGCAACAGCAACAGCAACAGCAACAGCAACAGCAACAGCAACAGCAACAGCAACAGCAACAGCAACAGCAACAGCAACTGCAACTGCAACTACAATAACAACAATAATAACAACTGCAACAATAACAACAATAACAATAACAACAATAACAATAACAACAACAACAATAACAACAATAACAATAACAACAATAGCAATAACAACAATAACAATAACAACAATAACAATAACAACAATAACAATAACAACAATAACAATAACAACAATAGCAATAACAACAATAACAATAACAACAATAACAATAACAACAATAACAATAACAACAATAACAATAACAACAATAACAATAACAACAATAACAATAACAACAATAACAATAACAACAATAACAATAACAACAATAACAATAACAACAATAACAATAACAACAATAACAATAACAACAATAACAATAACAACAATAACAATAACAACAATAACAACTGCAACAATAACAATAACAACAACTGCAACAATAACAATAACTGCAACTACAATAACAACAATAACAACAATAACAACAACAACAACAACAACAACAACAACTGCAACAATAACAACAATAACAACAATAACAACAACTGCAACAATAACAACAATAACAACAACAACAACAACTGCAACAATAACAACAATAACAACAATAACAGCAACTGCAACAATAACAACAATAACAACAACAACAACAACTGCAACAATAACAACAATAACAACAATAACAACAACTGCAACAATAACAACAATAACAACAATAATAGCAACTGCAACAATAACAACAATAACAACAATAATAGCAACTGCAACTACAATAACAACAACTGCAACAATAACAACAATAACAACAACAACAACAACTGCAACAATAACAACAATAACAACAATAATAGCAACTGCAACTACAATAACAACAACTGCAACAATAACAACAATAACAATAACTGCAACTGTTATTAACTGCAATGCAACAACAATAACTGTACCAACAATAACAACATCAATAACAACATCAATAACAACAACAACAGCAGCAGCAGCAACAACAACAACAACAACAACAGCAACAATAAAACAATAACTGCAATAACTAACAAACAAGGCGGAAATAGCTAGGAAATAGGAAATAGGCCATTCCAAGATGCAAGAATAGCTGGAATCACGTGTTTCTGCTTCTTATTCTTGTCATGAGCAGGTTAGTGTTGAGATAATATTGTTGATAACACAGACCCTAATAACTTATACGTAATCATATCCATTTTGTAATCACAAGCAATTCCTACAATCTGATTGGCTAAAAAGTGTGGGACTAAAGCATTAATTGCACTATGTTGGATCATTAATAGCATCATTTTGAAATCTTGCATCATTTTTAAAAACAAGACAGATATGCATTTTTTAACCAATCACAACAAAGAATCACAGAAGCCATTTGAATGTTACTATTGGAGAAAAAAACGCCATTTTGTTGGAGAAAAGATTTAGTGGGGATTTTTGAAATACATTTGGAGAAGAAAAGTCGTCAAACACAATTACGACTTTCTACTGATTTGGAATTGTTCAGAGTATCTTTTTGAAAGACCTGCTTCAGCAAACCAACAATATTTGACCGAAAGATTCAAATCGCATATTTATATTTATTGGAGACTGGTCAAGGACACTCTTGGCTTCTTGTTTTATTATGAATTCAAAGGAATTGACATTATCAAGATTATTTTTGAAATGTCAGAGGATTTGGTGATCTTATTTTCTTTATTTCAAGACAACCTTGGAATGACTTATCTCTATATTGCCTTTAGTGATGACAACCTTTTTGAACTAGGTGTATACCAATACTTACAGTAGAGCAAGAAACAATTGTTTCAGTATTTCAAGAAGTAATTCTCTACCATATACCATGTCTGCGAATTTGCAAAGCCAAATCGGTGATAACAGGAAAAATATGGAGATGGACACAACAAGATAACCTATCAAAAGAATTCACAACAAACTTGATGGATAGATCTAATATATTGAATTAATCAATGAGTTATTGGGGTGATAAAATTATCTAATTAATAAAATATAGTTAAATAAAACAAATAGAAAATAAATAACTAGACCCTGTGGCTCAGGGTTTACTCGTGCCCGTGACATGGATAACCTGGGGGGACTGGAGGCATCATGGAGGTATTGGTTTGCTGGTTGTGAATTTGTTTGTTGTTTACGTTCTGTAGGTACTGCTTTATATTGACTATACAGGGACCAAGGGCGGATCCAGGTCTTTTTAAATGGGGGGTCCCAGGCGAAAATTTGGAGGGCATGGAAATCCAGGAAGTATATTTTACCACAGGAAGCCCAAATATAATGCCAAACAATTTGTCTAAAATTGTTTTCCCCCTTTTCTGTCTACCCACTCTTTTTTACATTTCGATGTTTTTTTTTGTATTTCATTTAATCGGGTTTGGGACAATTTAAAAAAAATAAACATCATACTATTGATTTGAGTCAGTGTTTTGTTCTTTAATGTTACAGACAGCTGCAATAAGAGAGTTAATATCATTGTATATCAATAGCTGCATTAAATATATGTATTTTCTTTGGCATTTGACTTGTATCATTTTTTATTAAAGTATTATAAAACAAATAGGCATGTTCATAAATAGCATCTAATATTACACGATTCCAATAAGTACAGAGTTTGATGAGAGAAAAACATCAAGTAGACTGATATATGAAGCAACATACTTTATTGATAGGAACATTAACATTGGCAAGACTGTCTGAATTTAAGTCAAAATTGATATTAGTTAATAAATTGGCATGATCTAACGCATGAGCAGTTGAAAGATAGTGCACTTCATCAACATGACCACATATTTATCACATTATTAGCCGCTACGCAGGCTATCACATTATTGGAGTTATTTTCACTATGTACTGGTGTCATGATATTGAATGGTGCAAAGCCTTGCCTTGATTCTGTTATATGGATGTTAACACTCATTGCATCTGCAACAGCTTGTATGATTAGTGCATCAGCCCATGTACCTTGACGAGACATATTAGCCAGATATACTCCCCATGAAGTTTCTGTATTGCTCCCAATAAACCTTTCTGGATTCTCTGTCATGTATTGGACACCAAGACTACATAAATGCATATGGTTGTAAGATTCACCGTACAATTGATGGGATACTGTTCTAAAGAAACAGTCGCCTGCACCCCCCACTTCTACTGGTGTTAAATGCTGCTGAGCCAATCTAGACTGCAATATTTGCATTGGAGGAACTGTTTGTACTATTAGTTCATTATTGTGGACAATATTGCCTGGGTTTGACCGGTTTAGTTCAATACCATCATGAATAACAGGACCAGGGTTGTTCTCTATATCATTACAAAGCTTTTATGTTGTACGGTTGATTTTATGACTTACACCTTTGTACTCACTATAGGTGGTATAGCATGAAAACAACCATTTGTATTCAAGACATTTTTTGTGATATTTATCTGCATATGAATATTTCATTCTGACACCTCTTTTGTGTTTATTTTCTTTTCGTGTTGGAATATTTTTGATAACACGAAAAATTTGTTGATGATTTAGGTGTGTTTTTAACATATATATATAATTATATAACTCCGTAGTTTTCTGTTTTTAGTGGAGAGACGTGTTAAGGTCTTCAATGGTAGTCTGCTTGGTTCACGATCTCGTTTAGAGTCATGACAATAACATACAACACGACTACAATTATAAAATACAAACTTTTCACGACGAGATCTGAATTCTTGTACCTTTATTGACACTAAAACAGCATTATGTTTATGTACATCGGTAAAATGGACAGCTTTATTTTTCAGTAAACACGTCCAAGTCCATATGATATAAAAAACAACATTCACAATAAGTACAATAATAAAAATGATAATTTGTGCAAAATCAATTCTTATTTTACAACTACTGAAAATAATAAAATCAAACAAAAGAAACAGGATATTTAAAAGGAAAAATATACTAAAATATTTACATTTCAAAGTGCTTCGTTGGGTGTGTTTGTCATCTAATATGGCGGCTTTCTTGTTGCTTGGTTCACTTTCGAAGCTCTGCTTCGCAAAATGTTCATTTTCGACATCTGACGAGCAATGCTCACTTGAATTATCATTTGATTTCATTTGAGTAACATTTAAGTCTGTTTGTATTGTTGTCCAATAGTCTGATCTTTCTTTTGAATTCCTTGGCATTTCATTTGGCGTTTTTAGCAATGTTTTGGCATTCTCCTCGAGTTCGCGGATCGACCCGTTCCACAATCGCTGAAGAACATCTTTTAGTGTAGGCCTACCGCGAACAGTGTGTGGACTTGTAAGTGGTTTGAGCGTTCCATAAATAAGATAACCAAACAACTAATAAACCAGGTTATAACTACAAACTCAAATTCAGTACACGAATCAACTGGCGACTGATCGAGCAGCCACGTTTGTTACGTCATCGCAGCATGCAAACCATAGCCAATGAGCATTCCGATTACGCAACTTTGACAACTTTCGACATGCAAATGGAGAGAAAAAAAACGCGCAGCATTTTAAGACTCGTGCGGCCTGCGGCCTGGGCACGAGTAATAAATGTCAATTTAATAGAATAAAAGTTCTAACCATAAAACGCTAATTTGAAAAAATGAGTTTTTAGCCTGCTCTTATATCAAGAGGCAGTCTATTCCATACCCTGTGTTAACTAAATAGCGAGAGTTGCTTACCAATAGCAGTAAAGCCAATTTGATATCCACAAAAACGGAGACATTTACCCTATAAGATTTAAGCAAAAGAGCAAAAATTTACTCCTCATCATCATCACCATCATCATCATCATCATCATCATCACCATCATCATTATCATCATCATCATCATACTAACCACAAGCGTTTTAGGGTTGATATGTTCATCTGGTAGAAGTCCTCTCCTTGTTTGGTATGTTTTAAGAACATCCGATCTGTCATGTATATCATTGAGATTAGAGACAACTATTAATGATTCAATATGCAGGTGATGTGCAAGTACATTGTTCAGTATAGTCCCCTATAGGATAGCCCTTTTTCATGCCCTTTATAATTGCGCTTTATAATTGCCAATGTTTTGAAGCCATAAAAGGTACCTGCTCCACAAATAATTGATTTGTTTTTCTTCTAAGGAACTTCAATGGTTAATATATTCCCATACCTGTGGCTTCGTAAAAACATACATAGTTGAACTACAGCAACCAAAGTACCAAGGACAAATGCTGCTGTCAAATAGTCCCCCCTCCCTACCCCTACCTCGGGTTATTGTATTCCATACCTGTGGCTTCGTAAAAACATACATAGTTGAACTACAGCAACCAAAGTACCAAGGACAAATGCTGCTGTCAAATAGTCTGACAAAAAAATAAAGTACCATTTAAAAAGTAATTATTAATATGTGAATTGACATATGAATAAATATAGCCGCCGCACGGTGTGTTGGCACAGGATATAGAAATACTTGAGAAAAAGTAATGTCTTTGTAATTTAATTTACAAATGGTTTGTCCTTCACGTCTACTCGGTTAAGGATGTTAAACCAAAGTTCCCATTATCATGATAAATTAACATTGTAAACATATGTATAGATTATAAAAAAAGTAATCTAAGGGGGCACTCATTGTTTATGGTGGGGTGAATTATAAGGAGGTGGGGAATTTTGAGGAGGGTAATGGGTTACCAATTAAGGGAAGGGCTGTGACCATTTGTGAATTTGAAGCAAAAGATCACCCATCCCCTACCCCCATCATAAATATTGAAGAAGGTTTTATTACCACATAGCTGAACCATGAAATATTCATAAATGGTTTTCTTAGGTTTTGCTGCATAATCCTTTTTCACAGCTGTTATGATCAAGTTGAAGACAAGTGTGAGCTGTAAACAAAACAAATCAAATATATATTTAAAGGTTTTCAAATGTAATCATTTATTTCAAAGCAGAAAGACATAAATATATATTGGGCATATGTATACACGTTGATGGCAAAACCCCTTGAAACGATTTTGGACAACAATGTTGACAAAATATGATAACGTGTTTTGGTCTATAAAATCCTCCCCTCCTCCTAAATCAACACTTCATTACGGCTCAAGCATTGTCCAGCCCAATAATACCAACATCAACTAGGGGGAGGGGTAGTTTGATGCGAATACTTATGACTTGTAAAACCAAGTCAACTAATTTTTTGTCCAAGATTGTAGTTGCTCCCGCCTTCGCCGCTCGTCTGTCCCGGTGATTTAAGTCCGGTTAGAGCCCTGTTATTTGATGCAGTAATAAATGAAGTTATTGAATAGTTTTGCGTTAATAATTACCGCTGTACTATTTGACAAAAGGCGCACTTGCATAGGTTACGCACGAGAAATTACTACCGGTAAACAATAAAAACACATCTAAATTTACTCCTGATCGAGATTATCCCTGTGCAAATGTGCAAATGTGTCTGTAATAGATAACATGGAACTGGAGTATTGAAAAGAAATAATCAACAAGATCAATGATAAGTACCTGATAAACGAATATGAAAGACACAAACACTGCTGATAGAAACTGTGTTGAAAACTTGAAGTCTGAAAGCAATGGAAAGCACAGGTATATATATATATATATATATATATATATATATATATATATATATATATATATATATATATATATATATATATATATATATATATATATATATATATATATATACTGTACACCACAAGGACCAATCACGCTGGACACGCAGCCGGCGATGTATAGAACAGGGCAACTATGGGGGCCTATAGTATATAATAGCGGTATTTTAAAATCTCGGGAAAGGGAAAGTTTAAAAATGTCAATTTTCATTGAATTTTTTCTCGTGTATCTTTATTTACTCATACACCAAACGCATTTCAGTTCAATATACCGCTTTTATATATAAGCAATTTAGGCGAGCCTTGGTTATTTGGCTAATAATAAATATATTAATACCTGGTCGAGATACATATATCTTGTGTTTCAAAGTCACATACCAAGGTTCATTCTCCTGTGCCACTCTGTAAAAAAAACGGCTCAATAAGTCGAGTCGAGTTAAGTCGATTCAGGTCAAGTCAAATCAAGTCAAATCAAGCTAAGTCAAGTGAATAAGTCAAATCAAATCGTCTGTCAAGATACTATATTGTGATTTTCATTATATAATATGCAAATATTTTACACGTTTACTGCCTTTTCCCTCATTTTACAGGTCACGTGTCCTGTCACGTGACATGATTTACCCTGTTGTGTGTTCTGCTGCTGTAGATATTATCAGGTATTTAGATAATGGTCCACTTCTATTTTTGTTCAAGAAGAAAAAGCAAAATAAACGGCATTACAACGTGCTGTCTGTAGTCCGTGGGGATGAAGGGACTGGGTACGAAAACACCTCCTTATCTTGGAACCCATACCACATTTGAACTCTACGAACTACCTAGCATTGTTGAGGAGGTCATTATCTACCAAAATCAAGTGTCAAACATTTTCTGTGGTGATGGTTGAACCAAAATTTCCATTTTAACTCCCTGCTCCCTGATTGAAGTCCATTAAAGTCAAGTCAAGCCAAAGTAAGAAAAGACAAGTCGTTCCGAGTCAAGTCAAGGTCAAGTTAGGTCAAGTCAAGTCAAATCAATCAAGTCAAGTCAAGTACCTTTTTCTGTGTAGTCTGTTTTCAAACAGCATGACAACATGGTTTCTGTCAATGTCTTCAGCAACAGATTCATCTTGTTCTCTTATGTTCAGCTGTAATAAACATTGGAGCCTCTTAAATACGGACATACACTATAATACTCAAGTGTCACGGTTTTATTATCGCTGTAATATTTGACAAAAGATATTCACAAATTTCGAGCCAAGCAGGGAAAATACTATAGCTTTAACAATAGTAAACTGTGTAGCAGTCTGTTAAGTCCTGTAAAACTGTCATGATTGTAAATTACGGTATAGCATTGTGCGCCTTCATATAGCAGTCCTTCATATTTCTCATGTACACTAAGACGTCCGTTTTTAAAGACCACTATTAATATTATTTGGTCAACACTAGTCTAAAAAATACTATACAACTTACAAAGATGTCGTGACACGTGACGTGACGCGAGTAATGCTGTTTTAGGTGTCCGAAGAGAAGAACTGCGTAGGTGCCGCAGAGTAGGATGGTACAAACCACTGATGGTAGATACATCAGCATTTTTAGATATACCAAATATAACATACCCTAGAAAAGGACATTAACTCATTGATTTGTTCATGTTCCAGTCCAATTGATTGACAACAAATTGTTTGTTTGTTTGGTTGGTTGGTTGGTTGGTTGGTTGGTTGGTTGGTTGGTTGGTTGGTTGGTTGGTTGGTTGGTTGGTTGGTTGGTTGGTTGGTTGGTTGGTTGGTTGGTTGGTTGGTTGGTTGGTTGGTTGGTTGGTTGGTTGGTTGGTTTGTTTTGTTGTTTGTTTTGTTGATTGTTTTGTTGATTGCTGGGTTGCTGGGTTGCTGGGTTGCTGAGTTGCTGGGTTGCTGGGTTGCTGGGTTGCTGGGTTGCTGGGTTGCTGGGTTGCTGGGTTGCTGGGTTGCTGGGTTGGTTGGCTGTCAAGCTAGGTCGTTGGTGTGAAACAATTCAACAAACTATTATGTATATCTTGGTAGGCAATAAAGTAGAATAAAATCATAACCTACCCTCTGCTCCAACATATTTCGTGTTTGTTCATCATATGAGCATCCCAGATACAGAACCAAACTGACAATACACCTAGTATGTGAAAAATAGAACTATTTTAACGAAACCTTGCATTTATGTTCTGGTCTCTCTCTCTCTCTCTCTCTCTCTCTCTCTCTCTCTCTCTCTCTCTCTCTCTCTCTCTCTCTCTCTCTCTCTCTCTCTCTCTCTCTCTCTCTCTCTCTCTCTCTCTCTCTCTCTCTCTCTCTCAGTGTTGCTGCTCTGTGCTAATCATGATGAGTTAAAACACTGATAATTATGATGATAGTGAGGATAACAACAAGATGATAATAATGGTATCAATGTGAATGAGCAAGGAAATAAAAACATGCAGGTAACTGACCTGATGAAGGCATATACAAGACCTATGATGTATCCAATAGCTTGATATTCAGATTGAACACAAGCTAAATACGGATAGTTGATGATCCCATACAGAATCGTCATCAAAATGCCTACAAAAGCTAACAAAAAAAACATATAACTCAGTCAGTCAGCCAGACAGCCAGCCAGCCAGACTGGCTAAAAGGTGTGATCAGTATTTTCAACTGTCTGTCTGTCTCCATGTGTCTGTCTGTCTGTCACCCTGCATCTGTCTGTCTCCATGTGTATGTCTGTCTGTCATCCTGCATCTGTCTTTCTTCATATGTATGTCTGTCTGTCATCCTGCATCTGTCTGTCTCCATGTGTATGTCTTGTAGTGAAGAATATGCACGATTAAGCCGTGAAAGTAGGCTTTATTATTAGTATAATTATATCTTTGGCGACAGCGTGCATTTGCACTTTTTTACGCGTGGAGTGTGTTAGTAATTGTGTCAATTGATTGCTTTGAGAACTTCTTAATTACCCATACTGTTGATTTCTTCGTGTACTTTGCTTTAAAAGCATCTCTAAAAGCGCCGCTAGCGAAAGCCGTTTTCTCCAATTCTACTTCAATACTTGGAATATCTATCCATTTGCAGCTCTTGACATTGAATATTTCTAACTTTAATATGGTGACTTGGGGTGGCTTGACAAGTTTACCCGCTTTCATCAGGTCACCGATAGAAATTGATAAACTGTCTTAGGCATACATACTTGCCTAGTACTAGGTTGTGCTACGGCTTTGGATCGTGAGGATTTCACAGTAGCCCCCTTTAGTACTTGCTTCTTTGCATGTGAGAAATCTTCCTCCTTTGGTTGAAGAAAGCGAATACAGAAACTCTTTTTCCTTTTATTTGCTCCATTTTATTACAGGACGGCCCCCTGTCTGATGCCAGAAAATCAGAATCGCAAAATGTAGAATCGCTCACAGGCTTCTTTTATGTTTTTGATGGACAATTCCTCGTATTCTGCGAACGGGACAAATTAAGTCTCTTGTGTCTAGAGGTTCGTACTTTTTTAGCCGTCCTGAAGGCATGGAAGCCATTCGTTAAACTAAAATATCTTTCGGAACTTTGCCATGTCCTCGCTTCTCCTCGAATTCTCCTCGACCGTTCCTTTTTTGCCCGACTTTTTTTTCAAAAACATCACAAGACTCTGTGGGCTTTCTTTTTTTCATTTTCGTGGCAATTTTTGCATCACAGTCTAACCGCACGTGGTTTCTTATGCAATTCGCAAAGGATCATATGATACGCTGATAATGATAACGATGGGCCACGCGAAGCTTTTCATTTTTTTTTTTATGTATTAAAAAAGAAAAATCAACTGGAAATTTAATTTATAAATAATAGTATTTCATATAATTTAATTATTTTATTTTAAATAATAAATAAAACGTTTTAGACTTTACTTTTAAAATCAATTTCATACTAAAATTGAACATGAATTCAAAATTAAAATAGAAATCACAATGGAAATTGAAAAGGAAATTAAAATAAGAATCAAATTAAGCAATAAACAACAACTTTCCGTGATCCCTTGGCGAAATAGATCACGCGGGATGTTGTGAGAACACGAAAAAAGGCGTTGAAAATCTCGAGCCTCCGGGCGAACTTTATAAACTACAAAATTATATTCTGGGAAATGTTTTCATCAAAATATTACTTTTTTTAAACATTTTGTGGAGAATATGGTAAATACAAGTGGACAATGCCTTAAATCAAAGCTCTATGGATCAATGTAGCCTGCAAGCTGATGAAATGATCGAGTTTGTTTTCAATAACATGATTGTTGGCCGGTTCTTGTTGGGAAATCCCCGGTGATTTTTGTCGTAATAATGAAGGATTTATTGACTATCAAACAAATCTAGACATCGCCTAACCTCAAGCAGATGATATTTACTCACTACTGATATCAACATAATGTGGCTGGTTTGAGTTGAGGATCGGCTTGGACATTTATCAATCAAGTTAGATTCAACGCTAATTTCGGACGAACAGAATTAATCTCCATGATAGTGTCGATATTCAGGTAATCCGGCTTTGAACAAAAAAGATGTATTCCCCGTTCTTATTAAATGAATGCATTGATGAATACTTACAATATTGACTAGTTATATCGTAAAGCATATGTTTTTGTAAGCTTATTTATTCAAGTGGATATTTTTTGTGCTAAACTAAGTGCATTGGATGCCGTGGTTTGCTTTGTTTGGAAATGTGAACTTGAACTTCCGATGAGAACTTCACTTTCTTCATTGAGCATCTATCTTACTTTATTCGTTGACATCAATAACCTAATTTGGCTGCTCTTTTGTACATTTTTCTTGCTGTTTTGTAACGTGTATGCCTTTTTTAGGCCTCCAGCGTTGCGTAGTGTACTCTTTCTTTTTATTCAAAAACAAAACAGTGAAATGTCAAACGTTTTGATCTTTTTTCGCTCTTATTCAACAATAAAAGTGACTTTTAGAACTACCTGTTCTGTTAATGTTATGCATTGAGTATTTTTGTTGTTTTTAATTTGTTTATATCAGCTTTTTAACAACAAGAAAATATTTACTCGGCATTTTGGACGCCATTTTGAATAGTGAACAGGGAGCTGCAAACAACAACTTTTTCGTTGTTCCTTCGAAAATGTGAGTTTATCGGTGAAATAGATCACGGCTATCGGCCAATCAGAGCGTGCGTACTATCTTAGCTATATTATAAATGGAAATGGAATTCGAAAAGTGTAGTGTAAAAATGGATGATAACCATGGGCCACCATACTGCTGACCTTCACAACTAAGAACGAATCTCCGCAGACCTACGTGGGCACTTACACAGGTAGTCCAACAAGTAATATAATAATAAACAGTGTTTTGGTTAATGTTTGGTACATCAATGTCAACTACTATCAGTAAATGTCTGTCTGTCATCCTGTGTTTTGGTATAACCAGTATTTTACCTTTCATGTATGGTGTTTTAGGTAAGTTCTTAGATGCACTGCTCATAGTAAAGACTGGAAACAATGTCTGAAAAAACATTGCAAAGCAGGAGGACGCTGTTGCACCAAATGCAAGAATGATAATCAACTTGTTTCTTTCTTTGCCAAGAAAGTCCACAGGCCTGTAAACATGACAGAGAATACCATTAGGGAGGGGAGGGAGTGTACAAAGTAAGTACGGAGAGTAAGGTGTGAACAAAGTGTGTAGGGACAGAAAAGGGTGTGTACAAAGTGTGTAGGGAGGGGAGGGTGTGTACAAAATGTGTAGGAAGGGGAAGGTGTGTACAAAGTGAATAGGAAGGGGAGGGTGTGTTCAAAGTGTGTATGAAGGGGAGGGTGTGTACAAAGTGTGTAGAGAGGGGAGGGCGTGTACAAAGTGTGTAGGAAGGGGAGGGTGTGTACAAAGTGTGTAGGAAGGGGATGGTGTGTTTAAAGTGAATAGGAAGGGGAGGGTGTTTTCAAAGTGTGTTGGAAGGGGAGGGTGTGTACAAATTGTGTAGGGAGAGGAGGTTGTGAACAAAGTATGTAAGGAGAGGAGAGAGCGCAAAAAGTGTGGAGAGGGTGAGAGCGAAGTTTTCTAGGGAGGGGGGGGGGGGTGTGTAAAAATATTGTAGGTGGTGGAAGGTGTGACAAACAATGTAGGGAGGTAATTGTGAGAGCAAAAGCTTGTGGGGAGGGGAGGGTGTGAACATTATGTATAAAGTATGATGTTATAATAATGTGCATAACTTACATGGGTAGACCTGGTCGTCCATTCAATAGGTCAGGTTTCAATTTAACTCTCTTCTTCATGAAGCCCAACACAAGGATTATTATCATCTACAACAAAAACAACAAATGTCTGTCTGTCACCCTGCATCTGTCTTTCTCCATGTGTATGTCTGTCTGTCACCGTGCATCTGCCTGTCTCCATGTGTATGTCTGTCTGTCACCCTGCATCTGTCTCAGTCTCCATGCCTATATGTCTGTCTGTCACACTGCATCTGTCTGTCTCCATGTGTATATCTGTCTGTCATCCTGCATCTGTCTGTCTGTCTTCATCTGTATGTCTGTCTGTCCTTCTCAATGTCTTAAAAGTGAGTTTATCTAGACAATAAATGTTTTCAAGTGTTGGTATTGTAGGTGAGCGTAGTGGTTTCTTTGTTCTACTAACAATGGTTGCCAAAAAATAACACACGTCCACATATTCTTACCGATGGTGCCAGCATGCCCACTTCGTAACTGTATTCATCAACAAGACACCTTGAAGACAAACATACAATCAATAAATGAAATAAAATGCTAGTAGGCGGCGTTAGTGTAACAATCTCGTTTAGGGGGCGGGGGGGGGGGGGGGGGGGGGGGTAAGCTGAATAAAAAAAAAACATGGAAAAAAAATATCGAGCAACATCAGTTTGTAAGAAAAAAATATCGTAAGTCTTAGAAAAAAAATATCCAGCGACACTTCCGTCCGAAAAAAATATATCGAGCTAGCACAGACCATGAGCTGTAGGATACATTGTGTTTGTTTGCGAATTATCAATAAAAACAAGGATTTCTAACGTCTCTTTTCTTACCTTTCGTGTTGAACTCTCATAATCCATTAATAGATAAATGCTGTGCTCGAAAAAAGTCCATTTGAAAGCGTATATCGACAATAACAACTCGCTAATATAACTGAAATCTGTTCGTTTTACTGTTCGTATCAAAATACTAATTTACCGCTCCACGGCTGCAAGGCCGCTTGGGTTATCAAGGCTCGGCTAACTTGTTTTACGAGTCTCGGCTACCTAGCTTTCCGCCCCGTGTCACCCCAAAAACTATGGGGTAAAATACAAGTCAAAATAACATGTGTTATACATGTATTATACAAGTACTATACGTTTAATAATAATAATAATAATAATAATAATAATAATAATAATAATAATAATAATAATAATAATAATAATAATAATAATAATAATAATAATAATAATAATAATAATATAAGTTCTTTGGACGCATTTAAAGCTCAATGCGTTTACATAATTAAAAAAGAAAAAGAAAAAGTAAAAATTATTTAGTAGTTTTAGATTGAGTGACAATTAAAAGCTTGACGGAATAGGAATGTTTTCAGTTCAGTTTTAAATTGTTTCAGTGAATTACAATTTTGAATGTTTTGAGGTAGGGAGTTCCAGAGTTTTGTTGTAGAATCAGTCTGTTATTAGAGCGCACAGTACGGGTAGGACGGTAGATTTTAATTAGTTATGATAAGTAGTTGGGTGCTAATCCATTAAGTGACTTGTAGACAAGTAATAAAATCTTAAACTGTATCCGGAACTTTATAGGAAGCCAGTGCAGTTCTTTTAAAACAGGTGTAATGTGGTCGTGTTTTTTCATACTCATGACAAAACGTGCTGCAGTGCTTTGGACACGTTGGAGCTTTACTAGTTCGTAGTCAGGAGCGTCACCGTTGATATCACCATTGATTGTACAAGTCGTTTGAGGTTGTCACGAGATAAATACTTTCTTATGCGGCCAATGTATCTTATGGCTAATACTGCTTTTCGGCATACTTCGTTAACGTGGCTGGACAGGGTAACGTTTCTATCAAGAATCACTCCCAGGTTGCAGACTTTGTCAGACAATGTTACAGAAGTGTCGGCAAAAGAAAGAGTTGGCAGTAGATCGTCGTGTTTGCTGAACCGTGATTTTAAGTGTATTACTTCGGTTTTACTAGGGTTGCACAGTAGCTTGTTCTCAGTGTTCCACATTAGAACATGTATTTTATACATGTATTTGTATGAAAGGTGTCAAAATACATGTATCTGGTACATGTATCACGTATTTGATACTGGATTAAAAACGGTAATACATTACGTGATTGATTTAGGTTTGTATTACAACATCCAGAATACCGAGCGTGATTGGTTGATTATAGTTTATTGATACATAGCGCCATTGGTCAATAGGTGACGCTAATTCCTTTTAGAAATACAAGCGAGGATTGGTTGATTAGTTTCTTGATGCCGATAACGCCATTGGTCAATTTGTGACGCTTTTCCCTTTTAGAAATACAAGCGGGGATTGGTTAAAACTGATCACTAAGATGTGTGCACAGGAGCAGCTTGAGCACAGCAGCATAAAAGCTTACTCAAAACTACTCGTTCCTGTGCTCAAGCTGCTCCTGTGCTCAGAGTAGCTCACATTTGCTCATTTATACTGCTCATAATGCTCATAATGCTCATTTAGCAATTAACTTGTGGTGAGTATACATGTTTAGCTCGAAACAGTGCCCATATTGTTGTAAAGTGTTTTCAAGATCATTTAATTTGAGACGTCATTTGGAAAACAACTCGTGTAAAATGACTGATAACATGGATAGTTATGCCGTTAAGAGTAGTACTGAGGACGATTGTAGTAATGTTGGAAGTTCTCAGGATATATCAACTGATGACGATAATAGCGAATCTGATTCCAGTAGTGAAAGTGAGCATGACACCGAATCCGAATCCGATGATTCTGAACATCCATGGTACTGGCAATTTCTAATAGATAAAGCTATTGATGAACACGAAGAAGAAAGAAGAGAAATAGTCGAAAAGCTTCAATCTGATGGTTCAACGGAAGAAAATGCCAAACAAGTTGCTTATAATAGAATGCTTCCGATTGTAAGAAAAGAACTAAGAAATATCTTGACGGAAAAGTTGGAGTGGTTGCACGCAATGAAAAGAGATTTCTATTTTCAAAAGATCATGAAAACCAGAAATGAACTGTTGGACACTGGAGACTATGAGTGGCTTGAAGCAACAAAACTTGCTATTCACCAAAGAAAATTTTTATTGAATGATTTAAATATTCCACAATATTTAGAAAATAATAGTAAGGAGAGCAACGAAACGGATTCAATGGAGTAATTGTTAAAAAAGCACACACATATACACGCTATACGTTAATAATATATGACAATATAGAAATCGAAATGTTGACAATTCTTAGCTTCAAACAATACATACAAAATATAGCCTCCTCCGCAGGCGACTCCTTTTTCTCCTTTGGGATTCCTTTGGGTTTCCTGTGGTATTTCCGAGAGAAGGATTGGGGCCGAGAGTGAGGGACGAGCGGAAGAGAGGAGTAGCCTGCCAAAAATCGAACGTTGGGACGTGTGTTGGGACCTTAGGGGACATGTGAATTCACCCCGGGACCCCACGGGGTATAAATGTTGTTAAAAACACACACACACCAGTAGAGTGAAAAGTAGCAAAGTGCAAGATGGCGTTATAAATTCAGTCAAATTCCAGTTTGTAGCGCTGAATATAAAAAGATTCATAGGGATATCAAGGATGTGCGTATTGAAATCGCTAGAAAGACACATGACATCGATAAAATTCAAAACAAGTTCGAAGAAGCGTTAAATACACGTGGAGAAGATTGAGGAGAAAAAAACTCCGAATAAAAATCAAGGAAGGAGGAGAAGAACCAAACCAAAGTCTTGTCCGCGTTTGTATTCGCTTGCATAGTTATCAACGGTATCGCTTCTTATACGAATTATATTATGAGATTGAAATAGGAGCTATACATATTGCGAAAGGTCAATCGTATACTACCTAGAGGGTTTCTTGATCTAGTATTTGTATTTATCATTTGTACGTGCATGTGTGCTTTGTTATCCTCAAGAGAAACTTCTCGTTAAGTTGTTTCACAAACCGTCAAATTTACAAACGCTAAAGCAAGTAAAATAATCTCTGGTACCCGGCAAAGTAATTTAAAATGACCGTTGATATTGAACTATGAATAGAGATTACAACAGACGCCTCTAGCGGGAATAGCTGACATTCTCTCGTGGCTGTTATTGACAATATCACCAGCTACAGACGTTATAACTTCTCTTCTTTGAATATTCATATCGCCAGAAATTATTTGTGTCTTTTACCCACACAAATGTCGCCTCGTGGCTCGTCAGACCGAGTTTAGCCGAACAAACGAAGCATTCAAGTCCTCTTCATAACAACAACTCCCTTCGATTTGTGTTTCAAAAACTCTACCAGCCTTCACAGTATTCCTATTGATATTTTTGGTTATGTGAGGTTAAAGAAGTAATTTTTATCAACAGATTTAGTATAGTTTCAGACGATGTTCCAAACAAAACAATTCGCCACCCAGTAACTCTTCTATATTGTTTTTGTTTCACGAAATCCTCCCGATCCCCTCTCAGATAGGGCATTTTGGTATGCGCATTCAACATGCGCGAACAGTCGATTCGTTGTCAATTTTTGGCAGGCAACTTCTCTTTTCTCTTCCCTCCTCACCCCCTCCCCCCTCATTTTTTTCGCTCCCAGTCCCAGTCTCTCTTCGGCTCGCTTTTTAAAAAAGGAAGCCCAAAAGTAAAAAAAATGTTGCCTGCGGAGGAGGCTATACAAAATAATAGTTTACCATTATTAATCATTGCCGTTCGAATATGTTTATGTAACACTATTATTGACGGTTAACACGTGTCAGTAATAAACGCTACGATAACATATAACAACAACAGTTAGGCGTTAAGATTAAGATTGATAATTTTATTTAAAAATGAATAAAAAATACGACAAGCGAAAATATGGGACCGTGTTTAAAATTCATTCTTTTGACACTGAAAAACAAAACAAAAGAGGGCTAGGATTGAAAAATGGAAAATGTATATAAGATGCATCTCTTCACTGATTAATTTATTTTATTTCATTGTTATTATTTAATTAATTTGTCTACAAATTATTCTAGTCTTTCATTTATTCATTCATACATTTAGTTTACATATTTATCTGATATTTCATTCATTCATTCATTCATCCATTCACCCATTTAATCATCTATTCATTTATAACCCTCAATTTGAACGCACTCGAGTAAGGAAAGATATAAATAGGTCATATACTGGTACCCTTTTATTTACGACACTAAAGTCATATATAAATGATGCTATGAATCAAAAGGAGAGAACAAATGTGACACATAGCCGACTAAGTGAAAACAAATTAAAAACGGGCTATTATTTAACTCGCTTTATTAGAGGTTTGCAGAAGCCCGCATTTCGCACGTGCATATTTGCCGGACGACTAGTTAGTCCCATGCATTTTGCTTTACTTGCAACCCTTGTCTGTATACACCTATTTCAATTAACGTTGTCCATCTGGAATGGTTGATCTGAGACCGATAGGAATTGTGGGAGCTCGTTAAACTGCAAATGCACTATCATAATCACGCTTGAATATTAATGTTTACTTCTGAAATACTGTTATCTGTAATTCACATGATTCAGCACCATTCAAGTGTGATTAAAACAATGTATTTGAAATTTAATGAACTCCCACAATTCCTACGGTCTCAGATCAACCATTCCAGATGGACAACGTTAATTGAAATAGGTGTATAAATCCTTTAGGTATTCAACTGAATATATAAATGCACCATGTTTTAAATTATACTCACTTTGAAGCCATATTTTATGTATACCTGTAGAGGTCTTAGCGCTCTTGGAATGATTTGCAGCTAAATTTCAACCTTTGGTAAAGAAATGACGCTATAAAATACAGTGTTATTTGAAGCAGCCAAGCGCATCCACTATATTCGCCTAAGCCTAATATAAAGGGCAGAGCAAACGGCTTCAACATTTGCTTCAACATTGGTTCGATTTTGTTGAACGCTGTATAATGGTTGTTGAGCTATGTTGAACGCACTAGGGGGTAAATGGTTTCAAAATGTTGAAAAAAATGGGGGTGGCAAACGGCTTCAACCACATGCAGGGAGCCCACTCTCAGAGACTCACGGATGATCGGTTTACTCCACGTTTGTGTGTCAAGATTGAATATTAATTAGATAGTTTTGTCTTGAATAAAATTCCTTCACAACACAAATGTCTCCTATTTTTCTGCAATAATACATGTTTTGGATGATCATTTAATGTCCCTATATGAAACTTTCTTCAAAATTTCCAGGATGACATGAGATTCCGTTGAATACCTAAAGGCTTATATACAGACAAGGGTGGCAAGTTATGCATAGCTCTTAGAACCATCTCTGACCCCAACAAGTAGACAATCCCTTGGGGGACCACATTCGTTTCAATAGTGATAACAAATTAAATGATCATCCAAAACATGTATTATTGCAGAAAAATAGGAGACATTTGTGTTGTGAAGGCTGTTGTGAAGGAATTTTATTCAAGAGAGTGGGCTCCCTGTGCTTCAACATCAGCCATTAAACAATGAAGCAAACATTGAAGCCGTTTGCCCGGGCCTTATTTAATATCATTAAGTTTCGATTTTTAGAACCCCAACATCAGCATCATGAGAAGCATGTAGATCTCTTGCATGGATGGTTACTTGTAACTTGAAGGCGCAGTGACACTGTGCAATTTTCATTCAGAGCAACGTGGATTGCAATTTATGCTTCAAAATGTAGCGTTGCATGATGATGATCGAGTTCCGTTAGCAACATAAACAGCTATATAGCAATTCTTCAGCAACTTGTGTAGCAACGGTAGTTGGCCCACACTTCCCAGTTTTTGAATTCTCTGTTACATGATCTTACCTTACCTTAAATGAATCTGAACCATACACAAGATATCAATCCGTCCAAAATCAGACCAAGCGAGCACAGTCACTGTCTGAGCTGCATGTTAATTGGGGGCAAAATATAATCATGCATGTCACGCTCAATGTATGTGAAAATCATTGTCCCTGCGACAAATGTTTTTGTTTGCAGAAGACATGCACACAAATTCAATTATTCTGTTTCATTTGATCAATAATAGATGTTTTTAAAAACCTGAAAACCTATAGAAACAAACAAACAAAAAACATATGGGCAAACGGCTTCAACATTTGCTTCAATAAACTAAACAATAGAGTTATCCCGGCTAGAATTTAAGAGACAACTCGCCTTCATGTAAACAGCCCCTCAAATTGGCAATTCAGTAATGTTGAGCCATTTTAAGTGTGGAAGTACGCTACCAAAACTCAGGATACCCTTTAATTATATGCAATAGTTGATTTTCGATTTTTGCTTATTTTACCAAGAATGTTAATTAAGTTTTACACTGTACTGTGAAAAGGTCATGATACTGTACAAACCTCAAAGCCCAGATTAAACACATGTAAATCAATGAAACATAACAAAGCTGGGCGCCCTTGAGCTATAATTTGCACTACTAATTCATTTCAAGCATACCGATTGCGAGCCACGTTGCTCTGATGAATTAAAATTGCACAGGAGGTGGGCTCACACTAGACTCCAAGTACATCTTAACATTCTAGGGACGGACAATTTGATTTTTGTAGGGGAGGGGTGGGGGGGGGGGGGGGGGGGTAGATTTTCAGTGTGCTCGATATTTTTATCTCGCCCTCCAATGTTGCCGGATATGTTTTTGCTGTACCAAGCTATATTTTTTTGCCATATTGCCGTTGCACGATTTTTTTTTAGGCCGGAGACCTTACTAACTCGATATTTTTTTGGGGGAAATAACCCACCCCCCTACAAATATTAAATGGTCCGTCCCTAAAGTACATCTTTTAGGTTCGTTTGTCTACATAAGCGAGTAAGGCGTTCACACTGACGAACAAGTATATTACTTTGCCCTTTATCTGTCAATCATAGACCATTTGAGAATCAAGTTGGATTCCTGTGGAATCGTTGTTTTAGAAGCTTTGATACATCCTATGAAACAAAAATGCTTGCAATAATAATATACAAGGTCAATATTTCCCGCTAGAAAGGTCAACGTATATCTCTAATGTGTACTGCACAGCAGAGGGTCGTACAAGGGTTTATAGAAAAAAAGATTGTTTTTATATCTTGCGCTTGCGCTTGCGCTTGCGCTATCACTGCGTCAGACGGTTTTCACGACGAAATAAGGTCTCTTGCGCTTGCGTCGCTAGTCGCAGGCTTAACTGGAGTAGTTTTCATTGGAATGTGAAACAATCACTTAAAGTCAGTGTATAATATAATAGTTAATAAACGTTATATTCCAACAAAAGAAAACACAGAGCATTTAATTTTGTCTATTTTACAGCCTGGTGAAAATCACTCCAACCCTTCGAGATACCACATAATGATGATGAATCGAAAAAAAAAATACCAAGAAAGACTATAGTGGTTTTCATTAACCCATGAAAACCCGGTTTCTCCCTTTATCCAAGTGGTAGGGGTGATCGGCGTACCTGTTAGGGTTAAAATATTTCTTGTGCATACCATTTATGGTCCTTTTAGAGTTTTAGCTCAAAAATCAGTTGTTAGGGTCATTTTTACTCTGCTTTATTTTTATCTGTGCGTACCTTTTAGGTGTCGTTTTCAAAACGCCCGGGGGGCGTGAAACACACTTTAGCGTAATTATAATATACTTTGGTTGTTTTGTATTTTATTGTTTCTACATGACTATCACGGGTTAATGGAAACCACACTAACACTTACTAGTAGCAAACTAAAAAAAATCATTGTTTTCTTTTGTTCTCTATTGAAGTAATAAGTCTTTTTAAATCCAATAATAAATTAAGTAATATATTAATACGTAATAAGTGTTTTTAAATCCATTCTGTCTAGTTTGCACTATATTGTTAAAAGGGCCTTTTCCTACTTTCGATCAAAAAAGATGTACTAACAATATCTGATAATCTTATTTATTTGATGTGTCAGTCCGTGTTTTACAAATTTTCAGAAAACACGGAATGAGTGCGTATTTTCCGACGATTTGTAAAACACGGACTCTGTCCAGTCCGGCCGTGTTTTCTGGGTCCAGTCCAGTCCGTGGTTTACAGAATGCCTTCTTGCTTGGCAATCGACGAATAGACACAATTCAAAACCATCACATACTCTTTGCTCTACGAGCGTTTGTTTGTACACCAACATGGCAGTTAGCAACGGTTGTCAGGGCTTTAGTCACGTGAGTGAAAACCCAGGATTCTTGGTTAAATGAAACAGATTGAATATGTATGAAAAGTTTGTCGCGGGGACGATGATTTTCACCTAAATTCTATGGTTGTCCATTCGTTTCAAAATTGGGGCCTGATGTACGCGTTTTTTCTCCCCACGTACAATCTTAAAAAACGCGTATATATATGGGTCTTTTTTGCGTGTATACGCGACATTTTTTGGCACACTTCGATAAATTTAGCAACCGTGTATGCGCATGTGATTGAAGAACAAGTGTACGTGCTCGAAATTAAAAGCGACCACATGCAATCATGTCCCATTTGGAACCATATATGTACGGTACAAAAATACGCATACACAAAACACGCGTATACATGCATCTTTGCATTTGGGTCGCGTTCGTTTTTTATTCCAGGCTCCAGGAGCTTCGAAGGACACGTGATGAACCCATGATGTAGATAGCCTTGAAATTTTCCAAAAACGGTAAGAAAGTTACTCTTGTTTTTTGAAAATATAATTTTTGAAACTGCACTACCTTGATGTCACTATCCATTTTTTTTTATTATCTAGACCAGTTTGAATAATTAGAAGGAATATTTCTTCAAGTATGACTGAAAAGCCCGTCAACTCTTTAATAATCAAATCTGAGTCCCAGAGCGAAGAACCTAAGACTATATCTAACATTTCCAAGTGACAATTCCATCTATAAAATGATAAAGATTTTGAGCTTTACTCTGATTATCTATGATTTGAGCTAACTTCAGGACATTCTGAACTTACTTAATAATACTTAATAAACTTTATTCATATAGCACTTATTCACTAATAAATTGCTCTAAGCACTTTACAAGAAAAATATATGTAAACATAAGATTAACTATAAATATTAAATTCAAAATCTAAATATATATATAAAAAAGTATTATATAACATATGACAAAAGAAATATGACTAAGAGAACTAAAAAAATTAATTCAAAAGCTAAAAATATGTGACAACCCCGCCCCCCACCCCAAAGTGTGAGAAAAAAAATTCTGCAGGGAATCAAGACCCCTCCCCCCCCCCCCCCCCCCCACCAAACAAAAAGACCCCCAAAAAAATCCTGCACAGATTTGTGAATAATACCTCCAAATCCCACTAATTTATAAAATCTCGATATATATATTTCTACCATAGAGTGGGAGTAACCACATGCGGTCTTTGATCGCCTTTAAAACTAGAACGTAGTAATCTCATGACTTTGCGATAATTTAAAAGATCAAAAATATAAGAAGGTGAATAAAAATACATTAAACACAGATATAATAGATGGTGAAAGAATTGAATGCTTTACATACAAAAAGTAATATTAAAAGCAATTCTTGATCGTACTGGCAGCCAATGCAATTTAAAACCGGAGTAATATGATCAAATTTCTTATGCAGTGTTACAACACGTGCTGCAGAGTTTTTTCGGCGAAGATCGTCCTTTTACTATAAATATTTTGTTCGGAAGTTACAAAATCCAGCGCACGGGAGTATAGCGGGGGAAGCCAATTTTTACGCTCAGGAGCAGGGTAAGGTGTTTTGGTGTTACTAACTAAATTAAAAATAGCTTGGATGTGAATTTACATGCTATAACTTTTATATAGAATAGTAATTTTGTATTAATTAGGTGTTAAGAATCAAGAAGAAAGCACACTCTACTAATTTAACGACAAATTATTAAGAATTTACAAAAATATCGTGATTTCCCAATGAACATATTGCAAAGCTGCCATAAGTAGAGTGTTTGGGCTACCTAGCTTGTGGTAATAAAGCTAGATTCGGCTCTAATTACTAGTATTAAAAGTGACTAAAAAACTTTGCAGAAAGTTGAAAGTAAGGCCAAATGATATTTAATTAATAATCGATCATGTCACATCGAAGAGTCTTTAACTGCCTGTGTTTTTATAGTTTTTCTGAGTGTTCCTGTAAGTTCATGCCAGCTCGGTGATTTGAGCTTAGTTCATTCAAGGATAATTATGACTTTTTTTCAGTAAATTTGGCAATTTATCTGGCTTATCTAAATATTTGTAAAACAAAACCGGCTCTAGAAATAAAATTCAAACCACAGCTAGTGAATTCAAACCACAGCTAGTGAATTCTTTCACAAACTATTAATATTTTGAAGTTCGAACTGTTCATCTAGCTTGTTTTCGTAATCTATGTGAATATTCTTCTTGGCCAGTTGTCAGCTTTCACACTACTTATTTACTTAATCAATATCAATAGAGTGCAAATATTATAACCGTGAAATAGATAGGAGCAAATAGCACTTAATTAGTGTTTAATTAGACAAGACATAGGAATTTAGTCACCCATGACAAAAATTCAGTGAACTATAAAATGAACACGGCTTTTTCTAGTCCAACTCAAAACGAACTAAAATAACGATAAAAGACACAATTAAAATTGTTTGCTATACCTCTTTATTTTTTCTATGGTCGAAAAACCAAGACACAAGACACATCTAATAAGGAAGCTAAAAAAGATTCTAAAAACACAGCACAAAACCGCAGCGTAGCGGTGATCATTTGAGTAATTACACATGCTTGCATGTGCAACACCCATCACAGCTCGCTTATTTCTCATGCAACTAATCAAATTTAGGCAGAACTTAGGACATAATTAGTCATTAGTTAGCTAGCTAACTAGAGTGGTTTTCATTAACCCGTGAAACACACTTTAGCGTAATATGCTTTATTTCACTTTATTACACTTTTACTTTGTGCTTTCTAATCATTTGCTCAATAGAGTGCAAATAATATAACAGAGAAATAGTTAGCTAGCTAACTAATTTCTAACTATGTGCTATTTCTTGCCTAAATTTGATTTGTCAAGAAATAAGCGAGCCGTGACGGGTCTTGCACGTGCAGTATGTGACGGAGGAGAGACACATTTCATTTTAGCTTGCGACGACTGGGGCACACGTGGAAAAAACTGCATCATTTCAGACGTATTTTTCAGGAGAAAACACAGAGTTTGTTTCATTTCATTATTTGGTAGGTTTTTCCTTGTCGTTTTGGTTCATTTATTTCTAGCTTTGATTGAGTTCTCGAGTTAAAATTCCGTCTTGTGTATTCATTATTTGCTGCGAGCAATAAGTCGAAACAATAAAATGGAGAGCAAGGTGTTTTTTTCTTCTTGATTTTGATTTTTTTAAATGTGTCTTGCATCTTGATTTCTAGCTACATGTTTTTGAAACAATGAAATGGATAGCAAACAATTTCATTTGCGTGCTGTGTTGTTAATTCGAGTTCACTGTGTTTGACTTTGTGTCTTGATTTTAGTTTTAGATACGTCTTGTGTCTTGATTTTTAGCTCAAAAGGAATAAAAGTGTTAGCAAATACTAGTTCATTTGCGTATTGGGTATTTATTTTAGTTATAGTTGTGTCTGCGTCTTGATTTATTGTCTTGTGTCTTCATTTTTAACTCATTAAACGTCAGTCCGGGAAAGTAGTCAAATTTGCGCACCTTGCTACGTCACAGCTTGGCGGCGCGAGTCTCCTGTGGTGCAAATTTACATTCGTAGCTATTCGTAAAGTTTCCTAGCCGAAAACTCTATTCTTTTTTAGAGATTTTACCTAGAAAATCCTGTAAACTTGTAGCCAGAAAGTTTATTTATTCATATGCAACGTGTGATATCACAAGACCTGCGCGAAGATCACGAAAATGGAAAGTTTATTATCGACTGTGCTTCAAGACGAACCTGCGAAAACTCCAAAAGGTAATGTATTTGTGTTGTTTTCATATTGTTCGGAAATTTCTTAGGCCTCCAGGAAAATCTGGTAGAAACTAGAGATATCATAGTTTAAATTGTATGTAGTCGCTTTTGTGGGCATGTCGAAGTTTTTGTGGGCAAGATGTTTGTTTCAAGCAAACCGGTATTTAAAGACATGAAACTCTATCTCCCTGCATGGCATGTTAGACTACATATCGAAACTGTACTCTCAATCGTCTACGATTTACCCTTTGATGATATAGTAGAGTGATTTTCCGTCGTGAAACAAAGTTGGGTATCTATTTTGATAGGAAGAACTTTAATATTAATACAGTAGATATATAACCAGTTAGATGAAAATTAAACAATGGATTCGAATAGCAATTGAGTGATTACAAAAACCGAGCAAAAACCCTAGGAATTACATATTATTAACTGAATGTCAGTGAGGAAGAGTTGAGCGATCACAAAAAAATAAATGGAAATATGGCCCTTCTGCCTGGTGTATATAAGCTAGCTCAACTATTTATTTTTGCAATCACTGATACTAATATATGAATACATATCATGACACTAAAATTATTATCACAAACATTGAAGTTTTTTTTGACAAAAATACTGGTGTAATTTAGTGGACTTGATTGGTTGTAGACAATAATATGTGTAACAATTTCAGACATTGTACCCGGCGGGCTACTGAAATGTATTGATAAATATTATTAATTATTATTACTATTATTATTTTATTGTTATTATATTATTCATTGCAATAATTATAAAACCAGATGCATGGATACTGGCTAATGAATGCCATATACTTAATATACCAGCTAACACCTATAACTCTAATAGAAACAACTGAGTTATAGTGCATATTAACTAGTTATGTACTTCTGGTTATACTAGTATGCTTGGTTCATGTCTAATGCTAGCCCAAATGGATATGCATGGCTATACATAGCTATATACATACATGTATATGATTAAGGCTGAATACTACTACAGGCATACAAATACCTTATACTTTCCTCTTTTCAATATGCTTAATTTTCAATTGCCAGCCCCCCACTTTTCAATATGCTCTGCGGTCCCTACTATTACTAAGTTACTGTGCTAGCTCCCACAATTACTAGAGTGGTCTAACAGGTAAAATCACTCGACCATTAATGATGTCAGCAGTACAGTATCAGTAGACATTGTCTCAATTCCTCAGAATTAATTCAACATGAACAATCAAGTTTGCTAGAACAAACATTTACACCAGTATTAATGTTTCAAAACTATTACTATAATGTTTGTGATTGGAGTATTATTGAAACTGAACTTGAAATTGATTTGGGAATAAGAGTTAATAACTGTGTGACATTAGAGTACATATTTTCTATAGTGTACTACCAAATATTTTTTCTAAATACTTCTAAAAGGGGGGACTAAATCAAATTATCATATTTTACTAATATAATGATTGTAATAGGTATTAACTTTGAGAAGAACTTGTATGAGAAATAGATGTAATAGTAAGATATACACCCAACATAATTGTAAAATATATTTGTATTTACTGATTTAACTATATGATTCAAATAAAGTGTTTTTGTTTTTAGATTTGAAAAGAAAGACAACAGAGAAAAGAGGATCATGCTTCAATAAATAGATGTTATTACTTCAGTATTTAACAGAGTGGTTTTCATAAACACATACTGTGAAACAACATTTTAGGCATGAAAAAATTGAAAACAAAACAATTAGAAAGTGATATGAACAAAAAGTGTTTCACAAACTTTATGAAAACCACTTATTAATTCTACGTTTCCAAGTTTCTATTTTATTATGACAAATACATTATACATGTAACAAGCACATGATGAATACAAATGTTCAAATATATTTTTAATTTATCTTCAGTGATTAAATTTAGTTGTTTCAATTACAACCCAGCATTTAAGGTCCAGTCATCACTGATTTCTAATGACTTGGAGTTTATTAAAGATTATTGGACACATGAACTACATGTAATTTCAAAGGTTCTTAACAAATGACATGAATAACAGTTCGAATTGTCGGTACAGCCACAACATTCTGTAGTGTATAAAGTTCATTGATTTGAACACTTTTGAACCAACTGTCAAAATTACTCGAAATTTTTGATAAAAGATTAGCTTAGTCAGATACATTCCGAAGGAATCTTTGCGAAATACATTATTCCCTTTCTTTGATAAAGGTATTTTTCAATAGAATCACTTCACAAACTTACATTGAAGGATTTTTGTCGAATTCCTCGACGTATATATATAGTAAAAGGGCAGTTCGGCAAGAGAAATGACATAAAAGTAGCCTTTAGTCTGGATAATTTCCACCAATGCACATTGTTAACATCTCCGAGGATTCCTTGATGTCAATTCATGACTACAGTTGTGTTTAAGCTAATTTTTCACAGAGAAATATGACTCAAAACTCTTCAAATCGCCACTGCCTCGAACGACTCTCGTGTTAGCCATTTTGTTCTAGAACCATAGTTACTATGGAGACAAGGAACTTGCGATCTTATTGGTCGAGCAGTTGTTTACATCGTGACGTTGCAAGGTGCGCAAATTTGACTACTTTCCCGGACTGAACGTGCTTCTCCTCACTTCTTGAGTGCTCTCTTCACTTTCTGAGTGCTTTATAATTGAACAGAGCACGGAAAAGACTGTTCTATTTGTTTTATTATATATTTGCTCATTTCTTTTATGCTTTTAAGAATTAAAAAAAATCACTTTAATTTAAAAAATTTTATTTTTATTTTAAATTTATTTAAAATTAAATTTAAATTTTTTTTTATTTTTTTATTTAAAAATCACTTTAATTTCACGCTTATTATCGATAAAGTTACTGATTCTATAGGTAAATTCATTGGCCGACGAGTGGAATTCCACATTGAATTCACGAGTAAAGACGATATCGCACGAATCGCGGAGTCCGCGGAGCGATGAATCCCATACCGACATGGTTTTTATTGTAATGTGAAGTTTTTTTTTAACAAAAGTAAATTTTATTACGCGCGACTAAAAAGCCATTTTGTAGCTCAGCGTGCGCTTAGCCAATGAGAAAGCGAAAAGAAATCTGCTGAACGACGAATGAGTGAAACGTACCATCATTTCAATCAACCTTGTGGTGATAAAATTACTTGTTTTTCGATGATCAATTCAAGTCTGTTAGGAAGCACATATATACAAATCTAAACAGAGTTCTCTACTAAAGCTATCAATGAAGAAGTAAGGACTTGACACTTGAAATTCGGAATGGATTGGCAATGGATTCAGCTACAATGCGACGACGAAGGAAAAAAACAAACTGAAGATGTCGTTTCATGAAAGTTAAACCGATAACAAAATCCTCTCAAAGGCCGACTGTTGGCTACAAATCACGCATGATTAGGTATGTTTTTTTCTTTTAAACGATTTCAGTTAAAACTAAGTTTTGAAGAAAAGGCTAAAACATTACAAATCTTTTTTTAGTAAAGTGTTTGCTTCATTTCAATCAAAAACGCCGAAGATGAGTAAATTCTCAAACTTTTACACTGAAACTAGGACTGCAATAAATATTTTCAAAGCTTAGAGTTTTTGAATCACAAACAATTAGCTATAAGTTTTTTTCTGGCTTATGTTTGTATTTTAATTTAGTGTAAACTTTAGGTTTAAGTTTGCAAACTACCCGTGAAATTGAAAATAAAGCTCATTAATACCCGTTTTGAAATTGTCTGGCTGTTTAGTTGGTGTTCCACAACTCTAGAAAAGTAATTTGATGATTAAAAATGTTGTCTTTGATTGAAAAATTGCCGTGAAAGTCGTGAAAAATAGCGACTAAAAACTAAGTAAGCGAAGCGAAAGAAAATGATCGCTTTTCATGCCGAGCTATAGTCGCAGGAAAAAGATTTCTTCTTTTTTAATGCAAAATTCGTCTATTAGCAAGTTAATCATTTGCCTCTATACTACTTGCTTGGTTGATTTATCTTTTTCATGCACGGAAAATAATGAGAAAACCTACATTTATCAAAAGTTTATCGAGCGGGATCCCTATATATCGTGGTATTCAGCTTTCTGAGCGTTGAATATCACTCTGAATACCCTCTCATCCGGTTTGCGTTTCAGCCAATCAGCGCTAGCCTGCGTTACATCCGGTTTATTCCCCGTAATAACCGTCTGCGAAATAACGAACATATTCGTGTTCTGAGACCCCCAGCGAATAGCAGGAAAATATATAATAGATGCTGATTGGCTGTTGACCTTTCAGATTCTAACGAGTCCTCCCATTGGTTCGATTTTCAAACGGGAAAGACTGAGTCGTGTAATTGAACCAATGGGAGGACTCGTTAGAATTTGAAAGGTCAACAGCCAATCAGCATCTATTATATATTTTCCTGCTATTCGCTGGGGGTCTCAGAACACGAATATGTTCGTTATTTCGCAGACGGTTATTACGGGGAATAAACCGGATGTAACGCAGGCTAATCAGCGCGCGAGTTTCTAATGTGATATGGGATTCTTTTTCAAAATTATCCCTACTAACATTCGTGTGAGTTCTCGAGCGCTGATTCGTTACCGTCTTGGTTTCTTATTTCGGTTTCCTATAACACTGTCACGCCACGCTACGCCACGCTACAGTCGTGCGAATGAAATTCAATCGATGCAAAAGGGACTGCAAAAGGCCGATAAAAAACAAGATTATATGGATAAACGATGAATGGAAATTACTTTTCTGTAAGTAAAAAATTATAATAGATGCCAATTTGTTCTCATGGAGCATGTGTGTTTTAAATTTATGCAGTTTTGCAGTCCTTTTGACAAATTTTCGCCAACAATCATCCCAGCGAACCGTTTGCTGAAACCGATAGTAATCTTATTTTCAGCAAAAACATGCTCAAAGTTGTTTTTGTTATAGAATGTAATATTTATGGATCGTTTGAAAAGCTATGCATTTTGTAGAAATTTTGAACTCCTCAAGTTTGGTGTCATTTTAAGAAGACGAGAGAAGCGTTAAGAGTAGTATCTCAAATATATAATAATTAACAATATCGTAGCTAAGGTTTAGTGAACTTAATGATAGACGAAGTGTATAGGCGCTTGTGCTTCAAATAACACTTCATTTTATCTATTTTATAGCGTTATTTCTTTATATCAAGGTTGAAATTTAGCTGCAAATCATCCCACCAGTTATTTCGGAAGAACAGATACCTCTGACGTTTTACAAATGGCTTCAAAGTAAGTATATTTTACAAGATTAATCATTGTACGACATACGACAGAGATGTACATTAATGAGCAATTTTTCCTAACAAATTTCCCCCCACAATTATATTCCTGGTGAAAGAGTTATCCAACTGTTTACTTGACACAAAGTTGTCTTGCTACTGTAGACAATGAACGCTGTTTTCTTTTCTATTTTAATAAATAAATCTACAATTTTTCATGGCGAAATTTTATACCTTGTGAAAGGCGATTTATTAACTTGTTTTCTTGACACAGAGTCTCTTGCTAATGTAGACAAAGAACGCTGTTCTCGCTATTTTAATAAATAGATAAAAAAAATTAATAAATACTTTAAATTCGTGGCATTTTTACGTTCGTCATGAACAAATATTTGTTGTTAATGTAATGCAAAACCAATGAAATTGTCAAGAAAATCTTGTCAAGTTAAACAATGCTTGTGTAGGGGATACTATGTAGAAATCGATGATTGTATATTAAATGATTAAATAAAACATTCTTTAGAGCGAAAACACTATATCTATGAAACAAAATCAAATTGTTAGTGTGTGATAGTTCTTATTTAGCGACTATTAGTTACTATAAAACACAAGTTAAGTTTTTACAAAAGAATTAGGGTTTCTCTGATTAAATTTGATGATATTTCATAATAAGACGTTTCAGCCTTTTTACTCGCGTAACATTCCTCAAGGTGTTTGTTTCCGGACCAACATTACACTAGTTTAAAATTTACAACTGCTTTCACTGGAGTAGCCGAGTGTAACAGTAAGACATTGCTCGAATTACCAACAGTCATTTCAACAAAGTGATAGTCCAGAAATTTCAAACTTTGACATCTCTAAATGTGAGACTAAGTTATCATAAGTTGGAGAAAAGATAAATCTCTCTTGAAGATCATATATTTCTTTATTTCAAGCAAGTTTTAGTATGGTCTGTTTTATGAATAGAGCGATGAAATAAATAGCTTGACATATATCTGTCAAGAAGAACGCTGTGATAGGCCGAATGTTTACTTGGCCAAGTTAAACCGGCATGTTGTAAAACCATATCGATAACATAAAAGAAGAAAAGCACATGGTTTTTGAGGCATGTTGTAAAACCTTGACTGGACTGGACTGAGAAAACCTGGACTGGACTGAGAAAACCTGGATTGTTGTAAAACCTGGACAGAGAAAACATTGACTGAGAAAACCTTGACTGTTGTAAAACCTGGACTGAGAAAACCTGGATCTTATTTGCGCTCTCCTAGCCTCAATTTAGTGCGTAAAATAAGCCGACATTTGTATAAAACTCGTGGGATTTCAAAGTATTTTACAACCCGGCCTTACATTTTCACGAGCTAACACAGAATGAGTGAATATACTAAGCGGTTTCGAGGCTAATACGGCACCATTCAAGTATTTCGTAAGATAAGCTTATTAACAAAGCTTAAAAGGTTGATTTTACATGTAATTTCGCAAACCTTGATTGAAATATTTACTTCAATAAAGAGAAAGCATGTACTACTTTAATATTCACTGCTAATCTTGAAAACGGATGGAAGAGGTGGCGTTTAAATTAGGCAGGATTCAACGAGAATCAGCCATCTTAAAGCCGCCTTCGATCAAGATGAGGGTAGATACTTCATGCCGATGACGTGAAGTTACATGTTTGAGTTTATGAAAGGCTTTTTCGGCTATGTTTATTATTGTTATTATCATTATTATTTATTATCGTTTATTATTATTATTTTCTCAGTCCAGGTTTTACAATAGTCCAGGTTTTACAACAGTCCAGGTTTTCTCAGTCCAGGTTTTTTCTCAGTCCAGTCCAGGTTTTTTCTCAGTCCAGTCCAGGTTTTCTCAGTCCAGACCAGTCAAGGTTTTACAACATGCCTCAAAAACCATGTTCTTTTCTTCTTTTATGTACTCAATAATATTTTGTGTTCGAGGGCACTCCGACAGCCACAGGGAACCCAAAAATAGAAATATAAACAAAATTACAAACAAATGTTAAATCAGTCTAGTTAGTCTGAATTTTCTAGTGTTTGGTGGTGACAACTAATTAGTACTATTTATTTCAAGGGTTTAGAGGGATTTTCGTACGATCGTGCAAGAAAATAGACCATCCAGTTTGTGGTAGTTGATAAAGAACAAAAGAAAACAATGGGTTTAGTGTTTACTACTAACTATTAGTTTGCCTATTCTTTCACGGTCATTTGAAAATCACTCTGTAGTCAGTCCCTACCCATCCCACCTTGTGTTTTATATCTTTGCGTGACATCCAATAAAAACATTGTTCGCGTGACAAATTTGCTGTCATGCATGGAAACCAAAAGCGCTTCCGAAAATTATCATAAGTAAGCTGCCACTGTTGACAGAAGCGCTTACCGATATTTTCTTGATATCAAGACTCAAATTTACCTCCAAATTCATATCAAGTTCTTTTGGAATAGCAGAAAGGTGGACTAGTTCTGATAATGTCTTCAAAGTAAGTAATATTTCACACAACATTCAGGGCTTATTGATCAATATTTGCATGCATCAGTGCAGACCAGACCAGACAATGTAAATAAATAGTTCGTGTGAATTTCCTTTACAAAATTCATTCTTTGGTCGTGAAGACGATCAGCTAATTTTGCTTGACAAGTTTTCTTTGACAATTTAATTGCTCACTGTGGTAAAATAATAATTAATAATTAATAATTTACTACATTTATATACTCTATGGCGCTTCACAATCTACTACAATTAAAAGTATTAAGTAAAATGTCGTCGAAAGCTCGTCATTATGGTTACCAATACACCTATAAAAAGATACGGCACTCTTTTGAAAAAGGGCAGGAGACAGATATCTTTTAACCCTTAGAGAGATACCGCACAAAAAAAGAAAACGATTCGGTGGCATCATATATACCCTTAAAGATACAAAATGGCTGAGTTTTACCATTCATGCTGGAGCGTAAAATATAACTTTTTGCCATTAAAAGATTAATTTTATATATCCACCTTAAGTTGATTTAATAATAGTTAATATTAACTATGATTTAATGAAGTAAACCCAAACAATAACTAAGTATCTGATGTGCAATTACTTTAAATTTATTAGTTGTGCTGTTGTAATAAAAGCTTTTACAAATTGACCTTGTGAGCTTAAAAATGGCAAAAATTGTGACCCGTTACAACTGGCTATCACTGGAAAATTCACTATTTCCCTGTGAGTGCAGAACTCAGCTTTTGATACAGTACAAAGTAGATAGAAAAGAACAACATACCAAAATTTCAAACGAAGCGATCAATTTTTTCCTCATAAAAAGTTATGCTAAACGTTCGAAATGTGCTTTCTCCCCATGCTCTGACACGCCGATGACCGTTGAAATTCGCCATCCTCAAAACCTCCTTAAATGGCCACCAAAACCCAAGAAAACCACACAGAAACGTTTATAAACTCATAATCTTTTATTATCTAAAAAAAAATTACTGACTAAAGAAAATATTTCAAACGGGACCATATTTGAATATCCATATTGAACTTCGAACGTGCCGTTAAATACCACAGGAAGCCCAAAACCACAGATTGATAGTGTGGGAAACCTGTAGTGAAACCACGTGACAAAATGAGCCTTCTGTTATGCAGCAGTTTTTCGTCACACAAGTAAAATCACTAGCTACTAGTAGTGGAAGAATAAATTCAAACTCGCATAAAATGATGTAAGTTCAATGTCGCAAGGTAGTGCCAATGTCAAAAGTTGAACTCCAATGTCGCATTGTAAAACTCCAATGTCGCATTGCGACTCTCAAATGTCGAATCGCGTACAACAAACATAAAATGCACACCCAAGATAATATGTGCAAATACGAATTTTGGCGGGGATATATAGAGGATATTACATGGGCGCACGGAGATATGAATTTTATCTTCGAGTGTTGATAAGATATCCCACGAGTGAGCGCAGCGAATGAGTGGGATATCTTTTCAACACGAGAAGATAAAATTCATATCTCCAAGCGCACATGTAATGTTCTGTTTATTATATAACAGATTGAAGAAAAAAAAATTTTTTTTTTTGAAAGTTGGTTGGTTGAGAGTGATATCACACATGTGCGATATCAATGATATCTCCATGACTAGGATAGGCTTTTTATCTAATTGATATCACTCGGTATACCACTATATGTTATATAATAAAACGCCATATCTAAGTATACTTGTCGACGAACCCGCTACAACCGGTTGGTCAACCCTCTACAGCCGAACCCGTTGCAACGGGTTGACAGCAAACCCGCTAGAACGGGTTGAGAACCATTCAATTTCTCTAAGTGTACTTGTCGACGAACCCGCTACAACCGGTTGGTCAACCCGATCTGGCGGGTTTGCTGTCATCACGTTGCAACGGGTTCGGCTGTAGCGGGTTGACCAACCGGTTGTAGCAGGTTCGTCGACAAGTATACTTAGAGAAATTGAGTGTTTCTCAACCCGTTCTAGCGGGCTGTGGCATGATAACCCGTTGCAACGGGTTACAATTTTTGCCATTTGTGCGGTGTTGTTGACCTCACTCAGGAAATGAATACGAATCTCAAGCAACTTGAAAATTCAGGCTACGAATCTCAGGCTAGCTTCATTTTGGGCGAGCCTCCCTCTGGGTTTTAGAGTCCCTGTGGTTTGTCGTTCGGAATCTCGACATGGCTGAGAAATATACCACTTAAAAAACACTCATTAATTTATTGATTTGTTATCTTTAAGCTGCCTTGTTGATGAATACAGTTATGAAGTGGGATTGTTGGGACCAGCGGTAAGAACTGGTTCATTTGATAGACACAAGACAGACAGACAGACAGACAAATAGACAATTAACTTTGCAGTGAAATCACTCGCTACGCTCGTGGTTCCACTTGAGTTTTGAACATTTTTTGACGCCATCTATGATCAATAACAGGACAGACAATGAAAAACTGTGTGCGATTTGTTAAATATACAATAGATTACTATACTTTACATTATAAATTATACTATTTACAAAGTTTATTAAATAATTTACAGTTTTCTTTTAAATTCCTTGAATGTCTTTGAGGTTTTAAGACAGACAAGCAGACAGACAGACAGCGTACAAGGATACAGACAGACAGACAGACAGCTTACAAGGAGACAGAGAGACAATCAGACGGATGGACAGACAGACATTTGTTGTTTTTGTTGTAGATGATAATAATCCTTGTGTTGGGCTTCATGAAGAAGAGAGTTAAATTGAAACCTGACCTATTGAATGGACGACCAGGTCTACCCATGTGAGTATTGGACATTATTATAACATCATACTTTATACATACTTTTCATACCCTCTCCTCCCTACAAACTTTGCTCACACAGTTCCCTTCAAGATTTTGTACACACCCTTCATTCCCTAGAAAATGTCGTTTTCACCCTCTACTCCCTAGAAAACTACGTTCTCACCCTCCCCTCTTTAAACACTTTATGTACACCCTCCCCTACCTACAAACTGTGTACACACCCTCCCCTCCCTACACACTTTGTACACACCCTCCCCCTACACACTTTGTACACACCCTCCGATCCCCTCTCTTCTCACTTCGTATTAAATACACTCCCCTCTTTCTAGGTAATGTATTTTCGACCAGGCCTGCATACGAATTCACCAAAGCTGTTAGCCTTGAGCCCGTGCATTTTTGTAATGCGGTATTGTAAAAAGATATAAATAAAACAAAGGGAAAACCCCTAGCTCGCCGTTCATTCACCCATAAAAACAGTACGTGTCGAAGGTATTTGAATATATTGAAAGAAGAAAATAAACAACGGATTAAGAGTGCAATGTTCATGTGAAACTTCTTTGCAGCATGATTTTGCTTTTTGAAAGTGAATTTAGTCGAGCTCCTTTCACTGATTGTCAGGCATCCAAAACTTGTCAGAGCTGCATAGCTGGCATCACTTGCTCTTCTAGAACAAACGAGAAAGGAAAGGAAAAAGATTTAGAATGGCTTCTCTTGAGATATTTTGGACTTGAAAGACGATTCAACGAACTTTTGAAGTCTTGAAGTTGACCGTCGATCGTCCCTAATGGCTTCTAAATATATGTAAAACCAGCACTGACCAATTATCATTTCGAGGGAGGGGAACCTCGACGTATTCAAAACAAGTTTTTTGTATGCTTTACATTTTCAAGAATGATTCTATTTTATTGACGATAAATGTTATATCATGTTGTAAATTTTGTTGTATATTGATTCTAAATTTTTTTTTAAGTTTTATTTTTGATTTTTCTGAGTTAAAAAAATATTTTGTACCCTACACTACTAAGGCAGGTTTTGGTGCGCAATTTTTTCTGTCATGGGTTATGCTAACAACTTGAGCTTGTTAGCTTCGCGCTGATTGGCTAGTTACATTTTCTTGTATCATCTAGTTGATATTATATACACACCCACCTCTCCCTATTCACTTTATACACACCCTCCCTTCCCTACACACTTTGTACACACCCTCCCCTATCTACACACTTTGTACACACCCTCCCCTATCTACACATTTTGTACACACCCTCCCCTCTCTTCTCACTTCGTAAATACACTCCCCTCTTTGATATTATGTATACACCCTCCTCTCCAATTCTCTTTATACACACCCTCCCCTCCCTACACACTTTTTCACATCCTCCCGGCTCTCCTTACATACTTTGTTCACAACCTTCCCTCTCTACAAACTGTGCACACACCCCACCCTCCCTACACACTTTGTACACATCCTCCCCTCCCTACACACTTTGTACACACCCTACTTACTTTGTACACACCCTACCCTCCGTACACACTTTGTACACATCCTACCCTCCCTACTTACTTTGTTCACACCCTCCCCTCTCTACACACTTTGTACACACCCCACCCTCTCTACACACTTTGTACACACCCTACCCTCCCTACACACTTTGTACTCACCCTCCCTCCCTAATGACATTCTTTGTCATGTTTACAGGCCTGTGGACTTTCTTGGTAAAGAAAGAAACAAGTTGATTATCATTCTTGCATTTGGTGCAACAGCGTCCTCCTGCTTTGCAATGTTTTTTCAGACGTCAATGTCTCCAGACTTGAACATTAGCAGTGCCTATAAGAAATTACCTAAAACACCATACATGAGAGGTAACTTAATTAATTAATAAGAATGAATAGCTTGCTGGCCCGCTGACTGATGTGTTCTTTTGATAGCTTTTGTAGGCATTTTGATGACGATTCTGTATGGGATCATCAACTATCCGTATTTAGCTTGTGTTCATGCTGAGTATAAAGCTATTGGATACATAATAGGTCTTCTATATGCCTTCATCAGGTCAGTTACTTGCATGTTGATATTATTATTATTGTCATCATTACACGTGTTGCCATCATTCGTCATAAAATCAGTGTTTTAATCATCATTACCATATTTACTTGAATAAATACCGCCCCAGAATAAGCTCCACCCTCAAAAAGGCGCGGCATATTTAAGAAATAGTATATAAAACGACGACGTTTCGATGCTCCCAGAACAACATTATCAAGTCAAAAAATAAATACTAGAAAATTCAGTGAATATATAGAGCAAATGCAGTTAAACCATGATGTTTCTTGTGTATTACTCTTTTGTCTCAAGATGTTCTGGTTGAGCGATAGTGACAAAATAGTCACTATTTGTTAGTACTTTCTTAGACTGCATTTCATTGTTTAACTTCATTCATTTGGCTCTACTAATAACGAAACAATGAAAGTTAATTAAACAAAAGGTTTTGCCCGTATTGAGTCCGATTGTTATGTATATACATAGGTAACCCATAATCCCCTGCGCTACTAGCTTGTAGGCTTTTCACTTCACGGGTGGCAAAGTTTCTCGGAAAGGGTGTATATACTTATCGTTTATATCAAACACCGACGCAGCCTATACTAGTTTACTCGCTAGTTTCTATTTAAGTTAAGTTAAGTTAACATTTTTTACGGTGTTACAAATTTCATTCTATTACCTATCGTTTATATCAAACACCGACGCAGCTTATACTAGTTTACTCCATTTAATAAGCTCTTAGGGGATTGGGGAGAGGAGAAGGGGAGGGGGAGGGGAAAGGAAGGGTGTGCCTGCAATGATGACCCTGGTTTTCCAAATACGCCCCCTAATTAGTATTACACTAGAGCTGTCAAACACACATGTAAGAATTGCCAGGTACAGTTTGAAATTGTGATGAACACACAAATAGAGGCCGAAAATCAATCAAAACAACCCAAACGTTTATTGCCGTCTTTGACTATTAAAGTTTGAAAATATGGTTCAATTGTGTACAATAGTTCAATGGTTTCGATCGATGGTGTGAGATTCACCTACCATAATCAGTTCTATAAACGATCTCCAAACTCTTGTTTGAATTACAGTTCTATTAACTCTTAAACGTTTCTCTAAATGAATGAGTTTGTAGTACGTTCTTCTGCACTGGCAAAGATCAGCTTTGGGCAGGAGTAAAATCCACGGCCGTTTAAATTGAAATCAGGGATCGCGAGCAACAACTTATCCCCAATGACTTTACTTCTAGTAACTGGTCTTGCTCAATCCCAACAAGGGGACAAACAACCAATACGGACACATTACGTTGAAGTAATATTTCCATGGCTTCTTCAAACACACGGAAAATGAGACTTTTGCCAAAACCATTGAGCAATACGGCCACAGCAGGATATCTCTTCGTTCCAGCAACGACTCAGCCGCCAATTTCTGCTCTCTCTAAAGCACTACTCCTCCTAGCTTCTCACAAACTTCTGAAATAACTCCATCGAAAGAAATGAAGTATGTCTATCGAAATAATTCTGTATATAAACTACTAAAACGATCGATGAAAATAATAACAACAATAACGCGAAGGCGTTTTCTAGTTATAATAGGCATGATCGGAGTTCTACTTAAACAATGAAATCCTTTGATTGACATGCTCTAAGCCAATGGGAATACTCTAGTTTCGAGATTTCTTTTACTCAGTGTTAGCCTCAAAACCATGTAATATATTCTTTTGTTCAGTAACAGTCGGTGCAAATGAAAGAGATTTGTGTGCATAGAAGACAATAAAAATATATCGAAATCTCACGAGTTTTATCTAAATTTCTGCATATTTTACACACAATTGAGGCTAACACTGAGTAAAAGAGATCTCGAAGCTGGAGTATTTTACGTTCATATGGTGAACGTAAAATACACGGAATGTGGGGTCATCATTGCAGGCTCTCCCTTCCTTTCTCTCTCCCCCAGTCCCCTAGAGTGCCGCTACGCAGGTTAAACAAGTGCTGCCCTCGAATATGCACCGTGGGCCCAATTATTCAAGGATATCCGTGTAATTAAAAAAAAAAAAACATTTAATAAAATAATTTTTAATTAACATAATGCTACTTTAGAACAGCATTGGAAACAAATATTCATCAAAAGATATCTATTCTTCAGTTCAGTTTCCAATAACCGCTCGCCCATCAATTTCTCTCCTGGTGGGGGACAGTGAGATTTAGTTTGAGTGAAAAGACCAACTGTGGCAATCGAAAGTTTTTTTTAAAGTTCTGTAAAGTGTTCGCAATGATACACATACACCCTGATTAGAATAAAATTTAGAATAAAAGAAAACATTTTCAGACGCGTCCAATTTTTGAATAAGCCCCGCCCGTAAATAAGCGCCACATTTTAGGCGCGAATAATTAAATAAACGCTGAGGCGTTATATAAATACCGTATGTTATTATTATAATCAATATTAATACTATGCTTAATAGTATGCAGCAGCAGCAGCACCATCATCATTTTCATCTAGTGCTATTGCACAATATAATAACAATCTATAGTATATGTCTAATAGTAGTAATTTAATTGTAAACACTTCATAACTAGCTATTTTTGTATCAAATTTACTTTTTCGTTTGTGTGTATACACCTACTTGCAGTAAGGTTGTCATACATAATAGAACATTTGTCACAAAGAAAATAGAACATTTGTGATTTAGTGCGAAAGGAATTAATTAAAAGAAAAAAGAGAGAGTTCAGCTTGAGTAATCTTCTTTTGTCTTTTAATCAATTCCTATCGTACTAAATCACAAATGTTCTATTTTCTTTATAACAAATGTATATTATTGTATGATACCTTACTGCAAGTAGGTGTATATATTACTATGATACTGTAATTCACCGGTTAAGGTGCAAAAGTATTGTCAATAAACCTTATTATTATTATTATTATTATTATTATTATTATTATTATTATTATTATTATTATTATTATTATTATTATTATTATTATTATTATTATTATTATTATCGCCACCCTAACAACCATCAACATCAACAAATTCATCATTATCATCGTTGTTACTATAACATCATTATCATGTGCCCAGCCCCTCTGCATTTCTAGCTGTATCTTAGATTGAGTTCACCTTCGCAGACACTTTTATGTTCTGGTCACCGGTGTTCCCTCCTTATCATGGAATAAAGAGAACATACATGCTCGGTTAAGTTTTGAGTTAAAATAGTTATATTTTCCACATGCAAGGTGTATTGTCAACTTGGTCCTGTATTTGGGATGCTCATTTGATGAACAAACACGTCATGTGTTGAAGCAGAATGTAAGTTATCATTGTATTTATTGCCTACCAAGATATACATAACAGTTTGTTATATTGTCATGAATAAATGAGTAAATAGATAAATAAATCCGACAACCAACCAACCAACCAACCAACCAACCAACCAACCAACCAACCAACCAACCAACCAACCAACCAACCAACCAACCAACCAACCAACCAACCAACCAACCAACCAACCAACCAACCAACCAACCAACCAACCAACCAACCAACCAACCAACCAACCAACCAACCAACCAATCAAAAATGTATTTTTCCAGGGTCTGTCATATTTGTTATATTCACAAATACTGGTGTATCTACCATCAGTGGTTTGCACCATCCTGCTATGCGGCAGCTACGCAGTTCTTCTGTTCAGACATCTAAAACAGCATTACTCCCGTCACGTAACGTGTCACGACATCTTTGTAAGTTTTCACTTCTGAATTGTTTCATTAATTTTCATTATTTTTTTTAATTTAATACTATGCTACTATACTTTAAATCTGTCATTACATCAATTGAGATAGCTGAAATGTAGTTACCTCGATTGACCATTTACATAATGGTTGCTAACATACTGTTTTTTTTTTATAGCTACACATTACAGAACAAGATGAATCTGTTGCTGAAGACATTGACAGGAACCATGTTGTACTGCTGTTGAAAAACAGACTACACAGAAAAAGGTAGATGACTTGACTTGACTTGAAACAAGTTGACTTGACTTGACATGACTTGAATCGACTTGACTTGATCTGACTTGCCTTGACTTGTCTTTTCTCAATTTGGCTTGTCTTTTCTTATTTTGACTTGACTTGAAATATCACTTTGATCTCTTATTATATAATTGATTTTTTTTAGAGTGGCACATGAGAGTGAGCCTTGGTATGTGACTTTGAAACACAAGATCTACGAATCTCGACCAGGTATTGACATCTTGTTATTAGTCAAATAAACAAAGCTCGCCTAAATTACTTATACAGTTGACTCATGCATAAGCGACTAGTCTCTCAGACCTAAAGTAAGTGGTCGCTTACGAGAACCTTAACACAGAAAGCCCAAACCACTTTTGAAAACCTGTTAATAATTTACAACGAATTTTAAAATTAATGCTTAAGTCTTTTAACACTTTGTTCGACCTGTCAAGCACACACCTCCCCTCGCAGTGCAAGTCCCTGCATGGTACATTTCCAAGTGTGCATGGTTCTTTCAAGTATCTCAAAGTACCTGTGCTTTCCATTGCTTTCAGACTTCAAGTTTTCAACACAGTTTCTATCAGCAGTGTTTGTGTCTTTCATATTCGTCTATCAGGTACTTATCATTGATATTGTTGATTATTTCCTTTCAATTCAGTAGGGGGTGGTCGACGCTCCTTTTAGGGTCCTTTAGGGTTCTTGCTTAATAGTCTTTGATAGGCTTTAACAGTTCTTCTTCCATCCGGGGTTCAAATACCAGGGTCGTAGCCAGACTGAGATGATAGCCAAGGCACATAACCGGAGAAGGCGGGTGCAACTCAAGCTAGGGTGTTGCCGCCCCCCCCCCCCCCCGCCCCTCCCCATGTATATATAATATACTTTAGGTATATTTCTGCCTTAGAATTAATGGCTGCAATTGAAAAACGTTAAATATATTTCATTTGTTGTGTTTACAGCTCACACTTTTCTTTCTCATGAAGACAATTTATTACAGAAAGTATTTTAAAATGATACTTGTTCATCAGAAAAAGAATACAGAAATGGTTATAGTTCTATTTGGTAAGACAACTGTTCTTTATGAGGGAGCGGTCATTATATATGGTGAAGGAGGGGATGGGTGGTTTCTTGCTTCTAATACCACATCTACATAAAATGCTCGTTTCTGATTTGTTGATGGACTGTGATTTTTTTCTTAATTCCGACGCGTCCTTCCCGGCGTGCTTTGCGGCTTGTATTTGTTTGTGTTTATTTTTTGCCTTTTTTTATCTGAGACATTTTATATAGATGTGTTATTAAAAGGAAATTACACCTTAGTTTTCGAAAATTAATTAAAAATACCGCTTGTATTTGATGAATGAGGCAGCTAGATTTATAATCGATACATACATCCAATTGTAAGAAGGTTGTCCTGAAGTTTGTAATTTAGTGGGAAAAGAATTAATTAAAAGACAAAAGAAGATAACTCAAGCTCAAGTAATAACAAATGAAAGGGTTCAGCTTGAGTGAACTTTTTTTTCTTCTTTTAATTAATTCCTTTTACACTAAATTGCAAATGTAATTATTGCAATAAGGTGTATATTTACAATGTTAAGTTATCATGATAATAAATCACTGATATTTGTAATACATTTTTCCTTAAAGTGCTTATCACCTCTAGGATTTTATGTTATTAATTACAAGCTAAGGACATGTAAGAGATATTCTAAAAGGTTTGAATCTAAAATTTTGATTTTATCTGGGTTATTTTGCTACCCGAAGATGGCGAAAGGCATCATTTGGGCTTCCTGTGGAATTATTTCCGAGCCGCCAGGTAGACTGCACCGAGTATTTTGTGACGACATCTCCGTGACTCGTGAGCCAAGACATTGGAGTAGAACAGTGTAGAAGTATGGACTGTGAACACAAAACTCTGATTTACTAGTTATATTTCTATGTATTTTGAATTTCAATGCCTGACTACAGTGTAGAAGTCCAACAAGACAGCCATAGACGTGATATTTTCTAACAAAGCATTCAAACTTCGAAGATATCGGACACAAAATAAGCCCGGAGAATCCAATGGTCAATGTTGTACTTTGCGTGTTGACGCTACTGAAAACTACTGTTCAAAAGCCTTGGTTTGGCCTATCATCTTAGTTAAACATCGTCAAAATAGCTTCATATAGATTAATGTGGTAGGTTTATGGCATATTATATGTTATATGATTTAAACATTTTATGTTTTCACTGGTTGAGGACGTTGAAGTATCGAGAAGTACGCCGGTCGATCGAACTAACTTTCAATGTTACGTAAGTTTAGCAACATTGATCTAACTCCGTGAATCATCGCTGGTTTTAATATTTCTAAAAGTCCTAAAACTGATGGCTAGTTTTCACAAAGATATCTTTGTTTTTTCGGTGTCAGTTCAAAGCGAAGAGGAATCTGAATTCACAGATCCATAACACAAAAAGCCCGGCGGAGAAAGCAATAATGATCGATATTTCGTGCGCTTCGCGTAGTGAAACTACTGCAAAACACTGACTTTAAATACCTTCCTTTTAGCCGCTTCTCTTCAAAAAAAATCATCAAACTAATTTTAGATTTATATATTTGACCATGTTATGGAGCATTGTATGGTACATTGATTGCCAGATCTTATGTTTTCACGTCTCAAAATGCGATTCGACTCGGTCGATCAATCGCGTGGTGCCGCTATTATTATGTTTGAAATCCTTCTTTTTAGTCATTTTCCTTAGTAAAACTTTATATAAAAACGTGTGGCATTATATGGCTTCTTATATTTAAGTATTGAAAAAAGCTTTACAATCTATTGAAGATTTGCATTGCTATTATTCATTGTTTGGCTGTGAAATGAACAACTTGCACCGATGTCGCTTGTCAAAAATAATAGCGATTAAAACAACTTATATTGCTATGGAGCGTGTTATTTATTAGCAGAGAAAGAGTGTATCCTTATGAATCATAAAAACATAAAATATTTAAATCATATAACATATAATATGCCATAAACCTACCGCATTCATCTATATGAAGTTATTTTGACGATGTTTAACTAAGATGATAGGCCAAATCAAGGCTTTTGAACAGTAGTTTTCAGTAGCGTCAATACGCAAAGTACAACATCGACCATTGGATTCTCCGGACTTATTTTGTGTCTGATATCTTCGAAGTTTGAATGCTTTGTTAAAAAAATATCACGTCTATGTCTGTCTTGTTGGACTTCTACACTGTAGTCAGGCATTGAAATTCAAAATAAATAGAACTAGACGCATAACTGCGTGAACTCGGGCTTCATTGCGATTATGTAATCATTTTCATGGATTAGCTTGAGATGATTTGAAGCAAAAAAAAGTTATTTTTTTGGTCGTCCTCCTTTTCTGTTTGGTCCGTTCCTTAAGTCCGTGATCCGCTTGCCTGTACTGCTTTTACCTGGATATCGATGTTCGGTTCGTGCAGTGATACATGCGAGCTGAAAGACTGTCTAAAAACAGTGTTATTAAAGTTGTTCTTGCAAAATATACGCAAGAAAAAGCAAGGTAGATACTAGTCACTAAAGCAATTGGTGTTATATTTGAGGCGATTTAATTTAGGCTGTTGGATGTAGTTTTCAGAGAGGCTGATTTCAGCTGTTTTATATTTGTTGTTGTTGAGCTTGACCTTGAGTTTTAAAATCGGTCACGTTATCTGACATATTGTAAACAAAGACGGAAATATTACTTTCATCGTTCAACTGCTAGATAATAGGTTGAAGCGATTAAGTTTAAACTTAAAAGTTTTGCGTATAAGTTTGTTGTTCTTTGCCGAGAAGCTAAGCGCTCGGCAATCGCCAATCAATCGCGGATCTGAAGCTTGTACGAGCTAATAGTATAGTCAATAAAATTAAACTATTGACAGATAAACTCGTTATTTTAATCAAAAATATAAAATAAATAATTACAAGAAGCAAAATATTTACCCTAAACATCACTAAAGTATTATACTGTTGTTGTCTTCACTTCTAGTGCGCTGTATCGTACTCTCTAAGAATGCTTACAATACAGTTAAATATCCAGTAGTAAACAGCTTCGTCCTTTGTAACTGGTTGTGAATCAATTCCATAGCATTATGAGTTTATAGCAGGGACGATTTCTCGTTAAATTCCATCATAATAAGTTGGCTCGCTTAATTAGCCCGTAAATTGCATGATCTGTATTAAAATTCACAGTGACCCTTTCCGAAAACATTCGACATAAACTTAAGTGTAATTCTACTGCGAATCATGTGGAGTGAGCGCATAAAATATGAGAATATTCCACCTAGAAATCAATCCTTCGACGAATCAAATATCCATGTGCTCGTATTGGCCAGTCTACGCATGCGCTGTGACCATACGCATGCGCGGTGACGACTAGACGGCGTTTTGCGACCCAAGGAAAAAAAAAAAAAAAACATTGAAGCCCATTTTAAGACTCGGGTTTCCTTTGGAAAGCCCGAGTAAATATAACTAGTAAATCAGAGTTTTGTGTTCACAGTTCATACATGTACACTGTTTTACTCCAATGTCTTGGCTGACGAGTCACGGAGATGACGTCACAGAGCTCGTGCCAGGCTCTTTTTGGGAAACTCGGAAATTTTAATATTTTTTTAGCTTCTAGAGGCAAAAAAGATTGGATAGCATTAAAATTTTTGACCCAAACATGCTTAATTATTTTTTACATATACTTAACTTTTGATTAGTAAAACAAAATCCTAGAGGTTATAAGCACTTTAACCTCAATCACCTTCGATAGCATGTAACATATTCTTAACAATTTGACTACAGCCTGTAGTAATTTTTTATCAGGATACAAAATGGACCCCTATGTGTGCGGATTTAGCTTAAGCGTACTCTTTTCGTCTTAACTAAGTAAATTAAAGTATATATTCTCCGAATGCTGAATAAATGTAATTTTCCGTAGTGAAGTTTGAATTTTAATGAGTTTTAAAATTTCAGACGTCGACGTTATAAGCCAAGAAACGAAATTTGACCGTACCTTATTCAAAATATTCGCACTTTATGACGCTTAAAGTTTCATCAACACATTTAAGACGGGGTTGAAAACTGTGTTCTGCCTTAGATTTAATTTTAATTTAACGTCAAAGTTGAGCAATGACTTTTTGAATGTTGTTCGACACAAAACAGATCATAACTCGTTTTAAATTGTGTTAATCAAAAATCGTGGACACTGTCTTTTACGTAATAAGTGTCTAATAAGTGTAAGTCCTGACAATTTAATTTCAATCTATTGAAATCGTCTTGACATCGAACTCTTTAAAGTTGCGGAGTTGATCGAAATAAGAAGTCGAGATAAACGCACTTGTTTGTTAGCAGTTTCAGGCCTTTATTTAGTCACAGATTTTCCTTTTCTTTAAATTTTCGATGAAAGGAAAAATCATTTTTAAATTTGTTTGCATTGAAATAAAAGATTACGATATTATCTTTCCGAAGATGCCAAAAACGTAATTTCGTCAAAAGCGGTCGGAAATTTGTATCCTGATACTTTTTAAAAGCAATGTACACATTATCAAACAATTGGAGCTAATTGAAATACTTCAAAATTCCACGGACTTTAGTCAAATTCTAAAGAATATATTACACTCTAACAAGACTGAGGTGGTTCGATGAGAACCGTGAAAAGTATATTATGTCATGTCATTTTCACTATCAGCTGCAAATTAGCAGCAACTATCATATATCATCATCGACATTAACGTCACTTTAAATTAACCACCACACTGCAAAAACGGCTGAGTAGATACAACTCAGTATATTGAGTTAATCATGCATTCAGGATGACACTTTATAGTGAGTATAAATCCAACTCTATATTGAGTAAAAGTGAGGTTTAACTCAATATATTGAGTACATTGTGCTCAATGGCACATCTACATTTATGTTTACTCTTAACAATGAGTTGGTTTTACTCACTATAAAGTGTTTACTTATACTGAATGCATGATTAACTCAATATACTGAGTTGTATCTACTCAGCCGTCCTTGCAGTGCATGATCAACATCAACATCATCATTAACTTTTTAAATGATATACTTTATTTCCAATCAGATTATTTGACAGCAGCGTATCTCCTTGGTTGTTTGGTTGCTGTAGTTCAACTATGTATGTTTTTACGAAGACACAGGTATAGGAATACAATATCCCGAGGTAGGGGTAGGGAGGGGGGACTATTTGACAGCAGGGTTTCTCCTTGGTTGTTTAGTTCCTGTAGTTCAACAATGTATGTTTTTACGAAGACACCGGTATGGAATACATTAATAATAATAATAATAATAATAATAATAATAATAATAATAATAATAATAATAATAATAATAATAATAATAATAATAACAATAATAATAATAATAATAATAATAATAATAATAATAATAATAATAATAATAATAATAATAATAATAATAATAATAATAATAATAATAATAATAATAATAATATAAGTTCTTTGGACGCATTTAAAGCTCAATGCGTTTACATAATTAAAAAGAAAAAGTAAAAATTATTTAGTAGTTTTAGATTGAGTGACAGTTAAAAGCTTGACGGAATAGGAATGTTTTCAGTTCAGTTTTAAATTGTTTCAGTGATTTGCAATTTTGAATGTTTTGAGGTAGGAAGTTCCAGAGTTTTGGTGCTGCATAGGAGAAGGTTCTTTGGCCATAGGTTACGGAGTTGATTTTCGGTTGTTGTAGAATCAGTCTGTTAGTAGAGCGCAGAGTACGGGTAGGACGGTAGATTTTAATTAGTGCAGATAAGTAGTTGGGTGCTAATCCATTAAGTGACTTGTAGACAAGTAATAAAATCTTAAACTGTATCCGGAACTTTATAGGAAGCCAGTGCAGTTCTTTTAAAACAGGTGTAATGTGGTCGTGTTTTTTCATACCCATGATCAAACATGCTGCGGTGTTTTGGACACGTTGGAGCTTTACTAGTTCGTAGTCAGGAGCGTCGTACAACACTCCGTTTGCATAGTCAATGCGGGATATCACCATAGATTGTACAAGTCGTTTGAGGTTGTCACGAGATAAATACTTTCTTATGCGGCCAATGTATCTTATGGCTAATACTGCTTTTCGGCATACTTCGTTAACGTGGCTGGACAGGGTAACGTTTCTATCAAGAATCACTCCCAGGTTGCAGACTTTGTCAGACAATGTTACAGAAGTGTTATCGTCGTGTTTGCTGAACCGTGATTTTAAGTGTATTACTTCGGTTTTACTAGGGTTGCACAGTAGCTTGTTCTCAGTGTTCCACATTATGACATCATTGACACATTGTCGAAGCGTTTCTAAGGCAACAGATGGATTCATGGGGTTTACAGCAATATATAACTGGGTGTCGTCAGCATAGAACATGCAGTCTAGGTTATATCTTGATATAATGTGTTGTAATGGAGCCATGTATAAGGTGAACAATAGTGGCCCAAGTATGGAGCCTTGTGGAACTCCATATTCTAGATTTCGTGGCGAAGATGTTGTATTACCAATAACAACTGACTGTGAACGGTTGAGAAGATAAGAGGTGAACCACTTGAGTACAGTTCCAGAGAAACCAAAGTGCGATGCAAGTCTTGTCAATAATATGCTGTGATCTAAGGTGTCGAATGCGGCCGATAGGTCCAATAGTACCAGTACCACGTCTTGGCGATTATCAATGGTTCTCAAAATGTCGTTTGTGACTTTCAGTAATGCTGTCTCTGTCGAACTGTATTGGCGATATGCTGATTGCAGAGAGGGGAACAGGTTGTTAGCATTCAAATAAGAATTTACTTGAATTGCAACTGTCTTTTCAATCACTTTACTGATGAACGCGATGTTCGCAACTGGTCTATAGTTAGGATAGAGTTCTTTGTCTAGTACATCCTGCTTTTTTAAGTCTTAGGCCCACATGAGAGGTCTTAAGCGAGTCAGGGAAAACTCCATCTGAAAGTGATGTTCTTACAATCTTTGTTATGATAGGTAACAGAACTCCAATGTTTTTCTTCACCACATTTGTAGGAATTGGGTCCAGCGAACAGGTCTTTAACCCTAGCATTTTAGTGATGTCTTGAATACAGCTTTCATCTGGTAGACAAAACCTATCAAAATCACTGGTTGGTGGATTGGAATGTTGCGATGCTGTATTTGTTGTGGCAGTTTTTGATGTTCCAAGGTCCTTTCTTATAGAACGAATCTTGTTTATGAAGAAATTATTGAAGTCTTCAACCAGAACTTCCAGAGATGAATGAGATGGTAACACTTTGTTTGATTTTTTAAACATGTTTTCGACTAGACGGAATAGGTTACAGTTATCCGTCTGTTCAATCTTGTCCTTGTAATATTCGGTCTTATGGTGTTCTAGCATTATGTTATAGTTGTCACATGCTTCAGTAAATAACTCTTTGTCAACCACTAGTCCTGATCTTCTATATCTCTGTTCATGTTGGCGTTTTTCTTGTTTGGCTGTGCGTAGATGTTCGTTGTACCATGGAGCCCAAGGACGATGACTAACCCATCTGGTTTGTAATGGGGCATGAGAGTTGTAAATTTGTGACAACGTGTTGTTGTATGTACTAAGCACACCATTGACATCGGGAATGGCTGTAAGATTGGTGTTGCAAAATGAATCACTTACAGCTTGGCTAAAGACATCAGAATTCAGCAGTTTCGTGGATCTGTAGAAGACCAGGATTTTAGACAAGGGAGGCTTAGGACAGTCCAGCTTACAGGTTATTATGCTATGATCTGAGTAGATGTCTGGTAGTATGTCAACTTGACTGATCAAACTCTCATGTCGTCTCGTTATGATTAAGTCAAGGGTGTGGTATCGGCGATGCGTCGGTCCTGTGACATTCTGTAATAAATTAGAAGAGTCCAACATATCCATAAACTTTATTGTGTCTGGATTACTTGTGTCATCTAAATGGAAGTTGAAATCTCCTGAGATGATCAATGGTTGAACGCAGGTTGTGAGTACTTCTAGGAGTTCCGAAAACTCAGCGAAAAACATTGCAGATGTCAGTTTGTTCTTTTTAGAGGGTGGTGGTCTGTAGACAGTGATCATTCGTGCATTAAAATTGCCATAAGTAATTGAGAGGTCCATATGTTCAAACGATTGAAAGATATGACTTCTGTTCTGAGTTAACTTGAAATGATTACGAGAAAATACAGCTAAAACCCCTCCTTTGCCTATTGGTCTTGGGACATGCATAAATTGATAGTCTTTTAAAGTGTTCAAGGCTTCGGTGATTGAAGAATTATTAGTGTCCTGTGCGAGCCAAGTTTCTGTTACAGATAGGATGTCTAGTTTACTTGATTGAATGACGTCACATAGTGTAGCGCTTTTCTTGTTTATGGATTGTGCATTCCAGAGTGCGAATCGTACTTTCGGGACAACGGTGGTTTTCGAGGCGTCAACTTGAATATTTAATAAGTTATTGTGATTTACACCAGATTTTATAGCCAATAATGCATCTTTTTCCCTTTCGGGGGATAGTTTAACCACAGCAATAGATCGTCTTTTACCGAGTCGTAAATGATTTTTACCTCGTTGTCCTCTTCTTCGGGCTAATATATTGTTGGACTTGAATACTTGCCATACTTCGTTTGACCTAGTTCCTTTGGGGAAAAAGAACAAATTAATTATTTGTGGAGCAAATACATTTTATGGCTTCAAAACATCGGTAATTGTAAATGGCATGAAAAAGGGGCTAGCCTATAGGAGGCTATAGAGACAAATGTACTTGCACATCACCTGCATATTGATTCATTAATAGTTGTCTCTAATCTCAATGATATACATGACAGATCAGATGTTCTTAAAACATACAAAACAAGAAGAGGACTACTACCAGATGAACATATCAACCCTAAAACTCTTGTGGTTAGTATGATGATGATGATGATGATGATGATGATGATGATGATGATGATGATGATGATGATGATGATGATGATGATGATGATGATGATGATGATGATGATGATGGTGGTGGTGGTGATGATGATGATGATAGCGATGATGGCGTTGGAGATGAGGATGATGATGGGGTTGATGATGATGATGGTGGTGATGATATCGATGATGATGATGGCAATGATGATCATGATCATGATTATGATGGTGATGGTGATTGATTATGATGGTGATGGATATGAAGATAATGATGATGGTCGGGATGAGTTTATGCTCTCTTGTTTAAATTGTATAGGGTAAATGTCTCCGTTTTTGTGGATATCAAATTGGCTTTACTGCAATTGGTAAGCAAACTCTCCCTATTAAGTTAACACATGTATATACAACATTTATCGACTGACTGACTGACTGACTGACTGACTGACTGACTGACTGACTGACTGACTGACTGACTGACTGACTGACTGACTGACTGACTGACTGACTGACTGACTGACTGACTGACTGACTGACTGACCATCGCACATAATTCTATTGTCTTTTTGGACATTTACTTACGGCCCGCAAATTATTCAACATTGGCATACATCGAATAAATTATCGACATTAATAGTTCTGATTGGTTGATTGAACGTCTGATGAACGGTGGACAAAAGAGTCATTTCACTTGTCTGACTTAAGCCGATTTATTACCGAGAACAAAGGGAGTAGGATTACTTAATTAGAGTTATTACAAATCGCAGCTTAACTTATTACACCGCATAACTTAGTGTCACATTGGGATTTGAACGTCAGCTGCAAGAGCCTTAGATAATCAGCTCAAATATTCAGCTTAAAAAAGATAGTCTTGGGCTACGTTTACACAGTACCGGACGAATGTTTGACCGTTTAAAAAAACATTCGCTTACGGGTTCCGTTCACGCGGGACCGCACTAAATGTGCAATAATTTGGACGCCTAACCGGTGAAATATTCGACCTGCAAAATCGAGGACGAATTATTAGCCGGCCCGGTCAAAAAGTTGACCGGTACCGTGTAAACAGTTTGACCGGTCAAATATTCGTCCGGTACCGTGTAAATGTAGCCATAAACAGCCCAGTGCGCATCGCATCTCATCTCATCTCATCTCATCTCATCTCATCTCATCTCATCTCATCTCATCTCATCTCATCTCATCTCATCTCATCTCATCTCATCTCATCTCATCTCATCTCATCTCATCTCATCTCATCTCATCTCATCTCATCTCATCTCATCTCATCTCATCTCATCTCATCTCATCTCATCTCATCTCATCTCATCTCATCTCATCTCATCTCATCTCATCTCATCTCATCTCATCTCATCTCATCTCATCTCATCTCATCTCATCTCATCTCATCTCATCTCATCTCATTTCATCTCATCTCATCTATTCATAGACAGTGAAACCCGAATGACTCATTGACTGATTAAATATATCATATCTATTCATCAGCTTTGATTTTAATAGGTTATCTTGTCGTGTCCATCGCCATATTTTTCCTATTGTTACCGATTTGGGGATGCCAACTCATTGACATGCTGCTTGGCAGAGAAGCATTACTTGAACTCTTGAAACAATTGTTTCTTGCTCTACTGTAAGTATTTGTATACACCTAGTTTAAAAAGGTTGTCATCACTAAAGGCAAACAGTAATATAGCACCAGTCGAAATCTGTGTTTTGGTTGGCCCTATAATACATGTTTGGAAAGACTCTATTGTTTTTTTTTTAAACCCTAAAGCCTGGTTCACACGAGCGTCATAATCATAATTATAAACAAGAAAACAAAAGATTTATTATCCCCTGGGGAATTCCAAGAAAATGACCAAAGTGTTTCCTTTTCTAATTTCTTTTGTTTTGCTTATGATTGTGATTACGATTATGACGCAGTGTGAACCAAGCTTAAAGGATTTTTCGATTTGGTGCTTGACTGTCCAAAGGCAAAAGGCAATATAGCGATAGGTCGTTCACATGCCACAATAAACAATTATTGAATTGGATGAGGTTGAGCATGATATCGTAAGTTATCAAGACCGATGTCTGTGTTATCTGCCGAAGCCGTAGGCAGAGGTATAGTATCTCAACAATAAACTCCGTGTTCTTGACGAGAATAAGAAGCAGAAACATTCCAGCTATTCTTGGATGTGGGAATGAATGACCTATTTCCTATCGCCTTTAACAACTTTTTTGTCAGTTATTGCAGTTATAGTTGTTGTAGTTGTTGTTGCAGTTGCAGTTATTAATTGGTATTTGTTTGATTGTTGTTGTTATTGCTGTCGCAGTTATTGGTGTTGCTGCTGCAGTAATTGTTGCAGTTATTGTTGTTGTTGCTGCAGTTATTGTTGTTGTTATTGCTGTTGCAGTTATTGTTGTTATTGTTGTTGTTGCTGCAGTTATTGTTGTTGTTATTGCTATTGCTGTTGATGTTGTTGCAGTAATTGGTGTTTCTGTTGCTATTGCAGTTACAGTTGTTGTTGTGATTGTTCTTATTCTTGTTGCAGTCATTGTTGTTGTTGCTGCAGTAATTGCTGTTGTTATTGCTATTGCAGTTATTGTTGTTATTGTTGTTGTTGCTGCAGTTATTGTTGTTGTTATTGCTGTTGCAGTCATTGTTGTTATTGTTGTTGTTGCTGCAGTAATTGTTGTTGTTATTGCTATTGCAGTTATTGTTGTTATTGTTGTTGTTGCTGCAGTTATTGTTGTTGTTATTGCTATTGCAGTTATTGTTGTTATTGTTGTTGTTGCTGCAGTTATTGTTGTTGTTATTGCTGTTGCAGTCATTGTTGTTATTGTTGTTGTTGCTGCAGTAATTGTTGTTGTTATTGCTATTGCAGTTATTGTTGTCATTGTTGTTGTTGCTGCAGTAATTGTTGTTGTTATTGCTATTGCTGTTGTTGTTGTTGTTGTTGCAGTAATTGTTGTTTCTGTTGCTATTGCAGTTACAGTTGTTGTTGTGGTTGTTCTTATTCTTGTTGCAGTTATTGTTGTCGTATAAAAATAATAATTAAAATAATAATAAACTGATGTTTCCTTTTCCCTGCAGCTATTTTCTAAAATTGTTGAATGTCAAGTAGACATTCTTGTTGCTTTATTTAATGTGTCCATTGTGTTAATTATGTTCTATTGCTTAATTCAGGCCTCTGGTTATATCTCCATTGCTCATATGGTTTGCAATTGCGATGCTGTGCAAGTTTGTGTTTTGTGACAAAAGATATCCTGATCTGACAGTTACCATTGACAACAGGTAACGCCATCTTGTCACGCCATTATGTCACGCCTTCGTGTCACGCAATCTTGTCACGCCATCCTGTCACGCCCTCTTGTATTGATTTTAACGTCTCCTCTTTTTTTTCTCTTCTCTTTTTTTGTCTTCTCATCTCATCTCTTTCATTTATTTATTTTTCTCACTGTATTTTTTATGTTTCAGGCGTTTGTTTGACGTTATGTCGTATTTCTTCTTCTTCCTAAATATCTTGGTTGGGTTATGGTCAGGACTGTTCCGTCTTGCTAAAGCAGCAGCTTTAGGAGTTGTTTTCCTGTGCCGACTTGACCGAACGTTAATGATGACAGGGTACAGGAAATGGGATAGAGGTAAGAATACTAATCACAACACACTTTAAACACATCACACTTTAAACACAACGAACCAGTTATCTCAACAATTAACCTGCCAAACCACACAATCTAAATACATCACACATAACCAACAACAAACCAGTTATCTGGACAATTAACCAGCCAAACCACACAATCTAAATACATCACACATAACCAACAACAAACCAGTTATCTGGACAATTAACCAGCCAAACCACACACCCTAAATACATCACACATAACCAACAACAAACCAGTTATCTGGGCAATTAGCCAGCCAAACCACACACCCTAAATACATCACACATAACCAACAACAAACCAGTTATCTGGACAATTAACCAGCCAAACCACACAATCTAAATACATCACACATAATCATGGAACAAGAAACCAGTTTATATCTGAATTAACCGACTAACGAACGAAATTGACCTTGTATTCTGTTATGTTAGGTTATATGTCATACCTTGGCTTTCTTAATGTGCTTGTGGCCTTTAGACATCCCGTCATGCTTTGTTTCTGCCAGATTTTAATTGAAGAAAGACGCAAAGTGTATGCAGGTGAATTGACAGACTCCTGGACAGACCAGTACAGACCTAATTGAGAGGAAGGAAGGAAGGAAGGAAGGAAGGATTAGTTTCAGATTATCATTATCAATACAATCATAATTTTTATTACCATCGTGGTCATTATTATCATCGAAGAGATCATCACCATTATCATTACCATTACCACCACCAACACAATTCAACAAGTTTTCTTATTGTCTTTGTAGCCTATCCTACAAGAGAAAGACCACGTGTTTCAACTACAGCTCTCAATCGTTGGTTTCTAGCTGTACTACTAATACGCAACCCAAGCCTTGTTCGTTACAGAAAGCGCGAAATGTGGAGGGTTAATAGAAGCTACTCCCCAGAACCTACAGACACAGCTACCATCGTCTTAGAAGAGGCAAGCATGCCCATTGAAAGGCTGAAGAGTGTCAATGTTTACTAGTTTTGTAGAGTAGAATAGAGAGCAGGAACAGATCCTACAGACACGGCTACCATCGTCTTAGAAGAGGCAAACATGCCCATTGAAAGGATGAAAAGTGTGAATGTTTATTAGTTTTTTCACGGGTTAGAGTGGTTTTCAATAACCTGTGAAACAAAATGTATTAGTTAAAGTGTGATAGTCAAATAACAACAAAAGAACACAATGGAATTAAGGCGCATTAAAGAGTGATACACTGAAGTGTGTTTCACGGGTTAGAGTTGTTCTCATTAACCCGTGAAACAAAGTGTATTAGTTAAAGTGTGATAGTCAAATAACAACAAAAGAACACAATGGAATTAAGGTGCATTAAAGAGTAATACACTAAAGTGTGTTAGATTTAAATCCTTTGTTTGCTATTATTTAATTGGCACTAGCTTTTACTTATTAGTTCTATTTATTTCATGTACGATTATTTTATGGTCAACGAGAATCTTTATTACTCCACAGCCCCCTTCCACCCCTCCTTGTGTTTTATAGTATGTTTGCGTGACACCCAATAAAATTATTGGTCGCGTGACAAATTTGCGGTGATGCAAATGATGGTCAAGCTTCCGTCAGTAAGTGAGCAGCTAGCCATTGTTGAAACGCTTACCGTTATTTCCTTGATATCAAGACTCAAATTTATCTCCAAATTCATCCCAAGTTCTTTTGGAATAGCAGAAAGGCGGACTGGTTCTGATAATGTCTTCAAAGTAAGTACGAAGTGTCTATAATAATACGAAGTGTCTAGATATCCGGGACCCGGGATCGATTTTCAAAATACTAGATACCCGGGAGTTTTTTTATTTTCATAAAAAAAAAACACATCTAATAATAAATTGTTTAGGATTGGCTAGTCTCGGCATACCATGTGGACGGCGTCTCAGTTGCGGCACTTAGAAACATTTCGACCATAAAAAAACTCACGGGAACTGTTTTCGAAATACTAGATACCCGGCGGTCGAGAACTTGCCCATACATGCCTAGAAATTACAGAAAAATAGTGATGTCTTATATATCCAATATCTTTAAACTTCACAAAGATCTCGAAAAGAAACTGCACTGCGACTGTACTAACGATAAACATGGAAATTGATCGATCTTCTTGCAAAATCCAAGCGACTGCCGGGTATCTAGCAATTTGAGAATCGATCCCGGGAGTTCAAGTACGGTGATCTGTTATACCTTGGTTTCTAAATTCGTTCTAAATTAATTACTCTTTACTCGCCAATACAACACACAAGCAAGTGTTATTGATTTGTCTAAATTGTGTAAACTTTTCTTTAATTATAAGTTCTTGGCTACCAGGTATCTGTTATTCTCAATTTCCAGTGCAGTTTCTTTTCGAGATCTTTGTGAAGTTTAAAGACATTGGAAAGAAGACATCGCTATTTTTCAGCTATTTTATAATATTTAGTATTAAAATATTTATCTATCGACCCTTAGTTGATTTAATGTAGTGAACCCAAGTAAAAACTACATATCTGGACGTTAAAACATTCATGAATAATTAATGAGTCATTTTCAAAAGAAACCATGACCCTGACGAGTGTTGTAAATCTGATACAACACTAGTGTTGTATATCCTGATTTGCATAAGTTTTAACTGGTAATTTTACGGCAAAATTTATCTTAATCTTGAACATTTTGGTAAAATATGAAAGAGCTAACCTAGACATTTTTTAAGTCGTTTACAACATTCACGTCCGTGTTGTATTTCATTCGCGTCCGTGTTGTATTCGGCTTGCGATTGTATCCTCCGACACAACACGGCCGCTCATGTTGTAAACATTACCTAAATACTTGTAAAAGCTTGTACAAACTGACCTTGTTGACCTCCCTCCGGAAATGAATGTGATTCTTAGGCAATGTGAAATTTCAGGTCCTGACTAAAACTCCACACGAGTCAGAACACGAGTGAACACGAGTAACCACCAGTGAAAAAATAAAAAATAATAAAAAATAATTGAAATGAAATTGAAATGTTTGAAGGATAGAATAATAAATTTATAAACAGCAATAAAAAGAAGAAATAATATGATTTTAATTAATTCATATATAATCAAAATTTATCGTTTTACAGTTACACTCATTAACAAATACAAATATATAAATGTCAATATACTGCATCAAAAATTGAACTGGATTGTAATTAACTATATAAAGTTTGATCAGAATGTTTCCATAAAGTATATATACACCTACTAGTACTTGCAGTAAGGTTGTCATACAAAATAGAACATTTGTCACACAGAACATTTGTGATTTAGTGCGAAAGGAATTAATTAAAAGACAAAAGAGAGAGTTCAGCTTGAGTGATCTTCTTTTGTCTTTTAATCAATTCCTATCGTACTAAATCACAAATGTTCTATTTGCTTTATGACAAATGTATATTTTTGTATGACAACCTTACTGCAAGTAGGTGTGCACTCGAAACTAAAGACACGGTTTTGAAAATATGTTCTGACAGAGAAGATGACCCATGGGCTAAATTTAAACTTGTCAAGGCAACAATTCTTCACAGATATATGATATGTACTCTTCCTTTATTCCCATTCTTATTCATACTTTTATTCTCATTCTTTTTTAATATTCTTCAGTCTAATTCTTACCCCCCCCCCCCCTCAAAAGTCAAATGTTCTACCCCCTAAGTAAATCGGTTTGTAAGGAGTTCCCTTCGGTGCCTTTTAAAACAGTAAGTAATCTAGTGGATAATAAGAGCCTTCGACATAGCATCTGTTGGCGTGTCACAAGATCAATCTTTTAGTAACGCAAATACGCAAATAGCAACGTGATGGTTTTAAAAGACACGGCAGGTAAAACGCACATAGCTATCAAATAGCAAAACAATAACAAAATCTGGGTTCCCTGTGGTTATATCAAAATTAGTAACTCGGCTAACTAGTTCACTCGACAATCTAACCTGGGGTTGGAGTTCCTGTGTTTTGTCGTGCAAAATCCACACATGGATAAAAATATTACTTGAAAACACTCATTAGTTGATTGATTTGTTATCTTTAAGCTGCCTTGTTGATGAATACAGTTATCAAATGGGATTGTTGGGGCCATCGGTAAGAAATGGTTCATTTGATAGAAACAAGAAACTTAAGGGAAACAGATAGACAGTCAGACAGCTGAAAGACAGATAGATAGATATAAAGACAGATAGATAAGCAGGCAGGCAGGCAGGCAGGCAGGCAGGCAGGCAGGCAGGCAGGCAGGCAGGCAGGCAGGCAGGCAGGCAGGCAGTAAGATAATAATAATTAATAATAAGACAGGCGTTTGTTGTTTTTGTTGTAGATGATGATAATCCTTGTGTTGGGCTTCATGAAGAAGAGAGTTAAATTGAAACCTGACCTATTGAATGGACGGCCAGGTCTACCCATGTGAGTTATTATATTGACTTCTGTATATTATATTGACTTCTTTACACCCTCTCCTCCCTACACACTTTGTACACACCCACCACTCCCTACACGCTTTGTACACACCCTTCCCTCCCTACACACTTTATACACACCCTCCCCTCCCTACACACTTTGTACAAACCCTCCCCTCCCTACACGCTTTGTGCACACCCTTACCTCCCTACACACTTTATACACACCCTTCCCTCCCTACACACTTTATACACACCCTCCCCTCCCTACACACTTTGTACAAACCCTCCCCTCCCTACACGCTTTGTGCACACCCTTACCTCCCTACACACTTTGTACACACCCTTCCCTCCCTACTTACTTTGTACACACCCTTCCCTCCCTACACACTTTGTACAAACCCTCCCCTTTCCTACACACTTTGTACACACCCTTCCCTCCCTACTTACTTTGTACACACCCTTCCCTCCCTACACACTTTGTACACACCCTTCCCTCCCTACACACTTTGTACACACCCTTCCCTCCCTACTTACTTTGTACACACCCTTCCCTCCCTACTTACTTTGTACACACCCTTCCCTCCCTACTTACTTTGTACACACCCTTCCCTCCCTACACACTTTGTACACACCCTTCCCTCCCTACTTACTTTGTACACACCCTTCCCTCCCTACTTACTTTGTACACACCCTTCCCTCCCTACACACTTTGTACACACCCTTCCCTCCCTACTTACTTTGTACACACCTTCCCCTTTCCTACACACTTTGTACACACCCTTCCCTCCCTACACACTTTGTACACACCCTTCCCTCCCTACTTACTTTGTACACACCCTTCCCTCCCTACACACTTTGTACACACCCTTCCCTCCCTACACACTTTGTACACACCCTTCCCTCCCTACACACTTTGTACACACCCTTCCCTCCCTACTTACTTTGTACACACCCTTCCCTCCCTACTTACTTTGTACACACCCTTCCCTCCCTACTTACTTTGTACACACCCTTCCCTCCCTACTTACTTTGTACACACCCTTCCCTCCCTACTTACTTTGTACAAACCCTCCCCTTTCCTACACACTTTGTACACACCCTTCCCTCCCTACTTACTTTGTACACACCCTTTCCTCCCTACACACTTTGTACACACCCTTCCCTCCCTACACACTTTGTACACACCCTTCCCTCCCTACACACTTTGTACACACCCTTCCCTCCCTACTTACTTTGTACACACCCTTCCCTCCCTACACACTTTGTACACACCCTTCCCTCCCTACACACTTTGTACACACCCTTCCCTCCCTACACACTTTGTACACACCCTTCCCTTCCTACTTACTTTGTACACACCCTTCCCTCCCTACTTACTTTGTACACACCCTTCCCTCCCTACACACTTTGTACACACCCTTCCCTCCCTACACACTTTGTACACACCCTTCCCTCCCTACTTACTTTGTACACACCCTTCCCTCCCTACTTACTTTGTACACACCCTTCCCTCCCTACACACTTTGTACACACCCTTCCCTCCCTACTTACTTTGTACACACCTTCCCCTTTCCTACACACTTTGTACACACCCTTCCCTCCCTACACACTTTGTACACACCTTTCCCTCCCTACTTACTTTGTACACACCCTTCCCTCCCTACTTACTTTGTATACACCCTTCCCTCCCTACACACTTTGTACACACCCTTCCCTCCCTACACACTTTGTACAAACCCTCCCCTTTCCTACACACTTTGTACACACCCTCCCCTCCCTAACGGTATTCTGTGTCATGTTTACAGGCCTGTGGACTTTCTTGGTAAAGAAAGAAACAAGTTGATTATCATTCTTGCATTTGGTGCAACAGCGTCCTCCTGCTTTGCAATGTTTGCTCAGACATTGGGCTTGGGCATGAGCAGTGCCTCTAAGAACTTACCTAAAACACCATACATGAAAGGTATACACCAAAATACCAAAATACAGGATGACAGCCATATGCATGGAGACATACAGATGCAGATGCAGGGTGACAGACAGACAGACACATGGAGACAGACAGATTCAGGGTGACAAGCAGACAGACACACGGAGACAGACAGATGCAGGGTGACAGACAGACATACACATGGAGACAGACAGATGCAGGGTGACAGACAGACATACACATAGAGACAGACAGATGCAGGGTGACAGACAGACATACACATGGGGACAGACAGATGCAGGGTGACAGACAGACATGCACATAGAGACAGACAGATGCACGGTGACAGACAGACATACATACGGATACAGACAGATTCAGGGTGGCAGACAGACATACACATGGGGACAGACAGATGCAGGGTGACAGACAGACAGCTGAAAATACTGATCACACCTTTTAGCCATGCTGGCTGGCTGGCTGGCTGGCTGACTGACTGATGTGTTCTTTTGATAGCTTTTGTAGGCATTTTGATGACGATTCTGTATGGGATCATCAACTATCCGTATTTAGCTTGTGTTCATGCTGAATATAAAGCTATTGGATACATCATAGGTCTTCTATATGCCTTCATCAGGTCAGTTACTTGCATTTTTCTATTTCCTTGCTCATTAACATTGTTATTATTATTATTATTATTATTATTATTATTATTATTATTATTATTATTATTATTATTATTATTATTATTATTATTATTATTATTATTATTATTATTATTGAAGCTACTTGTTTTTCTATTTACAACTTTGCGTGAATAAATTATTCCTGGGCTAAGCTGTATTTTTTTTTTAAGGGGGAGGCAGTCTTTAGCTTTGGTCCTCAATCATTCCTTTGTCATTTTTCTTGTGATATTATGTATCATATTATTATTATTATTATTATTATTATTATTATTATTATTATTATTATTATTATTATTATTATTATTATTATTATTATTATTATTATTATTATTATTATTACACTTGCTGACTTCTTCACTATCGTCATAATTAGAGCAGCATAATATTATACATTAATATTTGAAACAAATTTTTATCAAAAGCTATACTCAGTTCAAAGTAGTAGTTATATTTCACCGCTCGCCCATTAAGTTAAGTTCTCTCTCCAGTATTCGTAGTTCCGATCAAGAAGGAGACAGTGAAATTGAAGTTGAGTCAAGTGAAAAAATTCAAATTCAAATTCAAATTCGAATAAAGTGTTTGCGCAGAAACACAAAATACCATTATATTAAAAGAAAACATTTTTTTAATGCGTCCAATTTTTGAATTAGCGCCACCAACAAATAAGTTCCGCTTTTGAAGCATGAAACTTTAAAAAGCACCGCGGCGCCTATAGAGCAGATTTATGATTATTATTATTATTATTAACATTAATACTATTATTAATAGAAATGGAAACTAGCGAGTAAACTAGTATAGGCTGCGTTGGTGTTTGATATAAATGATAGGTAATATAATGAAATTTGTAACACCGTAAAGAATGTTGACTTAACTTTACTGACGTTTCGAGCTTTAGCCCTTCGACGAAGGTCTAAAGCTCGAAACGTCAGTAAAGTTAAGTCAACATTCTTTACGGTGTTACAAATTTGATCATATAACCTATACTATTATCTATTATTAATAGTATGCAGCAGCAGCAGCAGCAGCACTATCATCATCTTCATTATCATCGCCATTGTCATCATCAGTATCGCCGCCACCACCATCATAATCAACATCATAATTATTATCATCATAATAATTATCATCATCATGTACAGTGCTCCTTTGCATTTCTATCTAAATTTAGGTTAGTTTAATTTTATCTACGCAGACGCATTTATATTCAGAGCAGAACATAAATTCTGGGTTAAGTTTTGAGTTAAAATGGTTCTATTTTTCATATGCAAGGTGTATTGTCAATTTGGTTCTGTATCTGGGATGCTCAGTTGATGAGGAGACACGTGACGCGTATAAGCAGAATGTAAGTTATCATGTTATTCTACTTTATTGCCTACACCAATCAGCCTACCAACAAAACAACCAATCAGCCTACCAACAAACTAACCAATCAGCCTACCAACAAACTAACCAATCAGCCTACCAACAAACTAACCAACCAATCAGCCTACCAACAAACTAACCAATCAGCCTACCAACAAACTAACCAATCAGCCTACCAACAAACTAACCAACCAATCAGCCTACCAACAACTAACCAATCAGCCTACCAACAAGCTAACAAACCAATCAGCCTACCAACAAACTAACTAACCAATCAGCCTACCAACAAACTTACCAATCAGCCTACACCAATCAGCCTACCAACAAACTAACCAATCAGCCTACACCAATCAGCCTACCAACAAGCTAACAAACCAATCAGCCTACCACCAAACTAACTAACCAATAAGCCTACCACAGGAAAAAATTTCCGATTCCCAATTTCAATAAATTGGGATTATATTGGGAAAAAGTCCCATTATTGGGAAAAACTTGGGAAACTTCTATTCCCAATATTGGGAAAATGTTGGGTTTATTTCATTTCTAAATTTCAACCCAATTTTTTCCCAATGTTGGGATTATTTTTCCCAGGCATTTCACTGTTGTGGGATCTGATTGGGATTATATTCCCAATACTAACCCATCCTTGTGGATAAATTAGGAATATTTTCCCTACTTAATCACACTTTTGGAAATTTATTGTGAAACAACTCACAAAAAAATCCTATGGATGGTAATATTATCCCACTATAATCCCATCCATGGGTATTTAATGGTAATATTATCCCAATATAATCCCATCCATGGGTATTTAATGGTAATATTATCCCACTATAATCCCATCCATGGGTATTTAATGGTAATATTATCCCAATATAATCCTATCCATGGGTATTTAATGGTAATATTATCCCAATATAATCCCATCCATTGGTATTTAATGGTAATATTATCCCAATATAATCCCATCCATGGGTATTTAATGGTAATATTATCCCAATATAATCCCATTCATGGGTATTTAATGGTAATATTATCCCAATATAATCCCACCAATGGGTATTTAATGGTAATATTATCCCAATATAATCCCATCCATGGGTATTTAATGGTAATATTATCCCAATATAATCCCATCCATGGGAATTTAATGGTAATATTATCCCAATATAATCCCATCCATGGGAATTTAATGGTAATATTATCCCAATATAATCCCATGCATGGGAATTTAATGGTAATATTATCCCAATATAATCCCATTCATGGGAGTTTAATGGTAATATTATCCCAATATAATCCCATCCATGGGAATTTAATGGTAATATTATCCCAATATAATCCCATCCATGGGAATTTAATGGTAATATTATCCCAATATAATCCCATTCATGGGTATTTAATGGTAATATTATCCCAATTTAGTATAAATACGCAGGTGATTATAGAAAATCGCGCGCGCTGATTGGTTTGCTATCTCGGATTATCAGCCGATAATCACCTTTTCGGACAAAATGGCTGCCAGTAGTTGTTTTGTCACTGTTAGCGAAGATGAAATTGAAAACTTTAAAGAAAATGCTGTCCCAAAATCGACAAAAAAAAGCTATTAAGTTTGGTGTCAAGCTATTTAAAGGTATAGTAAATTTTCACGTTTTTTTTTTTTTGTCATTATATGCGAGACAAAGTTTACAATTTTTACGCGTAACGGTCGCGCTTTTAAAAAATAAAATATTTTCACTTTCAATGCTGTTTCCTTCTTTCTTTTTTGAAATAATCACCTTTGTATTTATACTAAAACGATTATTCACCTCATGCAGGCGAAGTGATTATCGGTGAATATTTACCTCGCAGCTCGAAGACTCACCGCTCGGTAAATATTCACCGATAATCACTTCGCCTTCGGCGAATAATTGTTAAATAATCCCACCAATGGGAATTTAATGGTAATATTATCCCAATATAATCCCATCCATGGGAATTTAATGGTAATATTATCCCACTATAATCCCATCCATGGGTATTTAATGGTAATATTATCCCAATATAATCCTATCCATGGGTATTTAATGGTAATATTATCCCAATATAATCCCATCCATGGGTATTTAATGGTAATATTATCCCAATATAATCCCATCCATGGGTATTTAATGGTAATATTATCCCAATATAATCCCATCCATGGGTATTTAATGGTAATATTATCCCAATATAATCCCATCCATGGGTATTTAATGGTAATATTATCCCAATATAATCCCATCCATTGGTATTTAATGGTAATATTATCCCAATATAATCCCATCTATGGGTATTTAATGGTAATATTATCCCAATATAATCCCATCCATGGGTATTTAATGGTAATATTATCCCAATATAATCCCATTCATGGGTATTTAATGGTAATATTATCCCAATATAATCCCACCAATGGGTATTTAATGGTAATATTATCCCAATATAATCCCATCCATGGGTATTTAATGGTAATATTATCCCAATATAATCCCATCCATGGGTATTTAATGGTAATATTATCCCAATATAATCCCATCCATGGGTATTTAATGGTAATATTATCCCAATATAATCCCATCCATTGGTATTTAATGGTAATATTATCCCAATATAATCCCATCTATGGGTATTTAATGGTAATATTATCCCAATATAATCCCATCCATGGGTATTTAATGGTAATATTATCCCAATATAATCCCATTCATGGGTATTTAATGGTAATATTATCCCAATATAATCCCACCAATGGGTATTTAATGGTAATATTATCCCAATATAATCCCATCCATGGGTATTTAATGGTAATATTATCCCAATATAATCCCATCCATGGGAATTTAATGGTAATATTATCCCAATATAATCCCATCCATGGGAATTTAATGGTAATATTATCCCAATATAATCCCATGCATGGGAATTTAATGGTAATATTATCCCAATATAATCCCATTCATGGGAGTTTAATGGTAATATTATCCCAATATAATCCCATCCATGGGAATTTAATGGTAATATTATCCCAATATAATCCCATCCATGGGAATTTAATGGTAATATTATCCCAATATAATCCCATTCATGGGTATTTAATGGTAATATTATCCCAATTTAGTATAAATACGCAGGTGATTATAGAAAATCGCGCGCGCTGATTGGTTTGCTATCTCGGATTATCAGCCGATAATCACCTTTTCGGACAAAATGGCTGCCAGTAGTTGTTTTGTCACTGTTAGCGAAGATGAAATTGAAAACTTTAAAGAAAATGCTGTCCCAAAATCGACAAAAAAAAGCTATTAAGTTTGGTGTCAAGCTATTTAAAGGTATAGTAAATTTTCACGTTTTTTTTTTTTTGTCATTATATGCGAGACAAAGTTTACAATTTTTACGCGTAACGGTCGCGCTTTTAAAAAATAAAATATTTTCACTTTCAATGCTGTTTCCTTCTTTCTTTTTTGAAATAATCACCTTTGTATTTATACTAAAACGATTATTCACCTCATGCAGGCGAAGTGATTATCGGTGAATATTTACCTCGCAGCTCGAAGACTCACCGCTCGGTAAATATTCACCGATAATCACTTCGCCTTCGGCGAATAATTGTTAAATAATCCCACCAATGGGAATTTAATGGTAATATTATCCCAATATAATCCCATCCATGGGAATTTAATTATGGATTACCTGTGTAATTCATGAAAACCAATCAGAATCCTTTACGAAATGAGCGGGAAAAAATATCCAATGAAAAGCAAGTACCGTTCGTAGCGGGAAAAATTATCCAATAGAAAATAAGCTGGCTTGATGCATGGTACAATAATTCGCGAACAGGCTGGCACTTGTACGTGTGCTTGTACATCCTCAGTCCGTATTTTGCTTCGCTTCAAGTTGTTGTGTAAGTCAAAAAATATCGTAGAAAGATGGAAACTGATGCCAGTGATGCTAATAGAAAGGAGAAAAATGAATCAGAAATGATTATGAAGAAACTTACGGAAATGTTCAGCGAATGTGTTGTAAAGAACTTTGAGGGTAAGGCTTTCTAATCGTTGTTATGCCACAATCAAAGATTATCCCGCCAAAAACGACTAAAATCGTTTTCCTTTTTTATGTTAGAAGAGGACTTGACTTACAAAGAGGCGATCCAAGATTTACTTAAGAAAGAGGTAGACTCTCAAATATATTCAAGACTTGGACTGAATTACGGAAAAGCTGTTCGTTTTAGAAATGAATTCTCACAGATGTTCAAGCTCGCATTGCAAACGACGCCGGCGGCCGCCAAGAAGTCTAAGCCTTCCATGGGAAAACTAGAGTCGTATCTCAAACGGCTCTATCTTGAAAAGTAAGTTATGTGTTTCCTCTAAGCAGTCTTGAGGGTTTTGTCATTTATGTGGGCTTGAACAGACTGAAATCTATAGCCTTAAACTGATATTTTTTTCAAGTTGAAAGCAACTCAGAACAGGCGGGAAAATGTTCATGTTGGACTTTGATATGCAAAACATGTTTTGTTCACGTGCGTTGAATTGAATTTGAGATTTCATCACATTTTATATATCTTGCCATCCTTCTTTGATTAACTTATGATTTATAGTGTGGTAGGGTAATTATTTGTAATTGGTGTGTTTTTGTCGTGCAAATTATAGAAATAAGTGAATGACATAATCGGATTTTACAAATGTAGCAATCATTGTTCTTTTAAAGGAAGTGTAATATATATAATGAAAGCACTCTACTGGATACTGTATTCACATTTTTGAGATGTTAGGGTTTGAAGTTCCATTATGCTAATTTGGTGACGTAGTAATTCAGTCATTTGATCAAATTTAATGTGTGTTTACTGCGAGTGTTCTTTGATTTAACCTCACAACTTTGCAAAAGTCTGTTTTATTAAACCCAGTAAAATGCATGCCAGAGATAGTTGAAAATGACACTTCTTAAATTTTGTATAATAAGGATGCATGCCTCTTGCTATGTTATCAAATTAGCACAATGACATTTCAAACATTTGATAAAAATATCTCCAAAATTTGCATTATTCCTAATTGCAGCATAATAATTTTATTGTGCTGTCCTAGTGATCAATAAATTGAGGTTTCGTTTTTGTCTATCTTGAAGAATGGAGAGCCCCATAAAGAAAAGGATTCAAATAATTCCCAGGACAATGATGGTGATGTACTGACTGTGGTAAGTGCTTTCTGATATGTTGGAATTACCGAGATCTTTGGGAACTACACAATGTGAAAAGTCTCCATGGTAATGCCTAATATGAACTAGAGAAAGCCAATTTATCGTGTGTGCCCAAAAAAATCACTAAAAATGTCAACATTTCCCTTTAGTCAAAGGGTTAAGTTTATAATTTCTATACTCTCATTCATCTTTAAAATTCCATTGTGAGAACATTGCTCTTTTTGTCATGTGTTATATAATAATAATTCGGACTAGTATTGTAGAAGCTAGACCTATTAACACTTTCATATAAATTATGAAGGATAACCATATTTGACTAATAAATATTTATTTCCCATTTTTCAGAGCTCACAGGATGACATTAATTATGATGACACATCAGTATTATATTCAGATGAGGAAGAAATTGAACCCTCTAGCCAAGTTTCTTCAATTCAAGAAGTACACCATGATCAGTTACCTCCTCATGAGTTATCATATAGCAAAGCATCTTGCTCTAATATTTTGAAAGGTGTCTTTTCTAAGCTCCCTGAGAGAGACGAGATGGCAAAGCTTCTAACAAAAACGTTTCTAGTCCCATCTAAAAACCTGACACATTTGAATTTCATTCAGATAATGGAGATTATGACAAGAAAGTTGATACATGCAAAGTATGTAAAAATTAATGAGGGGGCTAAAGCAGGTCAAGAATTAAAAAAAAGGACTTTAGCATTTTAAAGGAGATAGATTTGTAAAAGTGTTTTTTTCAGATTGATATTAAGGTTTATGCTTAAGGTGGAGCTGTATGTATCATTGTTTTTGAGCTGGCATATACCACTCATTTTCATTTAGCTTAATTATGTACTTAGCTAATTTTCATTTAGCTTTAATATACTTATATACATTGTTATATACAGGGTTGTGTTAGGTACATGGTTCGTTCTATGTTATAACTTAGTTTTTTGTTGATATGATGTTGATGTTTGAATTCAGACTGTACAAACATTATTAAAAATCCATTGCTGATCGAATGTCAAACTCTTTCCTGAATACAGTACCTGGAAGATGAAAAACCCACATCTGGGAATAATCTGGGACATGATGAACATTAATGGGATCTCCCTGGGACATGATAAAACCATATTTGGCAACTTCCTGGGAACTGATAAAACCCATTAATGGGAATTTCCTGGGATATGATCAACCTATTAATGTGAACTTCCTGGGACATGGTAAACCCATAATTGGGAACTTCCTGGGAACTGATAAAACCCATTAATGGGAATTTCCTGGGATATGATCAACCTATTAATGTGAACTTCCTGGGATATGATAAACCCATAATTGGGGACTTCCTGGGACATGGTAAACCCGTAATTGGGAACTTCCTGGGACATGGTTAACCCATAATTGGGAGCTTCCTGGGACATAATAAACCCATAATTGGGAACTTCCTGGGACATGGTAAACCCATAATTGGGAACTTCCTGGGACATGGTAAACCCATAATTGGGAACTTCCTGGGACATAATAAACCCATAATTGGGAACTTCCTGGGACATAATAAACCCATAATTGGGAACTTCCTGGGACATAATAAACCCATAATTGTATTTTTTATGGGATTTTCTTGTCCCATAAATGGGAGTGGTAGCACTTTCCCAATTTTGGGAAATTTGGGAATTTCCCAATATTTTCCCAATGAAAACTCAATGAAACCTCAAGGGAAACCCATTATGGGAATCGGAAATTTTTTCCTGTGTACCCACAAACAAACCAACCAATCAGCCTACCAACTAACTAACTAAGCAATCAGCCTCACAACAAACTTACCAATCAGCCTATACCAGTCAGCCTACCAACAAGCTAACAAACCAATCAGCCTTCCAACCAACCAACCAGCCAGCCTACCAACCAACCAACCAACAAATAAATAAATTAACCAAGCAACTAACCAACCCACCAAATTTCTTATCAAGCAATGAATAAATGGATGTTCAATAAATCAATGGATTGGCTGATGAACAAATAAATGAGTATAAACGTCTTTTTCCAGGGTCTGTCATTTTTGTTTTATGCAGACATACTGATGTACCTACCATCAGTGGTTTGTACCATCCTGCTCTGTGGCAGCTATGCAGTTCTTTTGTTCAGTCATCTAAAACAGAATTACTCCAGTCACGCAACATGTCACAACATCTTTGTAAGTTTTAACTTTTTTTGTGTGTGTTTTTTACATTCATTTTTTAATTTAATATTATATGAAATAGTCTGAACATTATGCCAACCCTAGCCTAATAAGCTACTACCAATACATGTAAATCTGTCATTACATCAATCAATTAAGATAGGTGAAATGCAGCTACCTTTATTGACCTTTTTCACAATGCCAAATAATTATCATAATATATATTTAAAATATTATCCATAAGTACTCCTTAAGAGAGACAGTCCGAGAATATCGACCAGAGCTTGCAATAGGCAAAAAATCCAAAATGCTCATACTTTGCCAGTTGATAGCATTTGGGGAGCTAGTCACTCAAAAAAATTTAGAGATTCCAAAAATAATTATTTTTGGAGAAATTCGACTTTTTTGGATTTTCGGCTTTTGGTCGGGTTTTTACGAGTTTTTACAACACTTCTTAACCGGGCTCTTTTAAAGTTAAAGATCTATCACACATTTTATCAAATTACCTTCGAAAAAACACCAATAAATATCCTAGGTTTTAGTGTATATAGCTTTCCAATCGACCGAGTCTTTACTATTTTATGGATTTTTCAATATTGGGTATTTTCTCATTTTTTTCCGAAGCCAAAAATATGCAAAATTAAGGCACGAAAAAACCAAATTGCCACGATAAATCAACGCATTCGGCTATAACCAAGGTGAAGCACTGTATTTCGACTTTTCAAAAATGTAATAAAATTTTTGGGCTACTAAAATCCAAACGTTTTACAGCCTTTAATGTTCATGACTACAGAGCGAAAATTTGACAATGTCACGGTGTTGCGTGACACCATGTCTGGAATGCCATTGCAAAAAATATTTCGAAATCACCTTCCCTGCCCTAATTTCTACTTGTTTTACAAAAAAAGATGTTACAAATTTTGTTTTACCTTGTTTTAATGTTGTTTGTGACAGTTTTGGAAGACTTTAGTAGCATATTTGCAGTTAATATAACGACAGGGCGTCAGACCACTAATGCGTGTTGACGATATTTACATATCGCTGCCGCTCGCATGAGAATTCGAATCACTCACATCAATTCAGCCAACTCAAAACTATTTTTGGAATCTATATGTTATGTTGATCGATAGAGTCCTTTTAGTAATTCGTCTGCTTTGAATATGTCTACGTACGTTAGAGATCAAACCTTGCCTTTTTTGTTGACAGTATAAGCAGGGTTTTCCCCACTATTGTTGGCCGTCTAATCAAGTATGTTGAAATACGAACTGCGAAATACCAAGATATAATATTGCCACAAATTGACTCACCAAGCTAACTATATAAAGCGTTCTATGGGAGAATATGCGGCGATGTTAAAAGTATGCAAAATTTGTATGTTTGTTTTACTTTGACCCTCTGTGAAGTTTCAGTTTTGAGTGAGTAGTGGAAAATTTTCTCTCCCTCGACAAGATATTATTTATTTATTTCGTTCGAGGAATATGAACAATAATTGTTTCAAGGATAGCAATCAAATAAGAAAGAAAGAAAGAAAGAAAGAAAGAAAGAAAGAAAGAAAGAAAGAAAGAAAGAAAGAAAGAAAGAAAGAAAGAAAGAAAGAAAGAAAGAAAGAAAGAAAGAAAGAAAGAAAAAGAGCATGTGAGGAAGGACCACGAAAGAAGGTATAAGTCTAACACGCCAAAATAATGAATATAACATGAACGAAAGGGATAAATATAAAAAGAACGAAAAGAGGGGAAAAAAGAAGTAAGATTAAAGCATGTAACAAAGCATAGAACTACCTATGGCTTTGTAGTATAATGGTTTTCAGACTCGTCAGTTCTCAAATACAAAAACCGAGAGCCAGCCACTCTCTACCGATTTCAATTACTAAATGTCAATAAATTAGATCACGGAACTGTGGCACAGTACTTGTTGCGTTCAAGGGTTAGAACTGCGGTAAACATCGCCCTGTAACTTGCAACAAAACCATGTGTACGATTTTGTTGTGCGTATTACCGCACCTCAAGGAAATATTTTTTTTGCTGATAATTAAAGAACCACGAAAGGAAATTTAAAAGGGAAAAAGATTGACTGTGCACAAGCTTAGAGAAATTTAGGAAATGATTGATAAACGTATGGAATGAGAGGATATTACATGGGCACTCGGAAATACGAATTTTATCTTCAAGTTTTGAAAATATCTTTTACGAGTGAGAGATTTTTTAACACAGAAGATAAAACTGATCCGTATTTCCAAGCGCGGCTATCTTTAAAACGAGAAAGGGGAACGGGGAAAAAATATACTGTTAAACCTGTGATAGACATTTAACGGGACTTTAAACTCCAGGTATGTTAAAAGTTTATTGAAAAAATTATCATTTACTATTATATACTGATTTTAATATGCTCAGTTGTATCTGCTTAACTTATAATTGCAGTTCAAACCGACCTGATAAACCATCGACAAACTACTGTATATCCTTGTAATTCCCTATTTTCAAAACGTTTGTTGATATACTTGATCTTACATTCTCTGGGTACAGTGATTAATTGATTCTGTTATTGTATGTATAAACGTTGATCACACAGTTTTATTGACTCATCCTCGTAAAAGTGCTTTTATTTTGTTTAGGTTAGTATGAAACGAACTGAAATATTTTTTTTATGGCGTCAATGAAAACCGATGATTATGCATTTAATTATTTTGATTATTATGCAATTAAGATTGCAATGAAAGTAGACATTTCCCAGTTTGGATTGTCAGCCATTCATAATGTTTATTATAGCGGGATTAGATTTACCGGAATATCTTTTCTCGGATAATTAGAGTTTGAGAAATTTATAATTCACAGGGCCCATCTTCTACATGCTTTTGAATAAGCAGTTCTAGAACAGAATCATCTTTTTCACATCTTTTGAACTATTTTTTTTTTGGGATTATTTATTCACCATTTAACATTGTATCAAATGGTTGTACTCTGACCAAGTTATAAATAAGCTACTTGATAGGTTTAGTTTTCTTGATAGCTTCCCCGTTCCCCGTTCCCCGTTCCCCGTTCCCCGTTCCTCGTTTTAAAGATATAGCCTCCAAGAGCCATGTAATATTCTGTTTATTATAAAATTATCAATGAAAAAAAAATAACAGGTCACGTGAAAATATCAAATTTTTGAAACAGAGTAATATAAATATTCCATTGACAATAAAAGAATAATCAGCTACAAGCAAAGCAAGCAAAAACAATGTTTGGAATTAATTGTGCAATTTCTTGCATTCTTTCGACCTTTTTGTTTTCTTTCGTTCGTTTTTCTCTATTTCCTTATTCTCTCTTCCATTCATTATTTTTTGCTACACATACCTTTTGCTTCTTTTCTTTTGATTCGTTTTTATTACTTTGAAAACTCTGTGAATAATTATTTTTGTGATCATGTTTGAATGACAGATTAACTAAATATTCTCTGGCTTCATCAATCAGTCAATGTCTATTCTCGTTTTTTGCCATCCTCTTATATGAATTTCAGACGATTTTCCTGAACTTGATTGGAATGTTGATGTTAGAGGATAGCGTTTATTTGCGCATACATTTCTTTTAATCAGGGATAATGAATACTATTCTTCGTTTGCAACCACGTGATAATCGGGACATAATAGACCATAATAAGCCAATTTCTGCCGATCTCAAATTTCACAACCTTATTTCTTAGTCGTATTGAAAAATGACATTCATATTCTTTTAGAGCATTCAAAACTGAGTATATTGACCGATTTTTGAATCTGTAGAGTATTTGGATGCAGAATTATTCGCGATCAAAGTTGCGCGATATTTGGTAAGAATGTATGGAGCGGCCATGCTGGAGGACATCTCATATCCTCCAAGATGGCGGCCAAAACTTCTAAGGTCTGATATGAAGGGAAACTGAAACATTTTTAAAATATTTCGTTAAAATATATTTGAATTAGATGCTAAAAGTCTTTACGAACCAAATGTTTTGAAAAGGAACAAATTATTCTTGATTTTTATCGCCCGATTAGGATACGTGACCGGCATTGCGTGACACAATTCTAACTTGAATATCTCGGGAACCAAAAACTTTTATAAACCCAAACTTCAGAAATGTATTTTTAAAACAGTTAACTATAACATATAAAGTGCATGTTTTAATACGAGATATAAAAAATATTTCGGTTTGGTGATGACATGTGATGACGTCAGTTGCAAACGAAGAATAACACTGAGTTTGGGCTACAGTGTGGTTAAATTTATCGCAAGTCACCTGTCGTCAGAAATTGCCTCAAAGTACTGCAAATGGTTCTCGGGTCGTTATCATCTCGCATATTCACAATTTGTGTCTCAATGACTATCCCAACGTTTTAAGAACCTATTACCTCAGTGAGGGGAATACCTTAGCCCTACGGCTAAAGATTGCGTAGGATACAAAACAAACGAACGGATTTCTTTTCCAATTGCAAAGTTTGACCCTAACGGGTATCAAGCTCATTTCAGGCTTAAATGACTTCGTCGTCATAAACTTACAACCAAAAATAGTTTTGAGTTGGCTGAATTGATGTGAGTGATTCGAATTCTCATGCGAGCGGCAGCGATATGTAAATATCGTCAACACGCATTAGTGGTCTGACGCCCTGTCGTTATATTAACTGCAAATATGCTACTAAAGTCTTCCAAAACTGTCACAAACAACATTAAAACAAGGTAAAACAAAATTTGTAACATCTTTTTTTGTAAAACAAGTAGAAATTAGGCCAGGGAAGGTGATTTCGAAATATTTTTTGCAATGGCATTCCAGACATGGTGTCACGCAACACCGTGACATTGTCAAATTTTCGCTCTGAAGTCATGAACATTCAAGGCTGTAAAACGTTTGGATTTTAGTAGCCCAAAAATTTTATTACATTTTTGAAAAGTCGAAATACAGTGCTTCACCTTGGTTATAGCCGAATGCGTTGATTCATCGTGGCAATTTGGTTTTTTCGTGCCTTAATTTTGCATATTTTTGGCTTCGGAAAAAAATGAGAAAATACCCAATATTGAAAAATCCATAAAATAGTAAAGACTCGGTCGATTGGAAAGCTATATACACTAAAACCTAGGATATTTATTGGTGTTTTTTCGAAGGTAATTTGACAAAATGTGTGATAGATCTTTAACTTTAAAAGAGCCGGTTAAGAAGTGTTATAAAAACTCGTAAAAACCCGACCAAAAGCCGAAAATCCAAAAAAGTCGAATTTCTCCAAAAATAATTATTTTTGGAATCTCTAAATTTTTTTGATTGACTAGCTCCCCAAATGCTATCAACTGGCAAAGTATGAGCATTTTGGATTTTTCGCCTATTGCAAGCTCTGGTCGATATTCTCGGACTGCCTCTCTTAAGGAATATAAAACTGCGTGCGTGTCTATATACTGTGATATAAGCATGCAGGGAGGTGAAGAGCAAGAGAGATGCCGTAAAGAAACACAAGGCGTAGCCGAGTATATCTTTGACTTCACGAATGCTCTACAGCTCCCAGAGTGTTTATATCACAGTATATTGACACTAGCAGACGTTTTATATTGCTTTTATGTAATATTTTAAACTTTTTTACTGAGTATATCTCTCCTCTGATATAAACATGGTAACTATAGCCAGCCAATCAGAATATGCCGACGTAGTAGTGGTTTGTCTTGACTTCACTTAAGTCTCAAATATTTCATAAATGACAATAATTAACTTGTAACAGTTTGAGAAAAAGAGATAAAATGTTCAAGAAGCTATACAACTTTCAGAGAAACACCAAAACGAGGCCTCTCAAAGCCCTCTAATTTATCATATTAACTTTATTGGCATTTTGCACAGATCAGAGCAGCTTGCCAAACTTACCATGTATGCCTATTTATGAACATTCTTTCATATATTACAGTGCCAAAATATTAAATATCTGTTACCTTTTTACAGCTAAAAATTACAGAACAAGATGAATCTGTTGCTGAAGACATTGACAGGAATCATGTTATTATGCTGTTGAAAAACAAACTGCACAGAAAAAGGTACTAGCTTGATTTGACTCGACTCGACTCGAATGAACTTGACTTGACTTAACTTGATTTGACTTAAGTTAAGATTTTTAGGTAGTTCTTAGCTTCTTTTTAAAAACGTCCAGATGGTTGAATTGACTGACATATTGATTTGACTTGTTTTGGTTTTGACTTGACTTGAATAAATTTGATTTGACTTAACCCGACTTGATTTGACTTGACTTTTCTCAATATGGCCTGATTTGACTCGAATTGGCTTGTCTTGACTTAAATTGACTTGAAACATCACTTGTACTCTGATCTCTTATTGAACAATTGATTTTTTTTAGAGTGGCACAAGAGTATGAGCCTTGGTATGTGACTTTGAAACACAAGATCTATGAATCTCGACCAGGTATTGATATCTTTGTTATTAGTCGAATAACTAAGGCTCGCCTAAATTGTTTATACAGTTGACTCACTCGTAAGCAAGCTCCTCAGACCTGATCATAAAGAAAGCCGCCGCTGTTGGACACCTGTCAAAAGTTATCAACGGTTATCTTAACGCTCTATTTGACATATTTTTTTCCGGAATGGCATCTCTAAAGGGGGGAGGGAGGATTTTAGGGTCAAGCACACACCTCCCCACTCAGTATCAATCCCTGCATTGTTCCCAAGTATGCATTGTTCTTTCAAGTATCTAACAGTACCTGTGCTTTCCATTACTTTTAGACTTCAAGTTTTCAACGCAGTTTCTATCAGCAGTGTTTGTGTCTTTGATATTCGTTTATCAGGTACTTATCATTGATCTTGTTGATTATTTCTTCTCAATTCAATTACTTCATACCAGGGCTTTATACTGAGGGGACATGGGGGTTTCGGTGTTGCGGTGTTGGTCTTTTTTTAATGCGGTGTTAAGTTGCGGTGAACGAGGCTCAAAAATTTGCGGTGTTGCGGAGATGACAAACCTTGCGATGTGCGGTGTTTACGTTATTTTATGTGCAGTGTCTTTACCTTTCGCTGTACGTAGCTAACTGCTGTAGTATCACTTTTCTAGTAATTCAAAATTGCATTAAAAGCCATGTACTTGAATTTACTTTTTCATTTAAAGTTTTGTATATCACGTGACTACAAAAATTGCGGTAACGGTGTTCCGTTATTTATTATTATTATTGTTTTTTTTGCGCCATGCGGTGCTGCGGTGTTGAACGTTTTTTTTTTTTTTTTTGCGGTGTTGCGGCGTTCGAGACCCTCAAATGTCCCCATTTATACTGAGATCATAACCAAGGCACGTGACCAACGATGGCGGGTGCAGTTAGCTAGGGGTTTTGCCCCCTGTGTATATAATATACTCTTACGCCGTGGAAGTGTGTTTGTGGGTAAAGTACTACCACACGATTACTAAGTAACTAAACTGTTTATTAGGTTCTTCAATTGATATTTATCATAATATTACACTCCTTAGAGAGGGTTATATAACCCTGGTTATATAACTCAGTTACATCACTTTGTGTAAGCACCACTGATTGAGACTTATTGTACGCCCATCCGTTCATTCATTAAGGATTCTTTGTAGAACTATTGTTATTGATCATTACATTGTGAACTAATGTAACACTGATTGTGGCTTATTGTACACCCTCTCCTATCAGTCATTATGGAATAGGGTACTCCCTTTGTCCAAGTGATAGGGGTGATTGGCGTACCTTTTAGGGTAAAAATATTCCCTGTGCGTACCTTTTAGGGCCCTTTTAGAGTTCTGGCTCAAAAATCAGTTACGTAACATGATTTAGTAAGAGTCATTTTTACTCTATTTTGTTGCTTTGTCCAGTTGGGTAGAAATCGACAAGGCTTTATCAGATCTTTTTATCTGTGCGTACCTTTTAGGGGTCGTTTTCGTTCTCAAAATCTCCGTCGATCATCCCTACCACTTGGACAAAGGGAGTACAATAGGGAACCAATAGTATACCTTACTGTCTTGAAATTAATTATTACATTTGCATTTGAAATCTTCAGATATATATTTGATTGTTGTCTTTACAGCTCACACTTATCTTCATCTTGGTGATAATTTTATTCAAAAACATTGTTGCAATAACATTTGTCAATAACAAAATGATTGCAGAAATGTTTCAAGTTCTATTTGGTAAGAAAGCTGTTGTTTATAAGGGAGCAGTAATTATTTATGGTGGAGAATGGGAATGGTTGTTATCCTGCTTAAAATTGACAGCCCCTTCCTCAACTGACATAATAATATTTTTATGTTCCCTTCTTTATGGCTTTCTATTTTTTATGATCTTAGATTGCCCAGAAAATTAGTAATTCCCTCCTTCCAAAGCCTCCAAAACCCTTTGTGAGATTAAAATCACCCACCTACTTAATCCCACCATATATAATGAATTACTTTTTTATAATACATACATACATTTACAATGTTATAATTTATCATGATAATAAACCAATGACAATTATAGTTTTGTGTTTCAATTGTGTAATTTCATTTTCGGCACTATCAGCTACAAATCAGCAGTGATCATCATGATGACATCATAACTACATTTTTATCACCATGCATCATCATCAACATTATCATCACCACAATCATCACCACTTTCATCATCGTCATGATCATCATGATCAACAACTGTCATCATCATCATTACCTTTTAAATGATGTATGGTACTTTTTTTTCGTCAGACTATTCGACAGCAGCGCTTCTCCTTGGTAGTTTGGCTGCTGTAATTCAACTATGTATGTTTTTACGAAGACACAGGTATAGAATACAATAACCCGAGGTAGGGGTAGGGAGGGGGGACTATTTGACAGCAGCACTTCTCCTTGGTAGTTTAGTTGCTGTAGTTCAACTATGTATGTTTTTACGAAGACACAGGTATGGAATACATTAACCCGAGGTGGGGGGTAGGGAGGGGGACTATTTGACAGCAGCACTTCTCCTTGGTTGTTTAGTTGCTGTACTTCAACTCTGTATGGATTTACGAAGACACAGGTATAGGAATTCATTACTTCAGGTTCTTTAAAAGAAAAACAAATGAATACGGTTTTGCACATAACCATCATATGAATTTATTCATAATTGTCTCTGATTTCAATGATATACACGGCAGATCAGATGTTCTTAAAACATACCAAACAAGAAGAGGACTACTACCAGATGAACATATCGACCCTAAAACTCTTGTGGTTAGTATGATGATGATGATGATGATGATGATGGTGATGGTGATGGTGATGGTGGTGATGATGATGATGATGATGATAATGGTGATGATGGTGATGATGATGATGATGACGGTGATGATGATGGTGGTAGTGATGATGATGTGGTGCTGCTGCTGATGATGGTGATGACGATGGTGATGATATGATGATGGTGTTGATGATGATGGCGATGATGGTGATGATGATGATGATGACGGTGATGATGATGGTGGTAGTGATGATGATGTGGTGCTGCTGATGATGATGGTGATGATGATGGTGATGATATGATGATGGTGATGATGATGATGGCGATGATGGTGATGATGATGATGATGATCGTAGCTGAATGTAATCCTGTTCTGTAACCATATCACCTCAAATTTATACTCTCTTGTTTAAATTGCATAGGGTAAATGTCTCTGTTTTTGTGGATATCAAATTGGCTTTACTGCTATTGGTAAGCAAAGTCTCCGTATTTAGTTAATACATGTATATACAACATTTATCGATTGACTGATTGTTTGATTGACTGATTGATTTATTAATTCGATGTTCATCCATCCATCTCGTCTCGTCTTTTCTCGTCTCCAAACTCGTTACCAGGACCTTTTCCCTTCTCTTTTTGGTGAGTTGGGAAATCCAATCATCTCATCTCATCTCATCTCATCTCGAGATAGGGGAGGAACGGATAAGGCAGGAGGGAGGAGGGAGGAGATACAAACCACTAAATTGTTCAAATTTGTACCATTTGCACTCATGAATAGCCTCAATAGCTTTTATTTAGAAAGAACAAAGAAAATCAGGGAGGAGGGAGAAATGGTCGGAAAAATTGGGAGGAGGAAGAAGAATGGTATAAAGTTTGTGAGAAAGGATATTTTAATCCCTGTTCCCCTCCCCTCTCTCAACGCATCTTATCTCAACTATTCATAGTCGACAGTCAAACCCTAATGACTCATTGACTAATTTTATGATATACCGTACAAAATTATTCGATTCTGATTGGACGAGAGGTGTACAATTGCATCGTAAATTGTACGCTGCAGAGTACCAATTAGTTTTTCAGTGTATTATAAATAAAAAATCGCACGATCATTTAGTACAATTTGTAATTAATAGATGCTCATGATGTTTTGAAAGTTATCGAATTGGACTCGCCTAAAAGGCTTGAACATTTTCAAAACATCACCTATTACCAATTAATTACAAATTGTACAAAAAGAACATGCGATATGATTTCCAATACGAATAAATCAGATCTATCCATCAAGTTTTTTGAAATTCTTTTGATAGGCTATCTTGTTGTGTCCATCTCCATATTTTTCCTGTTATCACCGATTTTGCTTTGCAAACTCGCAGACATGGCATATGGTAGAGAATTACTTCTTGAAATACTGAAACACTATTTTCTTGTTCTATTGTGAGTATATATTGTATTTACTAATCTTAAACTGGTGGTTTTATGACTAGAAAAACATGGATCAACCCTAGCTTATTTTACAAAGTCCTTCTAAGACTGATAGGAATTATAGGCATACACCTATTTCAAAATTGTTGTTCAAGGCGATATTATATATATATATATATATATATATATATATATATATATATATATATATATATATATATATATATATATATATATATATATATATATATATATATATATATATATATATATATATATATATATAATAAAAGACATACACCTACTGTATGAATATTGATTAAGTGTGTTAGAGTGCTTACACTATGTCCATGAAATAGAATTTAATAGTTCCTACATATTAGTTTTTGTTTAGTGACTATTAGTCACTATCACTCAACAGGAACAGCTTTAGTAACAACTAGACCACAATACACAAGGGAAACCAAATACTCAAAACCATAGAAAGTTAATACTTTATTCATTGTGTATTGTTACTAAAGCTGTTCCAGTTGAGTGATAGTGACTAATAGTCACTAAATAAAAACTATTAGTTAGTAACTATTTAGGTTTTATTTCATGGACATAGTGTAAGCACTCTATAGTTTTAAATTATGTTCTATTTACTGTGCATTTATTGCCTGTGATTATGTTATTCATATGGATTTCACTTGTGTTTCTGTGCAAGTTTGTGTTTTTTAGTTTACAAACAATTGGAATCCCAATACATAGAAACAAATGTCGCGCAGCCAAAGGTAGCCCAGTTTGCCCTGGATGCCTCGGTCTAGTTGCTTAAATTAATGTGCCCATTGTGTAAATTATGTCCTATTTTTTTTTTTTTTTTTTCAGGCCTCTGCTTTTGTCTCCATTACTCATATGGATTTCACTTGTGTTGCTGTGCAAGTTTGTGTTTTGTGACAGAACATATCCCGATCTGACAGTTACCATTGACAACAGGTAACGGCCTCTTGTCACGCTCTATTGTCACGCCATCTTGTCACGCACTTTTGTATAGATTTTCAGGGTCGTGACGAGAAATCGGGGATCTAGAATTGGGGATCACAAAGTCCGAATCAGGAGGAATCAGGGATCACATAAGAGGGATCGAGATGAATAAATACACGGATCAATGGATCAGGGATCAAAATACGCGAGCTTTTGGGATCAAGGATCAAACTTTTGTGAGAAAACATCCATCGACCCTGACATTTTAATCTCTCCTCTTCCCTCTCTCCTCTTCCTTCTCTCCCCTTCTTTTGTCTTCTCATATCATCCCTTTCATTAATTCATTTTTCTTATTTAATTTTCTTTCTCACTGTATTTTTATTCTATTTTATGTTTCAGGCGTTTGTATGACATCATGTCGTATTTCTTCTTCTTTCTAAATATATTGGTTGGATTATGGTCAGGACTGTCACGTGTTGCTAAAGGAGCAGTTTTAGGAGTCATTTTCCTGTGCCGACTTGACCGAACGTTAATGATGACAGGATACAGGAAATTGGATAAAGGTAAGAATACTAATCACCACACACTTTTAACACAATGAACCAGTTATCTCAACAATTAGCCAGCCAAACTACACAATCTAAATACATCACACATAACCAACAACAAACTGCAGTTATCTCAACAATTAACCTGCTAAACCAACCAACCAACGAAACAACCAACCAACTAGTTACTTACCAGCCAACCAATCATTTGAAGTTACTAAATTAGTAATAAACATACTGAACAGCTTTGACTACATTATTAATCATAAAAAAAATCACTAAAAAATCCTGCAATCTGATTGGTTGAGAAGAGTGCAATTAATTCCTAAATTGCATCATTTTGATCTCTAAATAGTACTATCTTACATTTAGGGACAGGTCATTATTTACAGGTAGGGGGAGAAGCTGCATGGTGCAAATAATGAGGGGCCAATACTTTTTATGTTCCACAACCGATCGGAGCTAAGAGAGACAAAAGGCACTTGAAAATCAACCCCCCCCCCCCCCCCCCCAGTATGTAACCAACCAGCCTACTTATCAACCACCCACCCACCCACCCAACCACCCACCCAACCAGCCTACTTATCAACCAACCAAACAAACAACCAACCAACCAACCAACCGACCGACCGACCGACCGACCGACCGACCGACCGACCGACCGACCGACCGACCGACCGACCGACCGACCGACCGACCAACCAACCAACCAGCCAGCCAACCAGCCAGCGTACGAAAAAAAAAAAAAAAACACAACCTACAAACAACCAACTAACTAACCAACCCCTCCCTGTATGTAATGACCAATCCCTTACTAAAAATGCACAAAGTATACTTAATCAGTAGTTCATTAATTAATGCATTGTTACTGGATTTTTTCAGTTCTCATTTTGTTCTGTTTACCTTGATGATAGGTTACATGGCTTATCTTGGTTTTCTTAATGTACTGGTTGCCTTCAGACATCCCGTCATGCTTTGTTTCTGCCAGATTTTAATCGAGCAAAGACGTATTGTCTATTCAGGTAGTTTCATGATGCTTGAAAAATGAAACAACAACAAACAAAAGGAGAGGAGAGAAGAAGGAAAAGGATGGAACGAAGAAAGAAGGGAGGAAAGGAAGGAAGAAAGAAAGCGATGAAGGAACGTAGGAAGGGAAGGAGTGAAAGAAGAAAGGGAAGGAGGGAAACAATGAAGGGAAGGAGGGAAACAAGGAATAGGATGCAACAAAGGAATTAGGGAAGGAAGAAGGAAAAACATAGGAAGGAGGGAAGGGAGGGAGGGAGGCAGAGAAGGAAGGGAAGGGGGGAAACAAGCAAAGGAAGGAACAAGGGAATTAAAGAAGGTAGAAACAAAGAAAGAAATAGTAAGAAACGAAGGAAGAAGGGAAAGATAAAAGGATGATTGAAGTAAGCAAGCAAGGACGAAACGTATGTAAGAAGGAGGGAAGAGAGGAAAAAAAAGGATGAAATGACTTAGGAAGGAAAGAAGGACTGGTGAACGAAGGAAGGACTGGTGAACGAAGGAAGGACTGTGGAACGACGGAAGGACTGAGGAACGAAGGAAGGACTGATGAACGAAGGAAGGACTGAGGAAAGAAGGAAGGACTGAGGAACGAAGGAAGGACTGAGAATTATCAAAGTCATCATAAAGTGAACGGGGTCTCTTTGTCTTTGTAGAATATCCTACAAGAGAAAGACCACGTGTTTCAACTACAGCTCTCAACCGTTGGTTTTTAGCTGTACTGCTAATACGCAACCCAAGCCTTGTTCGCTACAGAAAGCAAGAAACATCGAGGGTTAACAGAAGTTATTCTTTTCAAACAGCAGACACAGCTATGATCGTCTTAGAATATGCAAACATGCCCATAGAAAGGATGAAAAGTGTGAATGTTTACTAGTTTTGTAGAGTAGAATAGATCTAGAGAGCAGAAACAGATCCTACAGACACAGCTACCATCGTCTTAGCTAGAAGAGGCAAACATGCCCATGAAAAGAATGAAAAGTGTGAATGTTTACTAGTTTTGTAATGTAGAATAGAGAGCAGAAACAGATCCTACAGTCACAGCTAACATCGTCTTAGAAGAGGCAAACATTCCAATGGAAAGGATGAAAAGTGTCAATGTTTACAAGTTTTGTAGAGTCCATAATAGTACATAGATTCTTGACATTGAGTTGTTATGTCAAGTTGCCCACAATATAGAGTGCTTTTCACCTTGGAGCGACCTATCACTTTTGTTCTTGATCTTATTAAAACAGTTAAGCTAAGTTGTAAGCTGGATAGGTAACTAAGAAGCCGAATGTACTAATTTGTTGTAAGTTGTATGACAGACAAGAAATTTCAAATTTCAAGTTCTTTCTGGCTGATTAATATAACTGAGTTGCACGCGCTGGCATGTGCTATAGACCTGACGCAAAGAGAAAATACAAAGAACGGTCGTATAGACAAGCAACACGAGGCGTTTCTCTTATTAAGGAAAACAACGTGTAATATATGTAGGCAAAGGTAAATAAAGTTTGTGTTGCACATTCATTTGATTTGTAATAGAATACTTCAAAACTAAATTATATCATAGTTTATAAAGGGGACTTGTTAGGAAACCTTTTGTTGTACTTCTTTGTTTGCATTGCGAACTTGAACCGATCTCGACCTAGGCTCAGATTTCAGCCGTTGGGGTTTCGTGCGCCCGCGATACTCTCCCCCGTAACGGCTGGGCGCACCGGCTTGCCATTGTTTTTCTCAGCCAATCAGCGATTTGCCCCTCGAAAATCGAGGGGCATAAATTAATAAATTAAAATTCATCATGAACATCGTGGCGGATGAGATTGACTTCGAAAGTGTAACTTTGTTCAATTGCTTTGAAATCGTTTGGTTTCAAGAAATATAAGGATATTCAACGAAGGGCCTTGAAAGAAATCGTAAAAGGCAAAGATGTTATTGTTAATCTACTGACTGGCTCAGGAAAATCATGGATTTTCCAAACAGCGCCACTTGTTTTCGACCATGGAAGGGTCGAGTGGATCCATTGTTTTGGTTATTTCACCTCTGGTTTCTCTCATGAGAGACCAAGTGAACTTCTTAACATCCAAAGACATTAACACTGCCTTTAGACCAAGAACAGGATGACGAATCAGTAATATGCTTGACAACTACGAAGTTTTCATTATAAATTACGGCAAGTGATTGTAAGTTGTCATTTGTATCGAAACTCGTAATTATCGTCTTCATTGCTTGAATTGTTCTCAATAAACCTAAAATACACAGCTATATTCTTAGAATAACTACATTTAAATCCAAAATGTTTACTTTCAAAATTAAAACGATTTATTATGCGCGGTTGTAACATGTACTCAAGCGGCTCTATTAACGAGTCAACAATGTGTATCGAAACGACTCTAGCTGTAATTATCGTCTTCATTGCTTGATTTTTTCTGAATAAACCAAAAATACACACCCGATGGAACTGCTAAATGATATTCAGGGTTTTGCTAGGAGATGTTTCGAATTGAATTCGAATCATTAACATATTTTAATAAAATACTTTTTGACAATCAAGCCGTTGGAAAGTTTATTTACATTAGCTTACATTTCAATAAATTTTATTTCCGTTTCCGTTTTTTTATGCTATTAGCATAATTACGTCACGGACATGCGCGACACGTTTCGAAGCCGGTGCGCCCAGCCGTTACGGGAGAGAGTATCGGAGGCGCACGAAACCCCAACGGCTGAAATCTGAACCTAATCTCGACCATGCACAACTTTTTCTTTATGGCCAATCAAAATTGCAAAATGAGTAAACATAAACTTTTTCTATGATATTATTGTAAGAAATATTGTAATATTTGTTCTAAATCTTTGAGTATTTTGAAGCAAGATTCAAAATAATGATTTTTGGTCTGTTCACTCAGACGTATCCAATATGGCTAAACAAACTACGAAACAAAAGGTTGTGTATATGGTCACGCTTAAAAAAAAAGCGTACAAAAACCTACAACAAAAGTACTAACTATGATTAAGGAGGCTCGGGTCAGTAATTTTCGCGCTCACCCAGCGACGTTTGAAAGGCCGTAGTTCCCGCGTCAGAGGGTATTTTGACAAGATTTTTTAACACTTGTCTACATATAGAATAAAATTTTTAAAAAAGTTATTTTTAATAAAATCGATAATATTTTAGCCGACAAATGATAACGCCGCCGAATTTCTATGTAGCCTATTTTTGGGAAAAATCGACCAAAACTTTTAAAACCACATAGCCTACTTTAAAGCTGTTACCTAGTTCAACAATCTGGCAAAGTTTAAAAAAAATTCATCTCACCGATTTTAAATAAAAACGGGACAATTCTTTTCAGTGCAAAAAATCATTGTTTTATAATATTTACCGATAACAACGGACTTTGAAAAGATAAATCAAAATCCTTCCAGCCAGGTATTAACAGGACATTTTTCTACATTGTCTGTGAATTTCAACAAATTTAGTCCACGGGATGTTTTTTGGGAAAGGATATAAATCGGCAAAAGTTTGTCAGTTTTTGTGCAAAACTTCTAATTTTTACTTCTGAGCACGCTAACGAAAAAATCTGAGATAACTTTTTTTTATTTTTTAGCTATCAAAAGTTCACCATATTTTCAAGTGCGCCTCTAAATTTTATAGTGATTGAAATATTTTGAGGCGGTCAAATAAAATTCTGAACGTTATCGACGAATAACAGCACACCACGTGATCAATTTGAACCAATGGGGAACTCAGATTTTGTACAGTGCATGAAATTTTGATATTAACATGTGATACAGCCATGGAAGCATTATATTTATCACTGACAACAAACTATTCTAAGTGTTATCTATCGTGTGATATAGGCATCACAGAATATTTATCACTGATAACATTGATATGTGTTATTTATAAATCACGTTATTTATAAATCACTGATAAACTCTTTTTCTAAGTGTTACTAATCAAATGATATAGGCATGATGATATATTTATAATAAGAATAAGAATAAGAATAAGAAGGAAATAGGTTATTCATCGTGGAATGTGAAATTTATATAAAAAAAACAGTATATAAGACAACCATCATCCAGTCTACACCATCGCCTGATGAAGACTAGCAGATTGCAGTCGAAACGTCGCGGTATTTCTACCAATGACCTCAATCGTGAGACAATTGATTAAGTATCCTTTAAATAAGAATAAGCTTAATTTATATAGCGCTAAATCTCTCGAATAGTTCATAGCGATATACAATCCACTATTATGTATATGAAGGACTTATCGGACTGCTGAAAATCAGCAGTTTATAATCATGAGTGTGGCTAGTGAATGCCTCCGAGGCCGAACTATTGTAACGGGAGACAATCCAGTACTCTTTGCGAACATAGCACAACAGGATCTTTAACGTCCACCTTATATAGGATTAGAGTGAAGGCAGACGGCACCTCTGGCTTTACGTCCTTACCCGAGAAGACGAGGCGCATAGAGAGTAAAGTGTCTTGCCCAAGGACACAACGCCGACCATTGAGCCCGGAATTCGATCCACTGACCACTAGTGCTAGCTGTAAATTCTGAACTGATACAGACAATTAATCCCAATATTATTATATGTACATATGAAGTTATTGCTCTTTTTGTCATTTGATAGCATTTCAAAACTTATTTATTTTTCTTAGAGTACTACTCCCAATCATTTAGAGAAATAAAATTGCTGATGAAATTTGTGAAAATAAAATTGTGAAATAAAATTGCTGATGTACTAGCCCTTGTTCATTTATATTTGGTGGCTTTTATAAATCACTGTCAAAGACAAGTAAAGTTGTAACAAAATTTCGGTTTTCACTAATAATTTTTCAAGATTAAGGTTACAGTCCACGTTCGCGGAGTGCTTTCACATGCTCTCAGTTAAAAGTGTGTTTACCGCGTCATTTAACAATAATAATAGACATATTATATATCATTTTAAAGCTTATATAACAGAGAATAAGACTGTGTATGTTTTGTTATATAAAACAATTTTCTGTATAATATGCTCTTCGAAAAACCTCAAAATTAACCGCCTTCAATGCGAGTTGTTTAAAAACGTATAAGTCAAAACGTTCATACTGCTTTGCCGTCATTTCTTCTTTATGTCAATCAACACATATTGGTCTTCAAAACCATGTCCAGCTTTTTTGATAAAATGCTTAGTTTTAGAGTTATGGCCCATATTGTTATTTAACTTGAAGTTTTAACAATGAGTCGACTTTGAAACACATTTATTCAAGAACGGAGCATTTTATCGAAAAAACTGGACACGGTTTTGAACACATGTATGTGCTGATTGACATAATGCAGAAAGGACGGCGAAGTAGTAGGAACTTTTGGACTTATACTTTTTTTAATGAAAGCGCTCGATTTTGAGGTTTTACGTGAAGCATTGGTTAAATATATTATTTTTCTTAAAAAAAACTTACATAGTCTTATTCTCTGTTATATAAGCTTTAAAATGATATATACTTTGTCTATCTTTATTGTTAAGTGACGCGCTAAACAATTTTTAACTGAGAACACCCCACGAACGTGGACTGTAACCTTAAGCAAAAGTGTCTAAAGACTCTAAAATAGTGCAAAATATCGTGTAGGAAACTGAAAGATCTTCAATTCATTCGATCCAGATGAACGATGGTGATTGTGTCCAGCCATATAAAACAAAGAAGATCTTCGTGGATAAAACGTATAACTTTTATTGTTCGCGTTATATTCAAACCTCAGTATGCTGTGCATTTTCTGGGTAGCTATATAATTGAAAACGAAATGAAATAGAAGAGTAAACTTTGCTTTTCGTGTAATTGCAAGCCATGTTTATGTTTTACTTTTAACCAAACAGAATAGGTGTGTGTCAGCGGCTATCTCAACAAAAATGATTTCCGCAACGCATGCGCAGACAAATTACCTACATGCTGGATTCTGTACAAAAGCTGTCCACGACATGGGCTTCCTGTGTTAAGTGCACCTTTATTTAGGATTCTGTACAAAAACTATCCACGACATCGGCTTCCTGTGGTAAGTACACATTTATTTAGGATTCTGTACAAAACCTGTCCACGACATCGGCTTCCTGTGGTAAGTGCACACCATTTACGATTCTGTACATAGATTATCTACGATGTGGGTTTCCTGTGGTAGGTGCACACCATTTACGATTCTGTACATAGACTATCTACGATGTGGGTTTCCTGTGGTAGGTGCACACCATTTACGATTCTGTACAGATACTGTCTACGATTTGGGTTTTCTGTGGTAGGTGCACACCATTTACGATTCTGTACAGATACTGTCTACGATCTGGGTTTCCTGTGGTAGGTGCACACCATTTACGATTCTGTAAGCACATGGATTGTAATGCGCATGCGTTTGTTTTGGTGCTAAAATTCCTTTTCAAGTCGAATGAAAGAATTTTATGCTGACATGGAACATTTAGATTGCAATCTCATCTTGCACAACTATGTTCAAGAACCGAATTACTGAGATATGAAATGTTGACCGTCTACTAGTGCGCTGTAGTTAATTATTTCCATCGAACAAACTCCGGATGAAAAAATATCACACGTCAAAGTCAAAGAAAAATGGATAAAAGGACCAGAATAGAACTTCGAACTTTCGAATACACGTTTGGGTGCTAATTTAATCTATTAGGTAAACACAACAGTATAAGTCATTACCAACACGATACTGTTTGTATTTAATCATATTGGGAGATATTAGACGCCCTCGACCGTCAATAAAACCGCCATGGTTACTTCGAGGCATGCACTTTTGCGTGCGAAGTCCTTAGAATTCATCTTCGAATTTTTATATCTTAAACATCGTGCCCCCAAAAAATGTTTAAAGAAATGAACATTTCCATGTTTATTTTTTGCAAAACTAAGCTTTTTAGGTAGTAACTTTTGGTCCCGCAATGTGGTCCAAAGCGAATTTGTGTACGTGGTTTTATGCATATTTTCGCTCAAAACAACATGCAAATTTTAGCGAACTATTTTTTATTCTTGAATTAAGAATTCAAGTTGGCTTTATAGGAAAAAACCTTAATGGCTCCCATAAACTCGAAATATATAATTACATCCAAGATAAATCTTTTAGATTATAAAATACAGGTTGTTGAAGTTCGTCAAATTTATCACAGTGGAACAGGGCCTAAACCATGTTGTAAACACTGCTTGAAATCATATCCAGAGACAACGAGTTTCTTACAAATAGCTCAGTTTTGCGAAAAGTAAACATGGAAATGTCCATTTCTTTAAACATTTTTTGGGGGCACGATGTTTAAGATATAAAAATTCTATGATGAATTGCGAGAAGTTCGCACTCAATATTGCTGATATTGACATCAACACGCCGGTTTACTTGACGATCTAAGGCGTCTAATATCTACTTATATAATGCAATGCACAAAGTAGCGTGTTGGTTATAACTTCTACTAAAAGTTTTGACCTGTACATTGGTTTATCGCACAACATGCTACTTAAAAGTATACGCAGTTCTGGTCTTTCTTTTCACTTTGGTCGGACTTTGACGTGTGATATTTTGCAATCCATAATGTGTTCGATTGAAATAATTAACTACAGCGCACTAGTAGACGGTCAACATTTATGTCTCAGTAATTTGGTTCATGAACATAATTGTGAAAGCTGAGATTGCAAACCAAATGTTCCATACCAGCATAAAATTCTCTCATTCGACGTACAAATGATTTTTACAACCAGAACACACGCATGCGCATTACAATTTGCTAATGTGCTGATTCTGTACAGATACTGTCTACGATGTGGGTTTCCTGTGGTAGGTGCACACCATTTACGATTCTGTGCAGGTACTGTCTGCGATGTGGGTTTCCTGTGGTAGGTGCACACCATTTACGATTCTGTACAGATACTGTCTACGACGTGGTCTACGTTAATATGCCCCCAGTGACCGTTTGAAGCATCAACGAGTCGTAACTGAGCTGTTTGTCCTCTGTAGCTTTTCACATCAAATGATTTCTGAACCATACTCTCCGATTTGGCACCTGTTGCCTTACCAACAACAAATCCACCAATCAGCAGCTCGAGTCGTACCAAATTGACGTTAATACCTCCACCAATCAGGAACGTTATTTTCGAACCTCTGATTTGGAACGTCGGTGAAGTCATTGTGCCGGTCGGTGCGTCACCTTGGGTCTGACCGGGCGGATTAGAGGGACTGGGTCGATTTTCGTATCCGCCTATCCACCAGTGTCCTTTGAGGTTCGCTGTTTCTCTGCCTCTTGCCTTGGGGTTGTCTCCATATGTCGGCTGGTTGTTGAATGCTGTGCCTGTCAGCGTCCAGCCATCCAATCGTCCAGATTCAAAGTCAAACAAAACGCATTCTGCAGCAAGAACAAAAATACGCATTAATTAGCAGTTTGATTTGATTAAAATTGATATTGTGTTTGTGCTCTATTCCACAGTAGCAATTTGATTTTATTTCATGGATATAGTGTTTGTGCTCTATTCCACAGTAGCAATTTGATTCTATTTCATGGATATAGTGTTTGTGCTCTATTCCACAGTAGCAATTAATATATATTTGATTCTATTTCATGGATATAGTGTTTGCGCTCTATTCCATAGTAGCAATTTGATTCTATTTCATGTATTTAGTGTTTGTGCTCTATTCCACAGTTATTGTAGCAATTTGATTCTATTTCATGGACATAATGCTTGTGCTCTATTCCACCGTAGTTTTATCATTATCATGGATATATATTTGTGGATATACTGTCTGATGTCATAACGTTGTCCACGTAAATGTCTTTTTGGTGGACAATGTTAATGACATTAACTGCTTACTAACTTATGTACTTACTTATGTACTTACTTATTTGGCAGTTTTTCCCTGTATGCCCCTTCTTACACTTGCATTCATAACTCATGTCTTTTCCATTGTATGACACAGAGCAGTGACCACCATCACCACAAGGGTTTGTGTCGCATATTGATGGAAATAGCTGGAAAATAACGTGAAACTCATTTGTTACTGATTCCGACAACCATCGAACAGAATTCTATTGTTCTTTTGGACATTTACTTACGGCCCGTAAATTATTCAAAATAGGCTTTATTCGAATAAATTATCGACATGGATAGTTTTGATTGGTTGTTTGAACGTCTGATTAGATGAAGTTCTGAACGGTTGACAAAATTAAAGAATCATTTCATTTCACTTGTCCGACTGAAGCCTATTTATTACCGAGAACAAAGAGCGCAGGATTACTTAATTAGAGTTTACAATTACAAATTGCAGCTTAACTTATTACACCGCATAACTTAAAGTGGTACGTTGGAATTTAAAAGGAGCCTTAGATAAAGAGCTCAAATATTCAGCTTAAAAAAGATACTATTCATAACACTCATAATGATATGCAAGAATGAAATAAGGTCATTAACACTCCCATGACAGACCCAAGGGAAAAGAGCACGTGCAGTAGGTGCTAGAATGACGTCTATAAAAGGACTGAACTCGAGGAAAACATTCCATTCTTGCTCAGTTGTCACAGCTGGCGAACGTTGCGGAGAAAAAGGCTTGTGAGTTGACGACCACGCGAATTGCTCGACTAATCGCTGACCAACATATGGACCTATACAGAAGAATGATTCCACAGCAAGCTGGTTCGTGGTTGACTGCATTATAGGAGTGAAAAAATTTACGGACCTAGTTGTAGAATGATTCCACGGCAAGCTGGTTCGTGGTTGACTACAATATAGGAGGGTAATGTTTTACGGACCTAGTTGTAGAATGATTCCACGGCAAGTTGTTCGTGGTTGACTACAATATAAGAGGGTAATGTTTACGGACGTAGAATGATTCCACGGCAAGCTGGTTCGTAATTGACTGCATATAGGAGGGTAATTTATTGACCTATTTGTAGAATGGTTCCACGGCAAGTTGGTTCGTGATTGACTGCATTATAGGAGTGAAATTTACGGACCTAAATGTAGAATGATTCCACGGAAAGTTGTTCGTGGTTGCCTGCATTATAGGAGGGTAATGTTTACGGACCTAGTTGTAGAATTATTCCACGGCAAGCTGGTTCGTGGTTGACTGCATTTTAGGAGGGTAATTTATTGACCTATTTGTAGAATGATTCCACGGCAAGCGGGTTCGTGGTTGACTGCATTATAGGAGTGAAAAAACTTACGGACCTAGTTGTAGAATGATTCCACGGCAAGTTGTTCGTGGTTGCCTGCATTATAGGAGGGTAATGTTGACGGACCTAGTTGTAGAATTATTCCGCGGCAAACTGGTTCGTGGTTGACTGCATTATAGGAGGGTAATTTATTGACCTAAATGTAGAATGATTCCACGGCAAGCTGGTTCGTGGTTGACTGCATTATAGGAGTGAAATTTACGGACCTAAATGTAGAATGATTCCACGGCAAGCTGGTTCGTGGTTGACTGCATTATAGGAGGGTAATTTATTGACCTATTTGTAGAATGATTCTACGGCAAGCGGGTTCGTGGTTGACTGCATTATAGGAGTGAAATTTACGGACCTAAATGTAGAATGATTCTACGGCAAGCTGGTTCGTGGTTGCATGACTACTTTATAGGAGTGAAAGGTATAGGCCTTTTTTTAGAATGTTTCCACGGCGGGCTGGATCGTGCATGCATGGTTGAATGCATTAGTGGAGTGAAATGTATAGACTTATTTGTAGAATGATTCCGGGGCGTGTTGGTTCGTGGTTGACTGCATTATAGGAGTGAAATGTATGGACCAATGGTGTAGAATGATTACATAGCCGGAGTGTTCGCATCTCGTGTTGACTACAGTATACGAGTGACATTTATGGACCTGTTGTGTAGAACTGATGATCCCATGGCGTGTTGGTTGGTGTTTACTACAGTATGGACGTATTGCATGTAGAGTGACTCCAGGGCGTGTTGGTTCCTAACTGTGCATGGTATGATCCCTAGGTAAGTTTGTTGGAGGTCGGTCACTCAGTGGATGGGAATGCGAAAGCTATTACCTAAAGTAGAGTCTCGGCATGTTTAAAGAGCTGGTGAGCGAAATGATGGCAGGAGAAAGCTGGCAGTGTGCATGTGTTCAAGACCGGTGTTGGTTATATTATATCTATTATATTAATATATTATACTACCAATGTATTTTAGACTTACAGTCTACCATGTTGAAAAAATAATGTTATTATTATTGAATCGAATACGAATATGTTTTTAAAAATGTTTGAATATAAGATGGCAATTGAGTGTTACACTGTTCTTATCTAGCTTACGAAGACGTTCCTAGATAAGCAGTGATATGTCGCAGGGTAATGGCAGCTTTGAAAAGGAGTAACTAAATCAACCCTCCCAGGATCCCTGGGTCGAGGCTGTCGTCTTCCTGTTGACCTCATGGGGTCCCATGATTTATGACTATGATTTTCACTGTGAGAAAAACACTGTATTTGACGTTAAACGCCAAGGAGGTTATGAAGCGGGGGAAAAAAAAAAAATGGCTGAAGACCCCGTTGCGGTCAATACGGAGATGACAGCCAGGCTCGTTTTACACTTTAAAACGTCTTGTAGGTGCTTTCACGACAGAGGACATAAACAAAAGCAATCGAAAACATCCTAGGATTAAGATATTGGTAAGGGTTGGGGTGTTATTTTGGTTATAAGGATTGGGGTTTGATAATATCCCCTGGGTGTGAAATCAGTCAGGTACATGAAGACTTATATAAAGCAGGAGTTATAAGTCGATAAGGGACAGTTGGACTGGGTCCCGCGAGCAATCATCTTCCATACCTTATTTCAACTGAGCATGAATAGGAGTGTTGTGAAATAGAATACTATTCATAACACTCATAATGATATGCAAGAATGAAATAAGGTCATTAACACTCCCATGACAGACCCAAGGGAAAAGAGCACGTGCAGTAGGTGCTAGAATGACTATAAAAGGACTGAACTCGAGGAAAACATTCCATTCTTGCTCAGTTGTCACAGCGGGCGGACTGCGGATAAAAAGCGACCCACCCACCCGCCCAGCAATTCGCGTGGTCGCTGGACCGGCCATTGAGTCAAGCTTGGGCAGCTTGCCTCAGTCCGCTCGCAATCATCTTCCATACCTTATTTCAACTGAGCATGAATAGGAGTGTTGTGAAATAGAATACTATTATAAAAAAAGGTATGGAAGAAGTAAAGGGTGCAAAATGTTGCTTGGGTTACGGTGTTAATTTTGCACCACCTACCTAAGTTTAACCTGTTATTAAAACCCACATATTACAGTTCGAATATTGGCTCCCCACAAAAAATGCCGTTTTTTGACAAATTTGTGCTTAAAAAAGATAGCATTAGTTATTGACATTATTAAACATTTGATAGTGCAAACGTTTAGTCAACATTTCATCTTTGATTTGCATCCCCTACCTAACTGAGATCACCTTTTAAAAACTTTTAAAATGTATTTTATTACACAAAGTTGAGCAATTTTGACCTGTTTTCTTTGTAAATTACCTCATTGAATACGCTTCACCTGATTGAGCTCACCTGAAGACCCGGGTGTGTCCGGGCATTCTGTGCGATGACAGCGATCAAACGACTACGCATGCGCGAAAGAAAACAAGTAAAATGATCGAGCACACAAATCTGACATTCGTACGGACTTCAAAAAACTATGGAGTGATTTTCATCGCTTTTTTCTCAAAATATAAACAAAAAGACTATATAGACTTTATAGACTCATGGTAGCTTTAGAATATAACAAAGGTTATGTACACGTAATGTCAAGCTTATATATTCATATAATTTCTTATTTATTTATACAGCTTTTACCATGTTATTCAAACAAAAATAAGCTAACAGGAAAAGGCATGGTATGGTTCACACAACAGAGCTTGGCTCCAAATAAAGTGTGGCCCTTAAGAAACAAAGTTTACATATAAAATACAAATACATTTAAGCAATAGAAGCCAGTTCCTATGACTCTACCGGTGAAATAGAGCACGCGGGATGTTGGGAGAAACACGAGAAAAGTTATAAAATCACGAGCTGAAAGCGAGTGAATTTATAACTTTTTCGAGTGTTTCTAACAACATCCCAAGTGCTCTATTTCACTGGTAGAGTCATAGGAACTGGCTTCTATTGCTTTTATAATATAGCAATGCTGGTTTTCCGTAAAAACGGAGTTTTATTTGCTGATTAAAATTGTAATTCTCAAAACTAACACCAGTGCCCAATGAACCAATCACAATCAGTGTACTATTGAGCAATCTTGACCAAAAAGGACCAAGGTGCTGTTCACTTTCTTCCCGGGTCTTTTTGCTAGCTAAAAAGAAGGAATTTCATTTATAAAACCGTTAAAACATAGCTTTGGTTGACTTCTGTGGCTAAAAACAAAAACCTTTAGCTGAACTCTTGCATGAGACTGACATATATACAGCAATTCAAGCGAATTTGAGTGGTGAAAGCCGTGCCGACTGACAGCAATTTATCACACTGACTGAGAAAAAAACAGTTTGAACAAGACAAGCTTCAGTGCTGTGTACAACGTTTTGAAGTTAAAAAGAACAAAGACCACATCTACAAGATTACTTAGGCTGCTGAAAGTATGTATTTATTTACTTTTAATCAAACGTTTGCAGGTTTATAAGGTTTATAAGTTTCTGTTTTCATTTTGACGAGACAATTGAAAGATAATTGTAAATCTGCCTTTTTGTTCACATTGCTTGTTTTCAAACATGGTTTATTTATAAGAATAAAAAACTTCAAAGCACATTTATAATTCTGTAATTGATTGTGTGTTTGTTTGTTTTTATAAAACAAAATATAATATTTTGCCGTCGAGAAATTCAACGAACATGCAAGTTATTTAATTTGTTCAAGATTAATCGAGTTCAATTGCAAAAAAATCTCACTTATTCACTATGAAATTATCTTCATATGTCAAGGATAAAATGAAGTAAAAATTATTGCCACTTTGAAACGCTGTTTTCCTTTTGTTTTTGTTTGTTTTGATCAAATTCAACTTTTGACTTCCAACTTTACAGTTTGTCTAAAGGCGGCGTATTTTCAAAGCCATGTCTCTGATTTTTGTCGCCTTTGAATTGCATTTCATTGCACCGTAGGCTTCAGGGTTTAGGTTACCAGAAAGTTCACAAGATGGAAAGTCTTTTTACATTTTAATAGCCGTTTTTAGTAGATGTAGTAGCTTATAACAGAACACTCTTATTAAAATTGTGAACTGTCAATCAAAAACCATGTCTCTACCGGTGAAATAGAACATAGCTTTTTTGAGTGAATCAACCAATCAGAGCTTACGTACTATCTAAGCTATATTATAAATACATATAAATAGCGGAATGTGCAATAATTCCCACTAATAGCAACATGTTGGTGGTGATATGATGCTATGTGCTGTGTGACATTTGGGGCAAACAGTTTTCCATGTGGAACAGTTATTGATTTCAACTGACAAATTCGTTGCAGATTTATAGTGCTTGTACAGTGCAGATTTGAAAGTAGAAACTGAACCAGAACTACGAATGGAAGGAGGCAAGCTATTCCAAATTTTAGGAATACGATTGAAATAACTGCCCTGAAAAAGTTTGGTTTTACATAGAGGTACTGAGATGTCCAAGTCACAACTATGTCGCGTAGGGCGAGTCATAGGTTTAGGTTTTACAAATTGAGAGATAAATCGAACAATGTAGTTGGAAACTCCTAATGTTTACAATGGCAAATTTACCAATGTAAAAAAATTTGCCACGCATGCGTAGTCGTTTGACCGCTGTGCTGATTCCGACAATCAAACTTATAAATTATGTTCTTTGAGGACTAATGTTTAAGTTATGTTGCATTAGAATTGAAAATAAAGCGTGAAGGTTGGATAAAAACGCTTCAAAGTCATAATGAATCCCCATACATTTAAACAGCCTGTTGCGGCTTGTCATGTTCATCAGTTTTACTGTCAAGTGTTATTGCTGCGAGCGAAGCGAGAAGCACAATAATCATGACGGGTACCCTGTGTTGTATATGAACGAGAAGTACTGGACATACTAGGTGGTTAAAATCTCGATCCTTTCCTTGCCACGCGATAATGGATACTTTTCGAGCGATGTTGATAAGATAAGATAAGTTTTCAAGTAGTTTTGTTCGTTTGGCTTTAGACGAAGGGACTCCAAACTCGCTTCGATGCGTTTCGCTTCTTTCTTCTTTTTGCTCACTAAAATTAACAATTCTTATCTTCAGCATAAACTTAAATTCTTTGTCGATTTAGATCTTCGCAGGAATGAGAATGCCATTAAAGTTTTGAATTATTTCAACAATTCAAAATCTGTTAATCAATACAATGTGAGTTCATATGCAAAATGGACAATCAACTGTTTAACAAAGAGTAAAGCACAGTTTATTATTATTGTTGTTGTTATTGAAACCATGCAAACTCTAATTTATAAGTACTAAGTACTTCTTTAGTGTAGTTTAGGGTTTTTAGTTGTCTTTGAAATCGTATCTCTACTCGTGTGGTTTAGATCGTTTGAAACCAAATCCACAAAGCGCTCCATCGTTGACCTCAAACTTTTTTGTTCGTCAAGTTTAACGTGAATTCCTTCGGCTTGTTTAGTTTATTTTCATTTGAAAATAAAAAATTTCACTAAACTGACATCATTCTCTAACTTCTTAGCACTAATTTAGATTAATTTAGAGCTAATTGTCATCACAATTTCATGAAATTTCAGAAATGAATGACCTCCAAAGCGCATCTAAATTTGGAGTAGATTTCAGACGCGAATGTTGCGTGAGTTTTGTTCGCGCTCACAATCAAAACTTCGCATAAATTATTTATGAAAGTGTATTAACTTAAAATAACTTGATATATTTTGATGTTCTATACTTTTAGTATAAACGAGCTCTATAGCTTAATACAATTATTATCTATTACATTTTGATTATTTTTTATTTTTCACGGGTTTATAAAACCGACTCTGGCAGTTAAACTGGATGTACAACTAGACTAATTTGTTATTATTTTTTTGTGATTTTTTTTTTTTAGTTTTTTAAATTTTCTTTAATTTTTTTTTTAATTTAATTTTTTTTAATTTTAATTTTTCTTTTGTTTTCATAACCCAATTAAAATTTAAAAACTATCGTGCAATCAAGAAAAGAGAATGCCATATAAGTGTTTCCATAAAAACTAACTAAATATAAGCCAACTTCGCAGCATCGCACTTTCAATTTGAAATAACTAGTAATAAAGTTGATTATTATTATTATATACATGTTTTGGTGCTTACTTTTTCGTGAGCTAGCCCAGAATGCATTGCACGCGACGTCGAAAACCGAAACTGCAGAAGCACGCCAGATAACACTGAAATAACCAACCTATATTAGATCACTGTTAATGTGAGTTGACCTTAAGCTTGGAGCCTCCAAATAATTTGCAATTTGAAACCATTCAAGCAGTGATTGCAACTAACATTTGCAATTTTTATGAGGTGTGCATTTATTTAGTTTCCCACAATTCGTTTCGGTCTCAGATCGACCATTTTCACGTTAATCACATCCATTTTCTAATGACTAGTAAATCCTGCAATTAAATTGGCTTAAAGTTGTGCAGTTATAGCATTAATCATAACTATTACAATTTCCTCAAATCTGATTGGTTGACAGACTGCTCTATTTTCCACTAATCAATCTTGTTTTTTGTAATCGGACAGTGTAATCGGACAGTTGGCTGTAATCGGACAGAAATGTATGGTGGCCCATCGCTGCCACATGGAATTCTTATGAGTTTTCTTTTTTTTTTCGGAAAAAAATCGTGAAAAAAATAATTATAAAAAAAATTAAAATAAAATTCAATTCACTTTGTTAATTAAGTTTCGAAAACAAATTTAATCTAGCTGAAAACAAAAACAAAACAAATTCAATTTAAAATGAAATGAAATCAAAATGAAATTGCCCATTGGCCCATAGCTGCCATGATATATATATATAAAATTGCAGACTTCAACCGTCAATCGATATATAATGGTCTCGAAATCACGATCTTTGGTCAATAACTGATTGGAATAGAATACTTTAGTAAGTATTTATAACAATATTTCTGTAAGCAGACTAGGTTTAGCAAGTTTCCGAATAGACCAGTTTCGTGTTATTTAGCACCGCTGTACTATTTGACAAAAGGCGCATTTGCACAGGCTTAGCCTCAATTCAGAGTAAATGCAAATGTGTTTTCTTTTGTTAAGCGGTAACATTTTTTCGTGCTTTGCTTGGGATTTGTGAATATTTTGACAACAAATCGAGGCTTAGCCTGTGCAAATGCGCCTTTTGTCAAATAGTACAGCGGTGATAGATAACGTGAAACTGGAGTATTGTTCAAAAAAACATTGAAAGTAATGTTTTCATTTGAGGTGGTTTTTGAAACTTACAAGTTTTGATTCATTTATGCAAATTTCAAAACAAATTTTAAATTAAGTTTGGAAGAATAAATCGAGCCTTCCAGCCTCGATAGGAACTCTTCTGTAGGTTTGACTGTAATTAAAATTACTTACTGACGTTTAGAACGAAAATAGATTACAAAGAGATTTTTTATATCTTCATTTTCTTACCTTCAAATACATGTAAAACGACTTGCTCTTTGCCACAAGAACTCCATCCAGATTAGTTGCCGTCCAGTTGAACATCTCACAGAGGAGTAGTGGCGAGTCGTCCAGGGGGATCGCATTGACGGACAAGCATGGTGGATTGTGGACACATCCAAACACGCACTCCTCTTTGCTAGAAGTCAATATCCTAGACAAAAAACTTTCGTTTTTCACCAAAACATTCCCTTCTATTTTACCAAAGGGGGCAATGTAGATTCCTTCTTCGGTTTTGGTTAGTTTTGACGCTGTTGCTGTTGTATAGCCAAACGACGTCGCAGTAAGAAAGATAAGTTGAGAGATTAAAAACTTCATACTTAATAGAACTGAGATAAACAGAAAATTAGTTCTAAATACACATTGATTTTTCCACTGTGGTTAAATTGTGAATTGATGATTCTCTAAGTACTTGAATTAGAAAAGCTCGACTGAAACATTTCAATTCAGTGATTCGCCGGGGTGTACCAAATAAGCTGTAAAGGCCAAATGTGTTGGTCGTATTTACTTTGTTAAGCTCATTAAATTATGTGCCAACGTGAAGAATCTACATTATATATTAATTGGCACTAAGTAAATCTTTTGTAACAGAGCCTGCACGGTAGACCCGTGCATTTCGAAAATAATGATAATAATAAAACAACAACTGCTAAACTTCATTTAGGTTGGAATTACAAGTGTTGAGAAATAATGATAGTAATAAAACAACAACTGCCAAACTTCATTTAGGTTGGAATTACAAGTGTTGAGAAATAATGATAATAATAAAACAACAACTGCTAAACTTCATTTAGGTTGGAATTACAAGTGTTGAGAAATAATGATAATAATAAAACAACAACTGCTAAACTTCATTTAGGTTGGAATTACAAGTGTTGAGAAATAATGATAGTAATAAAACAACAACTGCTAAACTTCATTTAGGTTGGAATTACAAGTGTTCAAATCTAGTTGTTTAGAGCAACTTTAATTTCTGACGTTTTGATATAAACTGCCAATGTGTGGGACCATAAAATTGCAGACGGAAATGATTTGAAATTAAATCAATTCCCGATTCAGTTTTAATATATGTATCATTGCTTTTCAAATGGCTCTATGAACTTCTTGTTACTCTTCAAAAGTCGTTTTCCTTTAAATTTAAAATAAAATTTAAGTCGCTTTAAATTTAAAATAAGGTAACAATGTGCAAATTGCATTGATCATGCCGACATATGAAATGCAAAAAGCAATTTCCCAAAAACAATTTAACTTTTTTCGTAGAGGAAATTATTAAAACTTAGCCTTCAGATGCTTTTTTAGGGGGAAAAACATTTCGTAGCACCTCTATCAATTTATCCTACAACCGTCATTTTTTAGGTTAAAATGACATGACAAGAGAAATAAAACCTTCTTTGTTTTCCGCTGTAATTAGTTAATCAAACAGTTTTAAAATAACAGTCCCCATCAACTTATCCTGAAAAACAATTCAATTTAACTTATCTTTGTCAAAGGATAGTTAATAATTAGTCACAAAATAAAAAAACTATTCATTTCATAGATAGTGTTTGCGCTCTATTCCACAGTAGCAATTTGATTCTGTTTCATGGATATAGTGTTTGTGCTCTATTCCACAGTAGCAATTTGATTCTATTTCATGGATATAGTGTTTGAGCTCTATTCCACAGTAGCAATTTGATTCTATTTCATGGATATAGTGTTTGTGCTCTATTCTACAGTAGCAATTTTATTCTATTTCATGGATATAGTGTTTGTGCTCTATTCCACAGTAGCAATTTGATTCTATTTCATGGATATAGTGTTTGTGCTCTATTCTACAGTAGCAATTGTATTCTATTTCATAGATAGAGTGTTTGAGCTCTATTCCACAGTAGCAATTTGATTCTATTTCATAGATATAGTATTTCCGCTCTGTTCTACAGTAGCAATTTGATTCTATTTATGGATATAAGCCGCTAAGGTTTTCAGAGTATTTGAAATGCATGACAAGAGTAAAATGATGTTTATTTTTCGCTGTAACTAGTCGATTATGAAAACAATAGTGTTAAGTCGATTTTGAGAAACAAAGTTAAGAAATCGGGTAGCGACCTGTGGGAGTCAAACTTCATAACCAACGTTTATTGTTTGGTCGTTTCGCACCTGTGTCTTCATTTTCCACAGTCTTGATTAGTTTATCTGGGGAGCTTCTTCCGGCAGAAATGTAATTAAAAAGTTACTTAAATGTACGATAACTAGTGGTTAAATTGGTGTGGACTGGATTGGTGTTTATCAGGAAACAATTACGGAATAGAAATGTACTAGTTGTTTTAACTTAGTGGACTGCGCCGGTGTTTCTAAGGAAACAATGGAGTAAAATGTATGATAGCTAGCGGTTAAACTAGTGTGGACTGCGTCGATGTTTCTAAGGAAACAATTGGAGTAAAATGTATGATAACTAGCGGTTACACTAGTGTGGGCTGCGTCGATGTTTCTAAGGACAAAATGTGAGTAAAATGTACGATAACTAGCGTTTAAAGTAATCCCGTTAGAGTAATCCTCCAAGGAGACGCTCTTCTCTGAGTCAGTTTGAAAGCTGCCTGACACGAGAAAAAAATCAGCATTCTTTGTTTGTCGCTGTAATTAGTTAATCAAAACGTTTTAAAACAACAGTCCTCATAAACGATTTAAAAAAAAAATAGTTAACTTTAAATAAATGTAATCAACTTATCCTGAAAAACAATTCAATTTTACTTAAATATCTTTGCCAAAAGATAGTTACTAATTAGTCACAAAGTAAAAACTATTCCACAGTAGCAATTTTATCAAACTATTTCATAGATATAGTGCTTGCGCTCTATTCCACAGTAGCAATTTTATTCTATAACATAATTTAGATATAACGCGCGCTTTGATTGGCGAACAAATCATTTTGGATGAAAGTATATTACAACCACATACACTCATTATCATGGACGATTTTTTTTCTCTACCTTTTTGACGAGTCCTTTACAAAAAGATGGAAGAGAAGTTTCGGACATTTGAAATTGAATGAGATACAACAACAAAGTTTTATTTTATGAAGGTCTCATGATGTTCTTTGTAAACGATTATTTAGTTAGGATTTCAACAAACTTAAAACAAATTAATCTGGAAAAGTGAATGCACAAAGACTGAATTTTTGTTTTCATTTTGAGTTGGCAATTTTCTAATTAAAATACTGCAGAAAAGTTGAGATTAATTAATAGTTTTCACTTATTGAATATGTTATATATTTTCACTAATTACATTTACTAGCAAGTTGGGTTGTCCAAATTCAGAAGCAATTTTGTTCTCTTCCATAGATATAGTGCTTGCGCTCTATTCCACAGTAGCAATTTGATTCTATTTCATAGATATAGTGTTTGTGCTCTATTCTACAGTAGCAATTTGGTTCTATTTCATGGATATAGTGTTTGTGCTTTATTCTACAGTATCAATTTGGTTCTATTTCATGGATATAGTGTTTGTGCTCTATTCCACATTACCAATTTGATTCTATTTATGGATATAAGCGGCTAATGTTTTCAGATTATTTGAAATGCATGACAATAGAAAAAGATGTTTATTTTTCGCTGTTATTAGTTAATTATGAAAAACTTGGTGTTCGTAAATCGATTTTGAGAAGAAATCGGATAACGACCTGTGGGAGTCAAACTTCATAATCAAGCGTTTATTGTTTGCTCGCTTCGCACCTGTGTCTTCATTTACCACAGTCTTGATTAGTTTATCTTTGGAGCGTCTTCCGGCAGAAATATAATTTAAAAATTATATTTCATAGATATAGTGTTTGTGCTTTATTTCACAGTAGCAATTTCATTATATTCCATGGATATAGTGTTTGTGCTCTATTTTATAGTAGGAATTTCATTCTATTTCATGGATATAGTGTTTGCGCTCTGTTCCACAGTAGCAATTTGATTCAAAAAGCATACTCCGATCCGGGCCCAGAAGTTGCCTCGCCGCGATTATAAGCGTTTTAAGGCGACTTAAGAAATTTTGAGGAAAAATTGTGATATACAATAACCTTGTGAGTGACCGAAATTGAAAAGAGGAATACCTTTTTGTACATTATAACACACTTATACATTGAAGATTAGCTATTTTCTCAAAAGAATTTCTGAAAGTTAGTCAAAATGGTTGTCACATTTAGATTTCAATGTAAAATATTTTAGTATTATTATGTAAATTATATATAATAGCTAGTAAATAACTTTTTAGGATTCAGTACAGGAAGTGTTCAATGTGTGGGTTTCCTGTGGTAATTACACTATTTACGATTCTGTACAGATACTGTCTACGATGTGGTCTACGTTAATATGCCCCCAGCTATGGATTGATGCATCAACAAGTCGTAACTGAGCTGTTTGTCCTCTGTAGCTTTTCACATCAAATGATTTCTGAACCATACTCTCAAAATTGGCCCCTGTTGCCTTACCAACCACCGATCCACCAATCAGCAGCTCGAGTCGTACAAAATTGTTGTTACCACCTCCACCAATCAGGAACGTTATATTTGATCCTCTGATTTGGAACGTCGGTGACGTCATTGTGCCGGTCGGTGCGTCACCTTGGGTCTGACCGGGCGGATTAGAGGGACTGGGTCGATTTTCGGCTCCGCCTATCCACCAGTGTCCTTTGAGGTTCGCTGTTTCTCTATTTCTTGCCTTGGGGTTGTCTCCATATGTCGGCTGGTTGTTGAATGCCGTGCCTGTCAGCGTCCAGCCATCCAATCGTCCAGATTCAAAGTTAAACAAAACGCATTCTGCAACAAGAACAAATATGCGCAATATTTTAGTGATCACCGTAATTTTATTATTATCATGGATATTATTTGTGGATAAACTGTCAATGTCATAACGTTGTCCACGTAAATGTCTTTTTAATGGACAATGTTAATGACATTAACTATATACTTACTTACTTACTTACTTACTTACTTACTTATGTACTTACTTATTTGGCAGTTTTTCCCAGCATGCTCCTCGTTACACTTGCATTCATAACCGTTTTTTAAAGTATTTAACACAGAACACTGACCTCCATCACCACAAGGGTTTGTGTCGCATATTGATTGAGGTGGCTGAAAAATAACATGAAACCCATTTGTTACAGTATTCGACAATGTATTAATACATTGCGAGTAAACTAATGCATTTTACACTAAAGATAGACAAAGTATATATCATTTTAGAGCTTATATAACAGAATGAGACATTGTATGTTTTTTTTCTGAAAAAGATTGCTGTAACGAATGTTGCACTTTAAACCTCAAAATCATGCGTTTTTATTTGAAAATGTACGCACTACTTCTCCGTGATTTGTGCATTACTTCAATTAGCAATTTTGGTTTCGTTTATTAAAATTTAAAATAACTACAAACTTATAGTGTCTACAGTCTATGCAGACTTTGCAAGTCAGTTCTAAAAACCCTGTCAGAATTAGAAAAAAAGAAATAGAATGAAAATGTTCTACTATTTCCCAAATAGCGCGTAATTCGCAAATATTGTTTCGCTGTTTCAATTACGACTTACGACAAGAGCGCGTTATTCGAAAATATTGTTTCGTTGTTTCAAGTTCGAGTTAAGCGCATATTTCAAAATATTTGCAAAATGGGCGTGTCCGTACGCGTAACTCGAAGCGCGTTACTCGAGTTTTCCCTTTCCTCACTTTATAGGATTCTGTGCAGAAATTGTCAACGATGTGGTCTACGTTGATATGCCCCCAGCTATGGATTGATGTATCGATAAGTCGTAACTGAGCTGTATGTCCTCTGTAGCTTTTCACATCAAATGATTTCTGAATCATACTCTCAAAATTGGCCCCTGTTGCCTTAGCAACCACCGATCCACCAATCAGCAGCTCGAGTCGTACAAGATTGTCGTCACCACCTCCACCAATCAGAAACGTTATATTTGATCCTCTGATTTGGAACGTCGGTGACGTCATTGTGCCGGTCGGTGCGTCACCGGGCGGATTAGAGGGACTGGGTCGATTTTCGGCTCCGCCTATCCACCAGTGTCCTTTGAGGTTCGCTGTTTCTCTATTTCTTGCCTTGGGGTTGTCTCCATATGTCGGCTGGTTGTTGAATGCCGTGCCTGTCAGCGTCCAGCCATCCAACCGTCCAGATTCAAAGTCAAATAAAACGCATTCTGCGACAAGAACAAAAATACGCAATATTTTAGTGATCACCGTAATTTTATCATTATCATGGATATTATTTGTGGATAAACTGTCAATGTCATAACGTTGTCCACGTAAATGTCTTTTTAATGGACAATGTTAATGGCAATAACTATATACTTACTTACTTACTTACTTACTTACTTACTTACTTACTTACTTACTTACTTACTTACTTACTTACTTACTTACTTACTTACTTACTTACTTACTTACTTACTTATTTGGCAGTTTTTCCCTGTATGCTCTTCGTTACACTTGCATTCATAACCGTTTTTTAAAGTATTTAACACAGAACACTGACCTCCATCACCACAAGGGTTTGTGTCGCATATTGATTGAGGTGGCTGAAAAATAACGTGAAGTTCATTTGTTACTGTATTCGACAATGTATTAATACATTGCGAGTAAACTAATGCATTTTACACTAAAGATAGACAAAGTATATATCATTTTAGAGCTTAAATAACAGAATGAGACATTGTATGTTTGTTTCTGAAAAAGATTACTGTAACGAATGTTGCACTTTAAACCTCAAAATCATGCGTTTTCATTTGAAAATGTACGCACTACTTCTCCGTGATTTGTGCATTACTTCAATTAGCAATTTTGGTTTCGTTTATTAAAATATAAAATAACTACAAACTTATAGTGTCTACTGTCTATGCAGACTTTGAAAGTCAGTTCTAAAAACCCTGTCAGAATTAGAAAAAAAGAAATAGAATGAAAATGTTCTACTATTTTCCAAATAGCGCGTAATTCGAAAATATTGTTTCGCTGTTTCAATTACGACTTACGACAAGAGCGCGTTATTCGAAAATATTGTTTCGTTGTTTCAAGCTCGAGTTAAGCGCATATTTCAAAATATTTGCAAAATGGGCGTGTCCGTACGCGTAATTCGAAGCGCGTAACTCGAGTTTTCCCTTCCCTCACTTTATAGGATTCTGTGCAGAAATTGTCAACGATGTGGTCTACGTTGATATGCCCCCAGCTATGGATTGATGCATCAACAAGTCGTAACTGAGCTGTTTGTCCTCTGTAGCTTTTCACATCAAATGATTTCTGAACCATACTCTCAAAATTGGCCCCTGTTGCCTTAGCAACCACCGATCCACCAATCAGCAGCTCGAGTCGTACAAGATTGTCGTCACCACCTCCACCAATCAGGAACGTTATATTTGATCCTCTGATTTGGAACGTCGGTGACGTCATTGTGCCGGTCGGTTCGTCACCTTGGGTCTGACCGGGCGGATTAGAGGGACTGGGTCGATTTTCGGCTCCGCCTATCCACCAGTGTCCTTTGAGGTTCGCTGTTTCTCTGTTTCTTGCCTTGGGGTTGTCTCCATATGTCGGCTGGTTGTTAAATGCCGTGCCTGTCAGCGTCCAGCCATCCAATCGTCCAGATTCAAAGTCAAACAAAACGCATTCTGCAATAAGAACAAAAATACGCATTAGCAATTTGATTCTATTTCATTGGTATAGTGTTTGCACTCTATTCCACATTAGCAATTTTATTTTATTTCATGAATATAATGCTTGTGCTACACATTATAATTCAACAAATTTTCCTCCGCTCTCATTGGTCGAGGGGCGATCACGTGACGTGATAGTGTCCGCCGCGGTGGGATACTATCAGCGCATAGTGCTCGCTGAGCTTTCCGTACACTTCGGAAGATGTTGTTGTTGAGTAATAAAAACAATAGAGCAAAAAAATCTCGGGCATAATGCTGTGATAGTTGCCCTAGGAAACTGGATGTTCCTCAAAACTTCCGTAGTCTGCGTTCTCGGACGACTATTTGTTTTTCTGAACATCCAGTTTCCGCGGGGTAACTATGTATTAGATAGTTACCGGCAGCAATATATCTAATATTGCTGCCGGCCGAAGTGACTATCGTATATAGTTACTATTCACTACCCTGCCCCATTGTTCTCTCTCTTGCACAGTAATCGGCGGTTTCTTGTATTTTTATATATAATAACAATAGGCTTACCAAACTTTAACTAGTTATCAGCCAATGAAAGTCTATTTATCATTCAGTAGCCTGCCCCATTATTGTTCTCTTTGTTGCATAATAATCAGCGGTTTGTTGTCTCTTTGAATATAATAGAGTGCACGCCATATAAGCGTGAAATAGAACTTAACTATTATACACTATTATTCACAAACTTGCACAAACTAGTGCTATCACTGAGGCAGAACAGTGCACGTGATAATTTCATAGCTACATTTTTGGTGCAGATAATTATGCGTAAACGTGCGCTTCCAAGCTCATTTTGGTCACCGATACAAGACAGGACTGAATCACATTTGGAAAACAGTTCACACTGGAGATATGTTTAATGTGGTAGGACGGCTCAATTTCCTACTTGTTATTTCCTTTTATTATTGTGTGTTGAAGGAATGCATGAAAAAGTCAGTAAAAGGTAATTTTAGTGTAATGCCGGCTCAGATAAATGAAATCAAATGAGGTTGTTTTACTAGCTTAATTTAACTTTATTCTTGTGTTTTGTACAAAAATGAAATATTGGTGAAACGTTTATGTATGTCGTGTACAGTGGTGTTAACTTGGTAAGCTTCCAATAAAGTAGTCAGAAATGATTTTATTTGCGTCTTATTGCTTATGTTTTAGCTTTGTCAGAGGTGTGTGTGTGTCTTCACTTTTAGAGCTCGAACAATAAAGCTGGTAGAAAACGATTCTATTTGCGTCTTGTGTCGTTATTTTAGCTTTATTTTCGCATCATAGATGCGTTCGTGTGTCTTTTTATCCTTTTTTTTAGATGAATTAGATGATTTATGTAGAAAAATAAAATGTACATACAATGGCTTCATTTGCACATTTTGTTTTATTTGCACCTATAGTTTATGCCCGAGTGAATTCTTAGTTGGTTGATAACTTTAGGCCTCGTCTACACGAATCCGATCCGGCTGAAACCCCATAGAAATATTTGCGTCCACACGAATCCGCGTATCCGGAGGATTCAATTAAAAGTATGCGGTTTCGGTGACCGGATTCAATGGATTCGTGTGAACGATAGGCCGATTCGCATCAAAAAGTATGCGGTTTCAAAAGTATCCGGATCCGTGTAGACGGGGTCTTATAGTTGATAACTAAATATTATTAGGCGCTAAATAGTTAAGAATTGTTTCACGCTTATGTGGCGTGCACTATAACAATAGGCTTACCAAAGTCTAATTAGTTATAATTTCATCAATTCTATTTAGAGGAATGCTAATGAACTTGATGACATTAAACGTGTTTTTGTTGCAAATTTTCCATCGGTTGCCTGGGTAGTATAATGGCTTAAAGCGCGGATACAGCAATGCAGAAGGTCTCGGTTCGAATCCTGGCATTGGTACTCAAAGGTTTTTTTCACCAAAAATTGCTATCTAGTAAATTATTTCTAAGTCTGATGATGCTTACTAGAATGGAAATTATTAGTTAGAGGGGTTTTCATTAAGCCGTGAAATAAAGTGTAATAGAGAAAGAGTAACAAAGTGTATTAATGTGTAATAGTACTATTGAACAAATGATTATAAAACACAAAGTTAAAGTTAAAGTGTAATTAAGTGTAAAAAAGTATATTACGCTAAAGTGTGTTTCACGGGTTAAGGAAAACCACTCTAGAAAACTATAGAATAAGCATACTGAATATCACTATTTTGTACTATTTACGTTGCACGCCTTTAGAGTGGTTTTCATTAACCCGTGAAATAAAGTGTAATAGAGAAAGAGTAACAAAGTGTATTAAATGTGTAATAGTGCTATTGAACAAATGATTATAAAACACAAAGTTAAAGTTAAAGTGTAATTAAGTGTAAAAAAGCATATTACGCTAAAGTGTGTTTCACGGGTTAATGAAAACCACTCTATACACACTTAACAGAACACACTGCAATATGTTTGATATTGCAGAGTGCGAACTGCAACATAACTAGATATCTTTGCTTTCAGACGCGGGTACTCAGCAATCAGTGATTTAGTGCAGAGAGAGAACAATGGGGTAGGGTGGTGAATAGTAACTATCACAGCATAATGCCCTCGATTCAACTACTCGTAACACTATTGTTTAAGTAGCAATTTTATTCTGTTTCCTGGATATATAGTGTTTGTGCTCTATTCCAAACCAGTAGCAGTTTGATTTTATTTCATGGATTTATATTGAAGGAATAGAAAACGAGGCAGCGTGCTCTATCGAGTCATAGAGCACGCGGGAATTTTAAGAAGACGAGAAAAGCGTTAGGAGAAGCACGACGCGTAGCGGAGTGCTTCTCAGCGCTTCTCAAGTCTTCTTAAAATTCCCAAGTGCTCTATGACTCAATAGAGCACTGCTGTCGAGTTTTCTATTTCTTTTATAAAATATTCAGTAGTTAAAATCAAACGAATCGACGCTCCGTGCACTGTTGAGTTATAGAGAACGCTTCTCAGCCAATCAGAGCGCGCGATTTATATCAAATATTTTATAATTCTGAATATACTGTCAATGTCATAACGTACTTACTTATTTGGCAGTTTTCCCCTGTATGCTCCTCGTTACACTTGCATTCATAACCGTCTTTTACAGTATTTAACACAGAACACTGACCTCCAACACCACAAGGGTTTGTATCGCATATTGATGGAGGTGGCTGAAAAATAACGTGAAGTTCATTTGTTACAGTATTCTACAATGTATTAATACATTGCGAGTAAACTAATGCATTTTACACTAAAGATAGACAAAGTATATATCATTTTAGAGCTTAAATAACAGAATGAGACATTGTATGTTTGTTTCTGAAAAAAATTACTGTAATGAATGATGCAAAATCATACGCTTTCATTTCAAAATGTATAAGTCAAAATGTTCGCACTACTTCTCCGTGAGTTTTGCATTATTTCAATTTGGCAGATACATGTCTTCAAAACCGTGTCTTGCTTTTTCGATAAAATGTTTTATTCTTGAGTAAAAGTGTTTCAAAGTTGACTCATTGTTAAAACTTTTATAAAGTTACATGACACCACAGGCTATAGCTCTAAAAGTAATCATGTTATCAAAAAACCAAGAGACGTACAGTATTGAAGACAAATATGTGCTGATTGTTATAACGGAGAAATAACGGCAAAGCAGTACCCGGTCTGTGGCAAATGTTGGGAGACTAGGTTCCAGTGACCTGATTGGCTGAATCGGCATATTTTCGAACAACAGCTTCGGGCGAAATTTTTGACATTTGTATATGTTTGTTTATTTTTGGACAGTCTTAAAGGATATTTTGGTTTTAAAATCAGATTTATAACTACTTTAAGCTGTGAAGAACAGAACAAGATAGATGAAGGCAAATTTTCTTGTTAAATATTTGAGTAGAGCGACCTTTTTACGATTGAGCATACTTCTTTATGTGGATTTTATGGCTTATTTTTATTTCAAAAACAAAATGAACTTTCCTAATTTTCTATTATGCCTATACCATGGACAAGAATACAAGCTTCAAAATGATGGTATTGTCATCGCCAATGGAGTAGCAGTTTCTGCAAACACTTCGACATAGTGGATTGTTCTCTAAATTGAAATCAGGCATTTTTCAAAGACGAAGGCTTGATATTCAACAGCCGATTTGCACAAAAAGATTGCTTAATCTCCAGCTATTGAGGTAAAACGACTACTGTAATGCTCAAAAAAGCTAGATTGTATCATGGTTGAATTAATTTTCTGTAGATATAAATAAATCTCTGCAAAAAATATCGCGACACTGTTGTTGTCGAAACGGCAGCCATTTTTCGCTCTTACTAATTTAAGCCTCGCAGAGAAATCTTAATAGTATTCTTCCAGGGGTTTCAACCTTAAAAATACATAGCCTATACCATGCAAGTATGGTTAGGAAATATCAAAAGCATTAATTTGAAGTTGTAAAAGTAATCTGTGTTTCAAACACTTCGACATAAGCTACACGGCCGGCCCATCAAAAACGACCAAAACCTCGCCGTTGTTAACGTTATATTAAACTCAGAATGATATTTGTGTGTGATTTCTGAAGTTATTACCCTGTTCCAGCAACTAGTTATTAGTAAAACATATTTATGAGTTGTTCAGACCATTTTGATATTTTGTTGTAGTTTTCTGAATGGCTTGCCATAAAATTCGCGCGAAAAACCACATCACACCCCTCCCTCCTTCCCAAAATTTTATAAACGCGCGCGAGGCCCTGGGTACGAGTAAGTCATTTGCCACAGACCGGAGTACGACTACCCTAGAAACTAGAGGGTTTCTTGATCTAGTATTCGTATTTATCATTTGTACGTCTGTGTTCGGTTTTTTTTTTCAAGAGAAACCCTCTAGCCAAACGAGCCTATTCTTTTGAATTCGCCGAGCCAATCAGAAGCGAGGGATCGCTGCGTGACCCCGGCCTTCTGATTGGTTTAAGTCTATGAAGACCTTTGATTGGATGAAAGCTGACAGCAAGATGTCAACAAGTTTGCCAAGTTTCCAAATATGGCTATAATTGGCGGTGTCAATCAAAACAGCATGGAAGTGAGATTCTAAGCTCATTTGGCCAGGGGTTAGATTCGTTGAATAACAAACCGTCAACAAACCGTCAAATTTACAAACGCTAAAGCAAACGATAAAGCAAGGAGAAAATAACCCCTGGTACCCAGGGTAGAGTACGACCCTTTTGACTTCAATTTTTTTTAAACAACTCGCGTTGAAGGCGCTTAATGTTGAGGTTTTTAGTAGAGCATTGGTTACAGATAATTTTTGTTCATAACAAAACACACAGTCTTACTATTATTTGTTATATGCCTTAAAATGATATATATTTTGTCTATCTTTATTGTAAAATGACGCGCTAAACAAATGATTAAGTAAGAGCACGTAAGAATTATTAATTTGAAATATTGGTCGGTTTTTTAAATGTTTTATAGTTTCTTACCTTCAAATACATATAAAACGACTTGCTCTTTGCCACAAGAACTCCATCCAGATTATTTCCCGTCCAGTTGAACATTTCACAGTGGAGAAGTGACGAGTTATTCATCGGTATCACATTAACGGACAAACATGGTGGATTTTGGACACATCTAAACAAACAGTCCTCCTCACTAGAAACGATTTCGCTGGACAGAAAACTTTCGTTTTTCACTAACACATGCTCTTGTGATTTATCAAAATTGCCGAATTTGATTCCATCTTCGTTCTTAATAATGTTGGACGCTGTTGTGGCTGAGTAGAGGCATGAAACGAAGATGAAAGTCAAGAAATAACGGAGTGCCATAATTTTAACCTATAGGACGACTACAACATCTACTTCTTCTATTTGCAAGAGAGCTATAATGATTTAATGTATTCTATAGACCCTTTTAATAAGTCCCGGAGTGTTTTTTCCGCGCTTAACGTCACTGAATTTATTCTTTTGAAATTTGTATAATATGAAAGCAATTGAAAAGAATAAATTTGACGTCAAGCGCGGAAAACACAACACTTCGGGACTTATTAAAAGGGTCTATAGAGCAGTATGATATTAATGATTTCAAAAAAGCTTTTTGATAAACAAATTTAGTACCTGCTACGAGAAATGAAGGGCATGCTCTAGTGTGAAATTTGACTACTGCCCGTGGAAGTTTTTCAATTGTTTGATAATGTGTGCGTTCTGTAAATTACGGGCCGGGGCTGTAGTCCAATTGTAAAGAATATATTACACGCTATCGAGGCCGAGGTTTATCGTCGAGAACTGTTTGACTATTGCATTAAAAAAGAATTCAGAATAATGATACCACAATGTTTCAGCTTCCATTCTCATTTAAACTATTGAATTCAAAACACCTTGCTCTAGTACGTACGTAGAGCACAATTTTTCGTGACTCCCAAAAAGTGTTTTTAATTAAATATTCATTACTCATGTTTAACTGTTTTCTAAATGTTCCAATATTAGTTATTGCTATTGTCAGGAGGGTGGTAACATTGTAAATATTGATATATTTATTTATTTGAAATAAACTTCAAACTATTCGTTATTTCATTTATTCAGTTAGGATTCAACAATTTATTATTTTACAGCATTTAACGCGTTATTACAATATAGAAATAAAACTGATATTTTACAAATACTTTTACGGCTATTTATTATTTATTTATTTTTCAGTTCTACCCCAGCTTTATACTTATATAATGAAAACTTTGAGATTTTCGAAAATTCTTAAATATTTCAATAGTCGAGGTTTGGTGAATATGGAAATATAACTGATATTTTACAAATACTTTTACGGCTATCTATTATTTATATATTTTTTTGGTACCTTGCTGGTAGACTGTTTTACATTAAGACTACTTTCATTAATGACCGCCACTAATTATTCGTAGTATTTAAAATTGATGTTTTAAGAAAAAAAGAAAGCTATCATATCATATGATGGGTATTTCAAAAACCTCAGCAGAAAATTATATACAAATCTCTACATCTTTCATTGAGCATAACTTCATTGGTATTTTGGCCAGAGCATCAAAATCTTCCAAACATGCCTATTTCAGGTAGTTCTTTGATATGTCAGCGCTAAAATAATAAAATACCAGTTTACTTGAAAAATTATTTTCTGTTATTTGAGGGTCCACAATAGGGGTTCTCAATCCCGCCATCCCGCACGTTTTAATGTCACAATCCCGATCCCGCAATTTTTTCTAAGTTAATTATTAATTAAATATTAAAACGTTAAAAAGTTTTTTATTAAGAACAAAGAATGCTGCAGTCCCGTATCCCGCAGCAAATTAATGTTATATCCCGAAACCCGGCACCTTAAAAACACGAAATCCCGATCCCGCTTGGAATTCAGAATCCCGCATCCCGTCAAGGTTTAAGCTCGGATCCCGCATCCCGCCTTCAAAAAAAGGCTTATCCCGCATCCCGCCAAACCTATTGTGGACCCTCTTATTTATGAAAGTGGTCTATACTTATAGTGAAAACATTGAAAATGTTTGAACATTCTTAAATATTGCAATTAACCTTTTTCATATCGAGTAAGGGACTGGAACCAAGTTTCTCAAAATTTACTTAATTCAAAAATAAACCCCTTCACACGAAAGAACAAATACAAATTAGCAAGAATTGAAAGTTGAAACAAGTTTGTGCAAATTGTAAGGTAATTATGGTATTTTAATATTTTTCAAAATATTAAGAATGTACTAGGTGATACAAGAAAATGCAACTAGCCAATCAGCGCGAAGCTAACAAGCTCAAGTTGTTAGCATAGCCCATGACAGGAAAAAATTGCGCACCAAAACCTGCCTCAGTAAAGTAGGGTACAATTCATTTTTTTCGGTCAGAAAAATCGAAATTAAAACTCAGAAAACTTAAAAATCAATATGCATTATCGTCAATAAAATAAAATCATTCTTGAAAATGTAAAGCATCAAATAAACATTTTTTAATACGTCGTGGCTCCCCTCCCTCGAAATGATAATTGGTCAGTGCGGGTTTTGCATAGGTTTAGAAGCCATTAGGGACGACGGTCAACTTCACGACTTCAAGAGTTCATTGAATCGTCGCTCAAGTCCAAAATATCTCAAGAGAAGCCATTCTAAATCTTTTTCGTTAGTTCTCGTTTCTTCTAGAAGAACAAGTGATGCCAGCTGTGCAGCTCTGACAAGTTGAAACGAGTCGAAACAAAATTCGCAGTTATAAACACGACTCTGCGATCGAACCGTGATGAAAAGAGCTCGACTAAAGCATGTATATATTATATTATATCAAGGTGCAAAGAAGTTTCACATGAATATTGCACTCTTAATCCGTTGTATATTTTCTTCTTTCAATATATTCAAAGACCTTCGACACGTATTGTTTTATGAAAATAAAAAAAATATCGAAATACATGCGAATGTTGGTTGAATGAACAGCGAGCTGGAAGTTTTCCCTTCGTTTTATTTATGTTTATATACAATGCCACATTACAAAAATGCACGGGCTCAAGGCTAACAACTTTGGTGAATTCGTATGCAGGCCTGGTCGCAAATACATTACTAAGTATGGTTTGGAAGGACGTTTTGGAAGGACACCATACATTTCTCTGTAATTTTGGCAGAGTTTGGGTGCTCATAATTTGTTTTTTAATTAGCCAAACGTTCTGAAACTTGGTCAATAAGCTTATATTTGGTTACTCTCCTATGAGACGGGGTTAGTTTTTTCTGGAACCATAATCAAATTAGTTTTTCACACTCGTACCCAGTCCCTTGCTCGATATGAAAATGGCCAATAGTCGAGGTTTAGTGACATTATGTCCTATGTTTTTTGTGATGTCTATTAAATTTTAATACAGATGGATTGGTAATATAAGTCAACAAAAGAAAATTATACGTTCCCATTTATAAAGGGACGGGATGCTTTTTGGCAAAATGATCCCTTAAATTATCAGATCGTGACATTGATTATGTCAATGACAAATGATTCAAACTGTGCACTGTGCGAACTCCCTGTGCTAAAGACACCATTTAGGATTCTGTACAGAAACTGTGCACTGTGTGGGCTTCCTGTGGTCAGTACACACCATTAAGGATTCTATAGTGGGTTTCCTGTGATAAGGACATACTTTTTTGGATTCTTTACACGGCTTTACACAAATAAACTGTTGACGATGTGGGCCTCCTGTGGTACATACACACTTTTTAGGATTCAGTACAGAAAGTGTTCACTGTGTGGGTTTCCTGTGGTAGGTGCACACCATTTACGATTCTGTACAGATACTGTCTACGATTTGATCTACGTTGATATGCCCCCAGCCAAGGACAGAAGCATCAACAAGTCGTAACTGAGCTGTTTGCCCTCTGTAGCTTTTCACATCAAATGATTTCTGAACCATACTCTCCGAATTCGCCCCTGTTGCCTTAGCAACCACCGATCCACCAATCAAGAGCTCGAGTCGTGCAGTTTTGACGTCAACACCTGCACCAATCAGGAACGTTATTTTTGATCCTTTGATTTGGAACGTCGGTGACGTCATTGTACCTGTCGGTGCGTCACCTTGGGTCTGACCGGGCTGATTAGAGGGACTGGGTCGATTTTCGTATCCGCCTATCCACCAGTTTCCTTTGAGGTTCGCTGTTTCTCTATTTCTTGCCTTGGGGTTGTCTCCATATGTCGGCTGGTTGTTAAATGCGGTGCCTGTCAGCGTCCAGCCATCCAATCGTCCAGATTCAAAGTCAAACAAAACGCATTCTGCAACAAGAACAAAAATGCGCAATATTTTAGTGATCACCGTAATTTTATCATTATCATGGATATATATTTGTGGATAAACTGTCAATGTCATAACGTTGTCCACGTAAATGTCTTTTTAATTGACAATGTTAATGACAATAACTGCGTACTTACTTATTTGGCAGTTTTTCCCTGTATGCTCCTCGTTACACTTGCATTCATAACCGTCTTTTACAGTATTTAACACAGAACACTGACCTCCATCACCACAAGGGTTTGTGTCGCATATTGATGGAGGTGGCTGCAAAATAATGTACAAAACATCAACCCATTATGTGAATGTAATATTGACAGCCTCTTTATGAAGAAATAAAAAACACGCGCACGTACTGTGTGCAGATATAAAGCACGCGGGGATTGACAGAACACGAGAGAGGTGTTAAGTGAAGCAAGAAGCGAAGTGAAATGGTTCTCAATACTTCTCGAATGTTCTGACAATCCCCAAGTGCTTTATAACTGCACACCGCCAAGAAAGCAAGTTTTCTATTTCTTTTATAAATATAGCAATTGACTTATCTGATCAACACGCAAACGCACGTTTTGACAATGCCAGAGCTTTTCTTCTTATTCCTTACTAAATTACCTTAACAATGCCTCCATCGTTTAGCGAAACTTTCGAGACACCCATCTAAGGTCATCGCTGAACGGTGGAGGCATTGTTTGGGTAATTTAGAAAGTAATAAGAAGAAATTCGTACCCACAGTTCCTTTCGGTCGTGCAATCGCCAATCGCCGTTCGCCCCTTCAACCATTTGTGAGTTAGATGCATATACATTAAATCTTCCTTATATTTCTTACATATATTGAAATTATTACACTTGTACCATTTACATTTGGAATATTTTAACATTCTGCATCTAGACTAATTTTAAACCTTTTATAAAAGATAGATTTATCCGGCTACTCAAAAAGAAGGCTCAGGAAAGAAATGGCAATCAATTTATATATTCTAACTTCACCTATATTTAATGATTTTTATACTTGTATATAAAGCCACTCTGTAGAGAAGTCATCATTAAACCATTAATTATTTTTATTATTATGCAACAATTGGCCGCTTTATGTGTATTGATTTTATTTGTCGTTCCACCTGCACGCACTCATTCAAACTGGTTAAATTAGTGGAACTTGCTGTGGCAGGAACAAAGAGTTAATTTCAAAAAATTCAATATATCACAATGTCATGCACGATGTGGTTTTTCACTTAACCCTGCAACGGCAAATAATCAAGTAACCGATCGAGTATAAAAGGATGCTAAAGCGTTTTAGTGGGACTTGCTGTGGCAGGGACAAAGAGTTTCAAAAAATTCAAAATATCACATGCACGATGTGGTTTTTCACTGAACATTGCAACGGCAAATAATCAAGTAACCAAGTATAAAAGGAGGCTAAAGCGTTTTTCAATTAATACAACAAGTCAGCTGAATATTACAATGGATCCAGAGGGGCTTATTTTCTTTTAGTTAGGGAATACGAGTTGCGAAAAACGAAGCAAACAAAATACATACAAAATAGTATTCGAAACTACTTTAAATCGTGAAAATCCTCAAACCTCTTGCATCAAAGGTAGCTATTAACTATTTTAGAAGACTTTTCTGATAGCTATGAATTTAGCTACACATTGATTCGAATTACATAATTTTAGCTTTCTAGTGCCCTTGGTGAATGTGACGTGATAGACTTTGTCGGTTATTTACAACAAATTAAATATCATGATAATCATTCCTGATTTATAGTAAAGCAAAATATAATGAAACTAATACAAAAAAGTTTTATTTCACGACGTTTCGGAGTCATACTGACGCCATCATCAGGTAAATGTAATCGTATAAAAGCATGACAGTAAGAGAATAATATAAATGATAAACCTATGAATAATTTACTATATATAATTGCATTTAAAAATGAATACGTAATGAGAGCATTTCACATTCGTCTCAATGAGCTTTACAATCATTCCTTTGTACGGACCGCTGGCGCTTATACAATCACGAGAAATTAGGGGCGGACCATTTAACTTTCGAGGGGGGAGGGGGGGGGGGGTGATTTTGTCTGTGCAGGACATTTTTTTTAGCCCGCTGGCATGCGCACGGAATTTATTTGATAGAAAAGCAAAGATTTCAGTGGCGATTTTGGCTTGCAGGAAATCAGTTTATTTTCAAAATCACCCCCCCCCCCCCCCCCTCTCCCCAAGTTAAATGGTCGGCCCCTTAGTCTGAGAAAATTAACAAAAACTCGGTTACAAGTCAATCAAGTATAAAGAGATTGTCTAGAACTAGTTTGCGGGAGTTGCGGGAATAAAAACCCATTTAAAAGTTTGAAAACGAGGAAGACTAAGAAAAGAGAGAAAAGTATATGACAGAATAAGCAAATTAATTAGATAATAATTATTATCTTAAATGGAAACTAGCGAGTAAACTAGTATAGGCTGCGTCGGTGTTTGATATAAACGATAGGCAATAGAATGAAATTTGTAACACCGTAAAAAATGTTGACTAAACTTTACTGACGTTTCGAGCTTTAGCCCTTTTTACTCGAAACGTCAGTAAAGTAAGTTAACATTTTTTACGGTGTTACAAATTTCATTCTATTACCTATCGTTTATATTAAACCCCGACGCAGCCTATACTAGTTTACTCGCTAGTTTCCATTTAAGATAATAATATATCTATTCAGTTATATAATTGTCAATGAAATACCTATATTTTACAATCTGTTTCAAAAATTTGATATCTTCACATGTGAAAATATCATCACTATGGTTACACAACCTTACATAAACTTCTTGTTCGATCCATTGATAATTATACAATAAACAGAACTGGCTGATTACATGGTAGCTTGGAGATACAAATTATATCTTGAGTGTTGAAATGAACTTTCTCAAATTATCGTAAAATTGAATGCGATATCGATTTAAAGTACACTACTTATAAGGCAAATGTTTAAAAATCTGCTATATTCATAAATGGCTTAATTATTATATTGACGGGACACTTTAACTATTAACATCAGGATGTTTTTTGGGTTATCAATAATTTTCTTAATCTTCTCCTGTTTGAAAATCTCAAATAATGAAGCATTGGGTTCAAATTAAAGTGAGTGTTCATAATAAATCTTATTCAGTTCTAATTTATAATCTATTCGCTAAAGGGATGTGAGTGAAAAAACTGAAAAAGAAAATAAACTTTCGAACCGTTTCACGGTTCGAGTGTCTTCAATTTAAATGGAAACTAGCAAGTAAACTAGTATAGGCTTCGTCGGTGTTTGATATAAACGATAGGCAATAGAATGAAATTTTTACACCGTAAAAAAATGTTAACTTTAACGTTTCGAGCTTTAGCCCTTCGTCTAATCTATTTTTGTACCTTCAAATACATATAAAACGACTTGCTCTTTGCCACAAGAACTCCATCCAGATTATTTCCCGTCCAGTTGAACATTTCACAGTGGAGAAGTGACGAGTTATTCATCGGTATCACATTAACGGACAAACATGGTGGATTTTGGACACATCTAAACATACAGTCCACTTCACTAGAAACGATTTCCCTGGAAAGAAAACTTTCGTTTTTCACTAACACATGCTCTTGTGATTTATCAAAATTGCCGAATTTGATTCCATCTTCGTCCTTAATAATGTTGGACGCTGTTGTGGCTGAGTAGAGGCATGAAACGAAGATGAAAGTCAAGATAAGAAGATTGAAATAACCGAGTGCCATGATTTTACCTATTGGACGACTACAACATTTGTTTCTTCTATTTGCAAGAAAGCTATAATGATTTAATGTATTCTATAGCGCAGTATGAAATGATTGGCTTCAAAGAAGCTGATTTATAAACACCTGCTTCGAAGGGCACTATGCCAAAAGCCGAATATTCTATAGTATTCAAGACTCGCATATCCCTTCCATACTTTAAGTATTCGGGAGTATTCAAGTCGCAGGATTACACTTCACGTATGTCTGTAATATTCAAGGTGAATACCAAAGAATACTTCACGTACCAGGTATTACTGAAGTATTCGTACCCGTATACTTGACGAATTAATATTCTAGAGTATTCGACTAGGGTGTACTTGAAGTATGTCTGTAGTATCCTGATTGAATACTATGGTGATACTCGAAGAATAAAATCACTGGGATATTCGTACCAGTATACTTGACGAATTAATATTCTAGAGTATGCGACTAGGATGTACTTGAAGTATGTCTGTAGTATCCTCATTGAATACTATGGTGATACCTGAAGACTAAAATCCCTGGGGTATTCGTACCAGTATACTTCACGAATTAATATTCTAGAGTATGCGACTAGGATGTACTTGAAGTATCTCTGTAGTATCCTGATTGAATACTATAGTGATACCTGAAGACTAAAATCCCTGGGGTATTCGTAACCAGTATACTTCACGAATTAATATTCTAGAGTATTCGACTAGGATGTACTTGAAGAATGTCTGTAGTATTCTGTTTCAATACTATGGTGATACTTGAAGACTAAAATCACTGGGATATTCGTACCAGTATACTAGCTTGACAAATTAATATTCTATGGCCCCACAGGGCTGTTTTAGCATTTAAAAAATTATGGCTGTTTTGGCCCAGAGTAGGGCTGACATAACTAAAATTGCCATTTTGGCCCCACAAAAAGCTGTTTTAGCACCTTTAATTTAGTGCTATTTTACATTATCGACAGGCCAAGATAGAGATAATTGCTATTTAGTCTTCCAAATCAATGCTAATTTATCTGACTTATCTAGGTAATAAATGGCCCTCATGGTAGCCAAAACAGTCTAAGGAGCCATTTTGTACTACAGAATCCAGGGCTGATTTGGCCCTATCATTGGCCAAATTTATGATCAAATGAAGCTAGTGAAAGGCAACTGGTGTTTATTGTTTCATTTCACTTGAAGATGTGCTTTCCCATTATCATTTTTCCCATTTTTCATGCATTTATTCAGAACACTAAACTCTCAATAACTTTTAAACTATGGTGAATAATTGAGTTATGTGAAAAGAATTCAGTTTTAAAGAGTGAGAGCTTTCAGAAAATGTAATTTTTATATCATTTAATTGCATCTTTACTGATGTCGTCAGTGACAGCTTTTTGACAATAACAGGTGCCGGGCAGGGCCAATGACCAAACATTGACCAAAGATTTTCTGTATCGACAAGTCAGCACCATGCAGAAAACACCTCTATAACAGATTTCAGTTGTATTTCTGATGAAATATCACAAAAAGGCAATTTTGGTGTTCATTAGTACATTTAACTCAAAATATCTTTTTTTCACAGTTTGTACTGAAAAGTATATTGTAGCTGAAAAGCTTTTATATGTCAACTGAAAATGTCAAAAAGCTTCATTTTAGTAGATCTATCAATGAAGTGAAAGGCCACTGGTGTATTTTGTCTCATTTCATTTAGATTTCCTTTCCCAAAAGATAAAATTCCTTGATTGGGCTTCCTGTGGTGAGTTTCATACTGGTCAGCGGTCTTACAGTTTGACCGTTGAGATATTTCTCACGTGGCGGCAAGAGAGGAGGGAGGCGAAGGTTTGTATGATTTTTAGCTCTAAATTGATTTCTTTACTGCCTCTAGAAGAAGGAATTATTACTTTAAGGCATTCATACTAATAATTGTTGATTTTTTTACCGTTTAGACCTCGTATCTACTTGGAAAGTGGACTTTATAAAGGATCTTGATTTCGAATGCATGGCGGGCTTTTATGCATGAGTCAACGAAAACCCCGACCCCCCCCCCCCCCCCCCCCCACCCCGGGACAACGTGGGGATTAGAAAAATAGCATGTTCAATTCTCTGAGAATGTCCCCACCCCTGGGAGTCATGCAACATGTCCATTGTCCCCACCCCTGGGGCTATCTTGATTGTCCATATTAAAGCAAACTGAAAGCTGAAAGCTAATCAACACTTGATTTATTCAACCATGATGATGTTTTACACATTCATTCTTTGCTTTTAAAAATAATATTATAACCAAACAAACAAATTCTGGCTAAAGATTAAATACTTTCATTTAAAGGATACTCTGAAAAGGATGCATTTTCTTTTATAAATTACATAGAAAAGTGCAGTTACAGGATAGGATGGTTTAAATTTTTAAAGTTTGAATCTCAGTAAAGAAAGACAACATAAATCAAAGCACACTGTTTTCATGTAATTTATAAATAGAAAACACATTGCTTTATCAAGAAGGTGGGATCCAAGTTTTCACCATGAAGGATTTTAGTCTAAAAATGAAAAGAAAATAAGAATAGTATCATTAAAAAACAGTAATGGTAAACTACTTTTTTATTTTTTGACGACAGCACAGTAAAAAAGCACACTAATGCAAACCTTTGCACAAGCTACAGAACCACTTTCCTTCTGGCACTTCCTCTAGTCCAATGCACTCCAAATGGTACCATTCTATCGGGCAGCCATCACCATCGCACGCTATCATTGTGCCATGCTCTCCTTCCCCGCATAAACAGTAGACTGGATTTTACATGTAAAAGTTTGTAAAAATTTGTTGACGAAAAACAATGAAAAATTAAAAAGTAAAGCATACTTACCGTTCTCAGTATCCTCTTCAGGGGATGGGATGGTCTGATCTTTCTTGCTTGCCTTATTTTTAGCTCTAGTTTCCACTGCCTTTTTTGCTCCTTCCTTTCGTCTTGCTGTGACATCTTCTAGGTGATTTATCCACATTCGAACCTCATCTTCGGTTAACAGTACCTCTTTTGCAAGTGCCCTGATCTCTTCACTGGAGAGTTGGTGTTGGTTCTTTACTGCTTTTCTGTACTTTGTGGCAATCACAGTGGAAGGTGGTTCAAACTTCATTCCAGTCGTCCCATGGCTCTTGTAACGACTAAAATGCTCTTCTGGTTTAAGGTAATGCCCAGCACATTGCATAGGGGCACAGTCTTCACAGTGTCCACCCCAGGGACGAAGTGGATCAGCCACAGGAACTGGGAAATAGGACAGCTCTGGACCTCCTTGATACCACTGTAGAATGTTGTTTTCTAAACTACCAACTGTAGTTTTGCATTTGGGATGTGGACAAGCAGGCTGATTACACAATAGCAGCATAAAGACATAATGACTTGGCAAGTTTGGAACCTGATGCCTATTCCGTACATCCCAAATTTCTTCAAAGTATTTGAATAAAGTAGGTTCTTGTATTTTCAGGTTTTGTTTCTCTTGCTTTTTCCCTTTAAGAAATGTTAGAAGCTTTGGGCGCCTTTCCCTTAAATACTCAGCATGCTTGTCATTAGCGCCTTTAAATAGTTGGATAGGTTGTTTTGCACAAGGTGATCCATTCACTTTCTTTATGTAAACATCAGTTGCCATATCTAGATTACGGGCTAGTTGCTCCTTGTCTATCCCTTGACCAGTGTAGCACGGGCCGCCAATGGTAGAGGGGATAAAAAGATTGCTATGAGCAACACTCAAACAGCCATTCAATAGTTCAACACGGTTTAAGTAGGAGCCTCCGCTGTGTCTTGTTGTTACAATGATGCTGGAGTTTTGTCTTATTACATGTCGTTCAGTCCAATAGAATTGTACTTCCTCATGGGAGGGGGCTTCATCAGAGCACCCATCAACCCTGATACACTCAACATGTATGTTACTAAATATAGATTTCAACTCTGGTTGTTCTTCTAACATATGCAAATCAGCGGCATGTTGAGCTGGGCTCTTTTCAAAGTTGCCATGTGCCTTAACAACTCCACAACAAACTTCTTTAGTGTTATCTGTGCTCATGAACATGTATGATGAGACTTGAAGAAGAGCTGTATACTTATTAAGATAATCAGATCTTGTAGTCAGTTCAGGTTCATTAACAATACATAATGACTTGTGCTGTTTGTGACTAAAAGTAGAGTCCAACCGGAATCCGGCAGCATCATCCCTGTTAAGTATTAAAGTACTCTGGCCATTGCGCAGCTGAAGGTGATCTAGTCCACGATACATGGCGGTACTGTAATGTGCATCGGGGTTGAACTTAACTGAAAATCCTTTGCGAGCTTTGCGGCATGTTACCTGAGCTACTCCTTTGTAACGCTTTGAAGATATCCTTCTGCGGTTTCTAGTAACACAAAGTTGAACCACAGTTCCATAACTAATTTTGTGGTTGTATTTCTTTTCCAAGTATTCTTTAATTCTACTGTAGGTCATCTTTCTTCCAGTATTTACATTGCTTTTATTGGCATAAGTGAATGTCAGTACACCAGTTCTCCGCCAAGCATCTGCTCCTACTTTATGCTCTTTAACAAACTCCTCAATATCATGACCTATACTTGGATGTTCCTTTAGAATCTTTGATACTCTGTTAGGTAGTTTACGACGAAGAAGGCGAGCTTCTGCAAATACCTTGACAGCTCTTGCACGACTCTTTCTTCGGTATATCTTTCTATGCTTCAATATAATTTCTTGAGCAGCTTTTGAGTCCAATGATGTCACATTTAGCCAGTCATCCGGGCTTACAGCATCATTTTCATCATCACTTTCAATAGATTCTACTGGCTGCTGTGCAATCCTTTGCCTTTCTGTTGCCAAAAACGCCTGCCTGGACTCTTCTATCAGCTTTTCCTCCTCTTCAGTAACATCACTACTTGATATATAGAACGCAAAGTCTATCAAAAGTTGATTAAACGATTCTTGGGTGAATCCCCTAGTAACAGTTTTAAAGTCCTCAACAAATGAAAACCAATTTAAATGGTTTTCTCTGAGTATAAGTAACATATGATCACAGGAAGGTGAAAATGTCATAGATTGAGTAGCATCTTTGGTTTTATTCATCATATCGCAGTCAATAGAACCGAAATCAGGTTGGCTTGCTCCTGTTGTGCTAGAATCAGAGATTGCACTTTCTTGGGGCATGCCAACAGCTTCATTATCAGTGGTGGTGTTCACCGTATCACAATTATAAGTAGAAGCAAAATCTGGCTGGATAGGTTTCTCACTGCTAGAACCAACAATTTCATCATCAGACCCAGAGGCTGAATCAGAATTAAAAGATTCACCATCATCATCAATGCTTGAGTCTGGTTCGTCCGAGTCTGAATCATCTGGCACCGAGATGCCGAGTGCTTGCAATGCAGCAGTGTTTTCAGCATGTGCTAATTCCATTATAGTTCGCCTTAAGAAGTGTGCTTCCTCAATTGCATCTAAAATCTTTTCCTCTTGTCGATGAAAATCAATAAAGCCATAAAGCTTTTTTGCTTCTTTACTGGACAATCCCATACTTTTACAAGCTGTATATTTTACTAGCAAACGGTCACTCTCTGAGGATGCCAAACTGCATAATAACATTAAGCTCTCCCTTGGCATTTTACACTCGATTTCTGACTTTCTTGAAGTGTTTCGTAATGAGAGGAACTGCTGTGAAATTTTAGAAAATGCTGTGTAATTCATACCAGCCTGTAACTCTGCTACAAAAAGTAGTTGAGATCCTGGCCCTTGTAATTGCATCTCAAAAACAGCGACTGGTAGATGCATAAGTTTCCTTATTGCTTTATCAGATTGGTACTTTTGATCGAACAACCTTCTAAAGATAGAGGACACTTGACAAATTCCCTCTTGTGATATTGTATTTGCAAGCTTAATCAGTGGTGAACAAATTTTGCAGTCCTCCCAATTGCAATGTCCTTGACGTTTACAATACAACTTTCTAGCCAAAATAAATTCTGACAAATTCAAATTTTTGATATCAGACAAATATATGCCTTGACAGGGACGTTCACCTGATCCTGCTTTCACATATGGCAAGTAACGTTGCAATAAAAGGTCTCCCTCTTCAGCAGACTTATTGTTATCAGAATTTAAGTTGTCATTATTATCATTAAGTGTATCCACAGCCCCTAATGACGTGGGGCAAGATCCAGTAAAAAAGAACATTGATTATTGTTTGACTTGTTTTCAATATCAGCATGTGTGGGTTCTCCATTATTTGAGCTGCTTTCAAGAGAGGGTTCTTTCAGTGTCTCTTTTTCTGAAGTAGGTAACTTAGATTCTTTCTTTTCCGTACTTGTACTTGTACTTGTGCTTCTGTGCCTCAGGGATGAAGTTATACTTCCTTGGCCTTTTTCCACAGACTCACTCTCATTTTTATTCACCATCCTTGAAGACCCCAAACTTTTCTTCTGGAGGTAAGTTTTTGATTTTGCTTCCTTTGCTTGGATGATTGCTAATTCCTCTCTCAGTTTCCGCTGCTCTTTCCGTTTTTCTGTAATCTGTTCCATTATGGTGGCTGCTTGGGAATACTTTTGCATGTTAACAAGCTTCATCCGTTCTTGTTCTAGGTAGCTGATTGTTTTTTTGACACTCTCCATGTCCTCAGTCAGTTCAGTTACCCTTTTTTGACGTAGTTCCTGGGTAAGTTTCTTTTTCTTTTTCTCTACACTGACTTCTTCTTTTCCAGATTCTACTCCAAATACTTTGGAGAGACTTCTCTTCTTAGAATAATTGTAACCATCATTATCAAGCTTTTTACGTGCTAAATCAAGTAAGTTGCCTTTGCTTGATAACAGCTTTGGGTTCTCACAGCATAGCTCAAAGGCAGCATCATTAACCCTTCTCTGGTATCGTGTCAGGTATTCATTTGACTTTCCATATATTCTAGACTCTTTTTCCAATGTTTCCTTGTCCATATCAAAAGTGATAGTTTCATTGGTTTCTTCCTGAGCCTCAATAAAAATAAATACAGATTGGGTTTAATTTGTTGCCCCTCAAAAATTCCACTCCCATATAATAATAAAGGTATAATTTTAGTCACAGGAACTACGACTTTTTGAACATATAGGAAAATAACAGGGTATAAGGAGTTAAACTAATCTGGCAAAGCAGCTGGGTCATGTGGGTTTAGAAGAATAAAAGTAAAATAAAGTCAGGGTATTACTTGACTATATTTAATTTTCTAATATAACATATTTCTTTACATTTTATGCTATTGAAAAACAACAATAACAACAAACAAACAAAAACAGATGAAAGTTTTTTTTGTAAAAACCATAGATATGGGCATTGTGAATCATGTTTAGGGATGTTTTACCTTGAGTTGTGGACCTAAACAGCCTAGGTTAGCTGTGAGAGTCAATTGGCCAGTGCCACGGAAAGACGTTTTCATCTTATTACTATCTGAAGGCTACCAAAAGAAGAAAAAGCAGTGATGTGTCATATAGAAATTAGATGCAGTATACATGTAAAGGTGTAAATAAAATGTGCATCAATTTTTGCTGCTTAATAAGATGTCTGTACTCTTTTGTCTTAGTTGGTTAGAAATTTCCTTCCTAATTAATAACAATCTTTTTCACAGGCATATCAGGAATAAATATGTAAATGAAATAATTGAAGATAAAATAAACATCACAAATATAAGACTATTTACATACATAATTCATTTCTCCTTGATTGTCAGAAGAGAGTACAGCTTGGTCTTTGCTACTTTTTTTGCTTGAAGCCTGGTGAGACAGATATAGAATAAATTTATAAAAATAAATTCCAACAACAAGAAATAGAAGTTTTGAAAGAGGTAATTCAACTTCAATAAGTCATATCAAATGGAATAGCTTTTGCATTAGGTATACACTGATAAAAATACTCATAAACAACAAATTATTTGATTTAAATACAATTTCAATAGTCACATACCCACAAATAACAAATGTAGTTCAGGCAGGTAGTATATTTATATAAGAACAAGGCAATTCCCCGGGAATAGATTCACTTGTCATTAAGCTAAGTATAGTTAATATGAGCTATTAAAGTTATCTGTATATTTTGCAGTGATTTCTCAAACCATTTGGGATCCCTGTTGAATTACTATTAATGACATCACTTGATCATGCATGCATTTGTTTCAAGTGTAGAAGCTAGGAAAAATGATTCTTGATTGTTAAAAAACACACCGTTCACCTTCAGGACCAATGCATGAACTCTGTGTGGGTTTTAGTTCAAATAAATGTAGTCGTCTTGGAGAAATGAGACGACACTTCAGTGCTTAGCAAATTATATGGTTGTATGATTTTATATAAATAAAATCATATTTGATTATTGATGTCTAATGCAATTTTTTTTTATTAAAGCATTTTTAATTAAATTTTTTAAATTTGAGGGGAAAAAAATCAAAGTTAAAATTGCAAAAAAAATCTATAATTACCTGTTCCTTCATCTCACGAGACACTTTTAAAATTGCCATCAAATCTCCTATTGCAGTAATGCCAATTTCTTTCAGCCATTCTTTGTCGAGGTCAAGTAGATGACTTTCTTGCACTCTATTAAATGAGGAAAAGAAAAAATAAATAAATAAATGAGCAAAGCATCCGCATGGAGTTGGCATGGAGCAATATAAATAAAAACGAATGAAAACACAGGAATTCGAAATGTGAGAGAATTTCATTTAATACTCATTTTTCCATCAATTTAAAAATAATATAAGCTTTTTTTATATACAAACAACGCATCGATTTAATAAAACTGATGATCGCTTACCTATTTTCTTCAAATAGCTTGGCATACTTTTCAGAAATATTCTTTGGAATATTGCACTTTTCGAAGAACATTATCCAATCCATGACAAAATCTCAAAACAGATGTCAAATTAGAGTAGTTTCTATATAAAGTTCAAACTAAGCATCCTGCTTTTTCAATACAAATTGTACATCAACATTCCTTTGATATTTTACCTACTTTTTGGGCAAGGTTGGCCTTTGATTTCGCTCAAAAAAACAATTTGCATAACAAAAGCACTCAACTTTTACACAATCAAACACGAGGTTGCTTTTTTTGTAATCAACTGCTGACTTTTTACATTGCGGGCTCAGTTTTTGGTGAACAGCCGCTGAATTTAATATTGCGGGCTCATAATAAATCCCCACCCCCACGGGCCAGCTTTATCACTAAAAATGACTAATCCCCCACCCTGTAGGGGACGATTGGCAGTCTATTCCCCCACTATCCCCCACCTAATCCCCACGTTGTCCCGGGGTGGGGGGGGTCGGGGTTTTCGTTGACTCATGCATTATGACTAAAAGAACAGTAAACTGAGGTGAATATAAGTATAATACCTTTCACATGTTGTTCTTAGAAGTACTTTGATACTTAGATGTAGCATTTATGAGTGTATTACTAAACCCTAATTTATTGTAAGTCATCAACAAAACAATCGACATTCTGCTATTCAGTATTGTTCGCTTCTTTTTATGATCATTGAAAGCAAACACTTAGATGCTACGATGAGCTTATCAATTGACATTTTATAAGTAAACTGAGCGTTGTACAGTCTATTAAAGTTCGTTTTATCAGATGGCATAGTTAGTCATTGTATTATGCTCAGTAATATACATTAAAACCCGCATATAAGAACCACTTTTTTTTTTAGGTTAGGCTTTTTAAAGTGGTCCTTATATAATTGATATTTAGTGAGAAATTAGGCTAAGGTGGTTCTTAACTGGTTCTTATTTAAAAGGAAAAACAATTTCCTTATATAGTGTTTTTATGTTATATAGAATGTTATGTAGAAGCATCTGAATGATGAATGCATTTAATACCTCAATGAGAACTAACTGATACATGTATAAATCCCGGCGTAACCAATCGATGAAACCGATAATCGATATCAATTGATAGTCAATCGATATCAATTTATTGATTGATATCTTAAATCCCTCTAAAATCGATGACCAATCGATGAAGAAGAAATGTGTGATTATCGATTGTTATCGATTTCCAATAGCATTCGATAAACTAATTGGTATCGATTGGTATCGGTTTTTTATTTGTTTACAATATATACTGTATAATACAACTGTTTCAAATGTTCTTTTGCAATACTATTTATTTCATTGTACAAACATGAACTTATAAAAATCTGATAACATGAGGTTAACTCAACTCGTACAGATCCCAATGAGATTAACCATTAGCCGTAATATAAGCCATTGACCATGATAAATTATCTTGACTGCTTTGGATTTCTCTTCGACCTCCACAGCAAACGGACATTTATGATACCCAGCTTTACACACGCATTTCAAAGCAATTTGAGTCATTTCTGCAGATTGTTTGATGCAGCAAAATTGTCAAGATTTTAATTGATCCATTTCTCCTTCACTGCCTCGTGCTTCACCGTAGCCAGGTCATGTTAGTAACAATTACATTTCACGATAGCATGATTCTGACAGCTTGTGTTGACATAGATCATGCAGATCATCAAGTTGCGTCATCAAATACAGTACAAGTTTGACCAGTTGATAACCATCGATTAGCAATCGATAAACATCTAATAGCAATCGATAATCGATTGGAGATTTTTTTGTGATTATCAATTGGTGATCGATTGACCGATGCCAATCGATATCAATTTAGTAATAATATTGATTGATATCAATTTATTGATTGAATTTCCGATGATTGGTTTCATTGATTGGTTTCGCCGGGATAAATACATTTGAAAAACATTTTTTTTGCATTGGTTTTAAATTTGGTCATATTGAGACTCAACTAATATTTTTTCAAATGTCCAAATAAATCTTGAAGCCTTTCATATAAGAACCAGTCTAATGTTTTAGGCTAAAGTGGTTCTTTCTTAACAGGTGCTTAAAAAAGCAAATTTTAGGCCAAGTAAAAAAAAGCAAATGTTTATCATCCGGATTTCTTTAAAAAAGAGAGCGGATGGGCGCATTTTTTTGTTATTTTCTGATTTTTTATTATTTTCAATTTAATGCTTTTCTTACAAAAAAATAAATGTATAGATGGCAAATAGGTGTATTTATTGACACTACCACATGGATAGGATAGTTGTAACACAACTTTGGTATATTTTACTAAGCGTAACAACAACATGATGCACTATAAAAACCGTCAATACGGCTCAGTATTCAATACTCTAACGTTTTATGATTTAGCCTGCCTGAAAGTACAACTGTTGCTTGTTTTTCGCTCCGGTTTTCCAAATAGTAAATAGTAAAAAAAATCAGGCGGCCCCAAAAAATGAAGCGGGCAGGGATGATAAACATTGTTTTTTTTTTAACTTGGCCTTAGCCTGGTGGTTCTTAATCCACTGGTTCTTATATGCTTGTTTTTACTGTATAACAGGTAAAAATGATTATATTGTTTATTACACTTATAATAAGTATGAATGGAAACTAGCGAGTAAACTTCTATAGGCTGCTTTGGTGCTTGATATAAACTATAGGTAATATAAAATGTGTTACACCGTAAAAAATGTTGACTTAACTTTACTGACGTTTTGAGCTTTAGCCCTTCGTCGAAGTAGACATATATATACAGTATTAGAATGATTTAGCTTTCATAGAAATGCTATTTAGTAAGTCGGCAATAAAAATGAAATAATTGCTTAACCTTTTCGTTATAATGATACAAAACTACACATTCTAATGCTATTTAAATTTAACTAGTATCTAGGTTTTGCAGATAACATGTTCATTTGCCATTTTTAAATAATATATCAAACACGAGAAAAAGTGTTTCATCAGGTTTTCAAACACTGAAAAATGGGTTTGAAAAAACGAGGCGCAGCCAAGTTTTTTTGGGCTCATTTTTCGGTGTTTGAAAATCTGATGAATCACGCTTTCGAGTGTTGGATATTACTTCTCAAATTATTGGATAATTATTGGAGAAATTCAAAGTGAAGTTGACTTAATTTTTGCAAGTGTTTCATCAGATTTCAAACTCCTTCACGCTAGTGATTTTGTCTTTGTTTTCTCTTCATTAATTATTCATGAGTTTTAGAATTTTATATAGCAAGTTGGAGATTATTTATAATTCCATCGACTAGCATGCAAATCAGGCCTATCAAAACTTTGTATAAAATAGGAATCAGGAAAGTAAAAAAAAGTACCTGATAAGAGCAAATTTGCAGTCCAAAGCAGTCCACCATTACAAACTCTGATTCAAAACACTTTCACTCTTTGCCGGGAAAGCCAATCAAAGTGTTTTTCTCGTTTCCTGTTTGGCTGGGACTCTCAATTCTCACATCTCGTTGGTTATATTTCTCACATGTGGGAAACTGTATGCGACGATGATTGGATGTATTGCTTTTTCACATGTGAAAAATATAGCATGTAGAATTTTATTTAGATGCTTTATTTCATAAAATGCATGATATATATGTAATAGATGTATTATATTTCATCATGTTCAGGTTCATATATACAGTTTTACCAATGAATTTTGGTAAAAGTTATGTAGCTCAAATTGATAAATATTTTTTTTGTTAGTAGACTGCTATATTTATTCAGATTTTATGTAAAATATTTTAAATTTCATAATGATCAGGTTCATATGCCTGCAGTTTTACCAATTGACATGTATTAATTCTACATCTTAATCTCAATTATTTCAATCATTGTTTGTTAATTTTGTTATTTCTAGTTTATTTAAAGAAACAACAGTTTCAAACTACATTTGTATTCATGTGTTGTTTAGGCAAGGTTAACCTTTGTTTAATCTTTATTCTTTAATAGGAAAAAGTGATCCTCAAAGCAACAGCAATCAAGAAGAAAAAAGCACTGATTAGCCTTTAATTGTTTAGATTAATTAGTTTAGATTAATTAACTAGATTAGTATTCATATTTTTTTTCCCAATATACAGCTATTTCAAAAAACGTTGAATACTGAATAGTGCATTCCAAGACTAAACTGAATTATAGGTGTCATTAATTTGTAATCAAAAATATGTGTAAAGGCGATATTTACTTCCCATAACTTACTGGTATATGGTTTTGAATACATTGAATGCAGTAAGAATAAAATAACTATTAACATGCTTTTTATTTTAAATAATATTACTTGACCCAAAATGTATTTTGGTCTTGCAATGCACTATTCAGTATTCTACATTTTTTGAAATAGCTGTACAGCTTATCTCAAGAAGGTTGACTATTTTGAAATATACTTTGTGTTTTCTCGCTATACAGTACTAAACTGCCAGTTTGTAGCCACAACAGAAGGAGAAACAAAGTTACAACTGATTTCTAAGCACAAAATGTCACAAATTGCAGTTGAATCTACTGTGCTGCAAAGAATGAATTGAGAGAGAAATCAATTGCAACAATAGTTAACCTTCTTGCTGTTAGCTATAACAACTTATACAAATTAGGCCTTTTGCGGCTAGAGGTGACATGGCCCCACCTACCTTAAATCGATCAGATGTGCTAAAATGATGTACAGAAGTTAAGTGCATGTATACATTAGAGTGCAAACGTTATACCCGTGAAACAAGTAGCACTAATTTAGTACTAAATAGTGCTAATTACAATAATTACAATAAAAATAGCATAAACTATCGCTATTTAGTACTATTTATGTTTCACGCTTTTAATTTTTGTACTCTTTCTGAATATCATTTTGATCACAGCTAATGAATTTAAAGTAAGTCGGGTCGCCTGATCTCTAGCCTCAAAGTGCTTGTTCTTTATGAAATTAAGACATTTTTAATTTTTTTACTGTTACAGTTAGTATAATAGATATTTATGATATTCAATGCATTGAGATTAATAGATCTCAAATGATCTTCAAAACATTTTTTTATTCAAGTACAAATAGTAGTAATTGGAATTTTTAAGCAGATTATTGGGAAGTTATCCAAAATTTTTACATTACTTATTCATTTTTTATATAAAGAATATATTAATCGTTGACAAGAATGAGAATTTCATTGTTAGTAGTTTCACATAAGCCGGTTCTTGTATGCTAATGAGGTCGTTGACAAGAAATATAACGAATTCACGTGCTTACGTTGTTACAGTAGAAACAATTGAAGTCTGTAAAGTTCATGTTTTTTTTCTATATTGTAACAACGTATATGCACGTGAATTCGTTATATTTCTTGTTAACGAGCTCATTAGCATATAAGAAGCGGCTTATGTGAAACTACTCTGAACTATTAGATATGATATATGATGTACAGTTAAATCATCATTATTTAAGAAGTTATTGTTAAACACTGCTTATCACTGTAATTAAAAAATTAAATGCTATACCCGTTATTAGAACCATTTTATTGTTTCTTAACAATTGCTGAAAATGCAGTATTCCTTTGGAATACTTTGAGTATTCAAGGATATTCGAAAGTATTCTGGAAAATTTCTCCTCGAAAATGCAGTATCCGATTCGAATACTTTGAGTATTCAAGGATATTCAACAGTATTCTGGAAAATTTCTCCTCGAAAATGCAGTATCCGATTCGAATACTTTGAGTATTCAAGGATATTCAACAGTATTCTGGAAAATTTCTCCACGAAAATGCAGTATCCGATTCGAATATTTTGAGTATTCAAGGATATTCAACAGTATTCTGGAAAATTTCTCCACGAAAATGCAGTATCCGATTCGAATACTTTAAGTATTCAAGGATATTCAACAGTATTCTGGAAAATTTCTCCACGAAAATGCAGTAGTCGATCCGAAAACTTTGAGTATTCAAGGATATTCAGAAGTATTCTGGAAAATTACTCCTCGAAAATGCAGTATCCGATTCGAATACTTTAAGTATTCAAGGATATGCGAATATCTCACGTCCCGTCAGTCTGGAATATTATGGTCGAATATGGAAAATTAGTATGAGTTCGAGTCGCATGATTCTTGGCTGACGAGACGTCATGCGGGCTTGCATACTCCCGAATACCATTGAATACTTCAAGTATTCGTATCCGTATTCTAGCGTATTCGGGACGAATATTCGACTTTTGGCATAGTGTTCAGGAAAAATATTTGTTCGTAGACGGAAGTCTTCCAGAGTTTGTGGTTTAAGGTCACAAAGCAGGTATCCATGGGGTTTTGCTGTCGCATCGTTAAAGGCTTCCTGGATATACTTAACATAACCAGGAAACATTTGTTTGGCCAGATGATTTATTTGACTGCTATCCCTTGGAGACTTGAACAGAAACATGTAATGGGCGTTGAGACTGATGTTTCTTAACTCTTTACCTTGATGAAATATATTTTGCAATATAAAGACGCATGAAAGGTTTTTGTGGTGGCAGCCTTTAGTAAATATATTTGTTAAACGTTTGTCATTGCTCACTTCGTTCATCAAATCGTCAATGATCACGAGATTCCGTATAGACGGGTCAATTCGTTCTTCGAAATCATCAGGTAGTCCCTCAACAAAAGATATGTTAGGGATGGCGATCATCATTTCTTCGTATGCTGGTTGATGCATACCATAGCACCATATAATATTCTGAGGAGGGCCGTCAAACATGACATCCGAATTTTCCAAGAGTCGTTTTACAAACTGAGTTTTCCCACAACATGTGGGGCCTGCTACAATAGCTCCGAAAGGGTGTTGCAGTCTCGTATCCATCTTGACAAGTAAATGATTTGATTTACTTTTCGTTCACTTTATATAATACGTTTTCCGATGGAATGACCCAGTGACATGTTTTCTCATTGTATTCTCTAATCACTTTATATTGTTGAAGTTTAGCTTCTTGTAAGTATTGCTTGCGTTCGTTTGGAGATAACTCTTATACTTGAGCTAAATGGTTGGAAAGTTTAACTAAATATTTAGACCCACAGTTTGGCACAGGGCAATTTTTACACCTACGATCACCCATCTTTGCTTTTGAAATTTTTGAAATAAATGACCGTAAAATTTGAAATCGTGAACATTTATAAAAATTTCGAGGGACGAAGGGGAAAAAAGGGATAAAGGGGAATAAACGAACTTGTATGATTTTGAATATAAAAACAACAGTTTATTTTTAAAAATTGTTTAATGATAAAATATATTAAAGTAAATTATTTACACATCTTGAATGCGATAATGGCCGTATGCTAAAGTACTTGTTCCGTTTTCTAAGATAAATCGCTTATCGTCGTAAGGGCTAAGACCTATCTTATTGATTTTTACTGTATACAATTGATGTTTATCACTTCTAAGTTGAGTCATACTATTAACTGTACGCTTTTTAAGAAACAAACAATCTCTATAGTGGGAATGACGAATGTAACGTTTCGTCACATACTTTGCAATGCCCTTGGCAGTTTTCTTTTCAACCTCACGACCCTCCTCATGGTACATGAGGGAATACATTTTTGGTCTTAAACCAATAAATTCCTCGATGGGGAGGCCATGGGTCTCGTCCTTCATTTTCCCCAAAACCTTCTTGTTTCTGCAGCTGTAGATTGGGTGGTCTACTGGATATTCGGAAGTGTCATAAAGGTCTTGGTCTAGGAACATGTCTTGGTAAATGTCGTCTGTCTCGATGTTGTAACAAAGGGAGTCTGTATCTGTAAAGAGTAGGGTGGCTTTATTTCCATAATTCTGCTTGATCACATTATAGTGGAAGTCATACATGAGTATTTTAGAGAGGTCCAGAATACAAAAACCCACGTAGATAGGACGGTTGAGATAGAGTGAGGGCTTCTTCATATTGACTGCTACCAAATCTTCAGAGAAGATGCGAAAGTAGTCAAATAGTGGATTAGCACTCAGTTTCGTCAGTTGTTTTTCATTGTTTATCAGTTTAACGTTTACCCTCTTGCGAAGATTCTCCATTGTCTTCCCGAATACTTTTTGCCATTTTATTCTTTACAACACACTATCCTGGCAAATTACAACCAACTCTTGGACAGATAAGTATCAAAAGCGCCAAGTTTTTAAGTTTGGTTACTAAAATGTCGACGATATGGCAAGATATTTTACTCATAAAGTTCTATTCCGCTCAAAGTTGGCCAATTCATGGTTCTTGGTTCATTTCATCCATCAATGATCTACCATTGTCTTCATGGTTCATTTCATCCAACGTCGATCTACCATTGTCTTCAAAAACAACAACGTTTACTCTTGGTATTTCCTCCATTGTTAAAAAGCAAAGGCGGCATAAATGTCCTTGCTTGTACTATGCAAATTCAACCGCTACGTTCCATCTGCCATTAGAAGGAGATTTGATTTTCAAATTGAATCCTGGACCTGATACAAGTCAACGCACTTCAACATTATGCCTCCTGAATGCCAGATCTGTGAGGAACAAATCTGCAGATATATTTGAATACATATGTCAAAAAAATATTGATCTTTGTGCAATAACCGAAACCTGGCTGTGTCTAGACGATGTTGCGATTAGAGCTGAAATCTGCCCTGTTGGCTATAAGTTTTTAGATCATCCTCGTATGGGTCGTCGTGGCGGAGGAACAGGGTTGATTTTTCGTGACTCACTCTTTGTTAGGAAAGCTGACGCCGGAGAAAAGAGTTCATTTGAATTCTCTGAATGGATTGTCACATCGTCTTCACATACTAATTTGCGTATTGTGGTGCTATACCGTCCACCGTACTCGGAACAACATAAAGTATCAACAAACACCTTCTTTACTGAGTTTGGTAGTTACCTCGAGTCACTTCTCCTTGCCAAAGAGCAGTTATTGATAATAGGCGATTTCAACATCCACGTTGACATTGTGAATGATCCTGATTCTTCGAGATTATTAGATCTACTAGACTCTGTTGGTCTGCGCCAGCACGTTAATCAAGTTACGCACATTCATGGTCACACTTTGGATCTTGTCATCACACGTTCTTCATCAGACATTCTTCAAAGTTTGCCTTTTGCCGATCGCTTTTTCTCTGACCATGCATCAGTTATGTGCACATTAAGTTCACGCAAGTCTAGCACGACAGTTAAAAATATCCGCTACAGAAAGCTGAAAATGATAGATCAACTATCGTTAAAAAATGAAATTCAAAATTCTACTCTATGTGCTGATCCATTTATCATCCAAGATCATCTATCCTCTCAAGAATTGGATGCACTTGTACAAACATATCAAGATACTCTTACTTATGTTATAGACCGTCACGCTCCAATTAAATCAAAAATTGTAATTGCAAGACCTAAAGTTCCTTGGTATAATGAGGAAATAGACAAGGCGAAACGTGCACGTAGAAGAGCGGAGCGCACCTGGAGAAGAACAAAGTCTCTATCCGACTTCATGACGTTTAAGATGAAACGAAATCATGCAACCTTTTTAATGAATCAAGCTAAGCGTGCCTTCTACACAGAATTCGTAAGTGAGAACTGCAGTGACCAAGGCAAACTATTCAAATTTGCAAAAAATCTTCTTTCTAGAAAGGGTGAACTATCATTCCCAAACTATCAGGATAAAACTATATTAGTCAATGATATTGCTGAATTCTTTGTAAACAAGATTGACACCATTCGTTCTGACATCGACGCCTGCAATATAGATTCAAGTAATGTGCCCGATGATGTGGTTGTTGATGACACATGCACATTTGACAGCTTTCAACTTCTGTCAGATAGTGAAGTCCTCGATTTGATGCAAAAGTCAAGAAAGAAATCTTGTCCTACTGATCCAATGCCGACTAAATTAGTAGTGAACTGTGCAGATGTGCTTCTGCCCGCCATCAAGTCGATGGTTAACTCATCGCTATCGAGTGGATATTTTCCAACTGAATGGAAGCAAGCCATGATAACACCCCTAATAAAGAAAGAAGGACTGGATTGTGATCTCAAAAACCTACGACCAGTAAGTGGTTTGCAATTCGTTTCTAAATTGACAGAGCGTGCTGTATTTGACCAAATAAGAGATCACATGATGCGTTTTGACCTATTTCCTATGCTACAATCAGCATACCGTAAAGGTTACAGCACGGAAACGGCATTGTTGAAAGTACACAATGATTTGCTTATGAACATGAACAACCAACAGGTCACTCTTCTAGTGCTCCTTGATTTAAGTGCTGCATTTGATACAGTGGACCACGCAATCTTGCTTTCGCGTCTTGAGACGAGTTTCGGTGTAAAAGGAACAGCTCTAGCCTGGTTCTCCTCGTACTTATCCAATAGGCGTCAACGTGTTATCTTCGATGGTTACCTTTCGGATAATTCTAATCTACGATATGGAGTCCCACAAGGTTCCTGTTTGGGTCCTTTGTTATTTACCATCTATTCTAGCAAATTATTCCAGATAATAAAGAAAAACCTGCCTGGTGTTCACGCATATGCTGACGATACTCAGCTATATGTTGCCTTTTCGCCAGACAGTGCCACTGGCCAGTCACAGGCGATTTTAGCAATGGAACGTTGCATTGAAGATATACGAACGTGGATGTTGACTGATAAGCTCAAAATAAACGATGATAAAACTGAATTCATGATCATAGGGACTAGACAGCAACTTTTAAAGATTAATTCATGTCACCTGGCTATTGGGAAAGCTAATGTCTCTCCAGTCACTTCAGCTAGAAACCTTGGAACATGGATGGACAGTAGTCTTTCTCTTCAACAAAATATAAACAAAACTTGTCAAGCTGCCTACTTTTACATTCATAACATCAGACATATCCGAAAGTACCTAACAACAGCCGCAACCGAAACCTTAGTACATGCTTTTGTTATTGGCAGAATAGACTATTGTAATAGTCTCCTGTACGGCATGCCTGCGGTTCACATCGATAAATTACAACGTCTACAAAACTCAGCAGCCAGACTTATTTCATGCACATCTCGTTTTGACCACATTACGCCGGTATTGAAATCTCTTCATTGGTTACCTGTTAGATACAGGATTTTATTCAAAATTGCAATATTAACATTTAAAATACTCCATGGACAGTCTAGATCTCCTGACTACTTAAAAGAACTTGTAAATATCAAGGAAAAATCAAGATATAATCTGCGTTCAAATAATTACGGATTAATACTGGAAGCACCAAGGATTAAATCAAAAAAGACTCTTGGGGATCGCACATTTTCAATGGCGGCCCCTACCGTTTGGAATAAACTGCCATCTTATTTACGAAATGAACTTAATTTTAATCATTTTAAATCATCACTTAAAACCCATTTTTTTAATATTGTATATAATTAGCTTTTAATATTTCATAGTAGCTTTTTATTGTAAACTTCTTTTTAATATCCAACATCTAATATATATTGAATATCGTATATATTTTTGAATTTTACATTTTACATTTTGTGTAATTTATTTAAGTTCCTTTTATGTATTTTATTTATTTAATGCGCATTTGATTATATACATATAGATATTTGCGCTATATAAGTAATAAAGATTATTATTATTATTATTATACGCTGTTGTTCATCAGTTTGAAAAAATCTTTTTCAAAATCATTTCTAGCATGTTTTCTTTTCTCAGTATTGAAATCAATGTACGTCTTGAGCCACGGTGATTGATCAAAGCCAAGGACGCGGTGTATTTTGGTTACGCGCATCCCCAGAGAGAGATAAAATTGTAAGTTGCGGTAGTGGAGAATGTAGTGTTCCTTGTGGTTGAGGTTTGGGACCAGTTTTTGGGTAGACATGTATTTCATTTGCAAATCTTGAAGAAGCTGTGTACAGTAGGGAGACAACCACTCTTGAGGCACTTGCAATTTCTCTGGGGCCAAGGGATAATCATTATGCAAATCATGCAGCTCTTGAGGGTACTCTAAATCAACCTCCAAGATATATCCCTTAGTACCATCGGTGGGAAGGGTCATGAGGTCTTCCTGTAGTTCTTCTATTTCTCCATCAGCCAACCACCCGAAGTTGTTGACTGGCAGAGCCTGGGACATGGCCCAACCATAGAGATTGTTTGCGTCTAGATACATAATGAAACTATTGTTTCTAGAAGGATCATAACTAGGAAGGTAAGGATTGTTTGCTTTGGCAAACCTATGTGTGATCATAGAAATACCGCCGCGTAACCCTTCCTCTACAAATAAATGCATATCTGGGTCAGTCAGCAATTGCAACTCGACCCCAGTCATTTTTAAGCAAGCCGACCACGACAACCCGGGAGACGTATAAAAATGGCCTGGATCGAGTTCGTAATACTCAAAACAAATGTTGCGGAAATTCTCAAACACATCGGCTAGTAAGAGGACATCAGACATTAAATACAAGTCGTGATAATCACCCATATGACGACAGTGAAAGGCCTGAAAAACACGTTGCGCATGTTCATAGTCTTCATCACTAATCCCGTCTTCTTTGAGAGTACTGTAAAAATGATCGATAGATGGCAACTCGAGTTCTTCAAACCTTTCAAAACTGTCCATGTATTCATAGGGGTATACACCTTTACGTAGTAATAAAGAAACCTTGTCGCTATCTATATTACGAGCTAATGTTGGAAATTTATCTTCGCCTTCCTTATTCAAATTATCGACAAGTTTCTCCAAAGAACTATTTAAGAATTGAAGCGAGTCAATGAAGACTAAGTTTCTGACAGTAAAGGAAATGTACTTTTCAGTATTGTTTGGAATGCAATTAATCTTTTCAGATTTTAATTTACCGAGCCCCTGCATAATTAAATGACTACCATACCCGCGAAGGTTGTGCAAGACCACGGGGATTTTCCCAGTAAACTTGTAATTGAGGTTACACTCGTTATGGCTCTGTCCACGATACAATCCCGTCAAGTGATCATGATCTCGAACACGATCCGCGCCTAGAGGATCCCCACAGATATGACAATCATTTGCTATCAGAAATTCTAATTCTTCATCTTCAGAGATGACCATGGGTACAATGGTTTTCAAAATTTGCGAAATACGTCGCTCTTCTTGTAGTAAATAATTTAAAAACATGTCTGCACAATCCCTCCCCCGATACACCACTGGAGGTTTGTTATACTCCTCAACCGTGGAGATGATCGTATAACAGAACCCACAAGGTTCATGGTGTTGAGTTTTCTGTGTCCCACTGGTGTTTTCCATCAAAGGGGTGCTTTCGCATTGGACGAGAATTGACTCAAAATCGGCATAGATAATAAACGGTACTTTGAGCTGCTTTTGCACCTCTTTGAAGGATAAAGTCGCATGGTCTTCGTCCGGCATTCTGATCTTTTGGGGACCATGACGACTACAGTGAGGTTCATGATCATCCAAAAGGTCCGGTCGGACAAAGCCATGCAGACAATACACACAGTAGTACATTCTATGCGCATGACTAGTCCTGCTATCTATCAACCTGGCTAAATTTCTTATAAGACAATAGTGTCTTTGACTATCTTGTGAGTACAACAGTAGATTAACGTGGAGCTCTTTTTTCTCTTTAGTGATTCGGAGAGGAAAGAGTTCTTGCTCTTCATACCCAAACACGTTGACACTTATAGTAGGGTTTAACTTTTCAAATTTTGGTATTTGGTCGATTTTCACAGGTAATTCAATTCCCTCTACGTTGAGCTCGTTTTCATACCTTGTGTAGTGGTTGACACGGTAACGATGGTTTTTACCTGAGACATGATATTTCTTGGCTAGGACCGACCAAAGAAAACATTTTTGATCTTGGTTCTTAATATTGAGGATGGCCTTTTTATCATTTATCCTTTTAGGTAATGGTATATAACTGGCGCCTTTTAATGGTTCATAGGTCACCACCCCAAGCTCTAATTTCAATACCTATAAAACAAAAATACTAACTTAAAAATTCTGTTCAATCTTATAATAATAATAATAATAATTTAATGTGTTTATATGGCGCATTTCTAGTCTCAATGCGCCTTACATGTATAAATTAAATAAAAGTGATTAATTATACAAAATATTGTGAAAAGAGGAAGGACTTGAGTTTACACTTAAATGAAGATAATGATTTAGCGTTTTTAATGTCATCAGGTAATGAGTTCCAAAGTGAAGGGGCAGCAAAACTGAAAGAACGGGCACCGTAATAGTTAGTTTTTACATCAGGGACTGTGAGAAGTGAACGGTTTTGTGAACGTAGATTTCGTTTAGGACAGTATGGCTTGATGGTAGATTTTAAGTAGTCAGCAGATTGGCCATTAAGAATTTTGTAGGTGATTAGAAGAAGCTTGAATTTAGATCTTGCTTGGACTGGGAGCCAGTGAAGTTGTTTGAGTATAGGTGTGATGTGTTCATTCCTGCGTTGACCTGTTATTATACGTGCAGCAGTGTTCTGGATTCTTTGAAGTTTATCTGTTTGATATTTTGGTAGACCATAGAGGAGAGAGTTACAGAAGTCAAGACGAGATATCACTAGTGAATTAATAAGCATGTTCAGGGCACCTTTAGGAACATATTTGCGGATACGACCAATAGATCTTATAGCGCAGTATGTTTTTTTGCAGATTTGATTGATGTGATCATTAAAAGAGAGAGTTTTGTCCATGAGAACACCAAGGTTTTTGGCTGTCGGCTTCACATCAATTGTAGAGTTTGCAAGTGTGGTTGTCTTTAAGGATGTTGGATGTTTATTAAAACGCGAAGCAAAGTGTAGGACCTCTGTTTTATCAGCATTAGTTTTTAACATATTCTTTAGGTTCCATGCGAAGACATCATTAACGCAAGACTGTAGTTGTAGAATAGAGTCTGTGGCGTCTGCGTGATTATTAATGGTTATATAAATCTGTGTGTCGTCAGCATAGAGCATACATTTAAGGTTATGAGATCGGATAACATCCTGAAGTGGGGCCATATAGAGTGTGAACAATAAAGGACCAAGTATGGAGCCCTGTGGGACGCCATGGTGAATGGTATGTGGTTGGGATGTAGTATCTCCAAGAGTAACACATTGAGTACGATCAGATAGGTAAGATGTAAGCCAGTCGATTATTGAAGCTTTGAAATTAAAGTAGGTATTCAGTCTAGAAAGGAGAATGACGTGATCTAAGGTGTCGAAGGCTGCAGAAATGTCTAAGAGGACCAAAATTACTTCACCATTATTGTCAAGAGTTCTGAGAATGTCATTCGTTACTTTAATGAGTGCAGTTTCTGTGGAGTGATATTTCCGATATGCTGACTGTAATGATGGATATAGGTTATTCGTGTTTAAGTAGTCATGGACTTGAGCAGAGGCAGACTTTTGAATGACTTTAGATATAAAAATATCAAATATCAACTGAGAAACTCAATAAATATCACTCACCTCATCCAATCGCCAGCCAGAACCCTCTCTCTGATACTCCAGGAAGGAACTTTTCACTTTTTCCACTGCGTCGTTGTATTTTGCCTCCAAGTCGGTAGTATTTGTCGAGGTATTGCATTTACTTCTAAAGTGAGGCGACGACACCTGTTCTTTTCCTTCCGGACTAGATTTCACCATCTTCGTTTTTGTGCAAAGAAACCATTTTATACCTCGACGTTTCCTTAACTCTTCTTTTAATTTTTTAAGAATGGTTTTCTTTTTACCATTGAGAGTGAGAAGAAGGTCGTATTTTTGACGCTTGTTAGGAGAATAGGTCACCATCGTAGCATTATCTCCTAACGCGCATTCTTCATCTACCTCTCCACCACCTTCCTGGATCTATAAAAAACAGTAATTATGATCATTAATTATTTTTATTTTGTAACTTGTTACAAGTTTGAATTAATAAATAATTTACCTCTGTTGAATCATTGCCTAACAATTCTCCATTAAACTCCTTGTCCATCTCTTCAGGTGTAGTAGGCATCTAAAATGAAAAATCAGGGATTTTATTCGCTTTAAAACAAATTAAAACGATTAATGTTCATATTCTAGTGTTTGGGATTCCTGTGTTCTGATTATTCATGAGTTACACAATACCCATAATGCTCTATGTATTGAAACTCTCTTAGTTGGGATTCCTTTGTACTACCGTCACGATTGACTGATTCTGGCCATGCCGGCTGATTGTAAACAGCTCAACGATTAAAAAATCGATAAAAAACTATGTTTTTACCTCAGCGACTGTGATATCTTCTTCAAATCTTTGTTGTTTATCTGGTAATGGCGAGTTTGTATGCGAGTCGTCGTTAATTCGCTTGGATGAACCACCTCTACAGGTAAGATTATGCCGGCTTAGGTCATGGTTTCTTACGAATGTTTTGTGACAATTTGGACAGGATAATTTTTCTTTATTTGTATGTTTTTCTCGCTGATGTCGAACCAAACTCTTTTCATTTTTAAACTCTTTCTCGCAAACAGGACATTTGAACCTAGCTGGATGCTATAATAGAATTAGAGAAGATTAGAAACGAATTCATAAGTTCTGCAAATCTTTATCAAATTGTTTATAGCAAAAACCTAGCCTTTCGTTACTATGAGCGCTATTTACGGGTGTTAATATTAATAGCCCCAACCTTAATCTAAAGGTTTTTATACAGTTTTAACTTTAAGGTTAGTCAACTTAGGGTTTTAAGAAATAATTGATAAGTTAATAAAACTCACTTGCCGACGTACTTATCCGACTGTTAATGACTCGGTCGGTATATATTGCTTGATTCGGTTCGATAGAACTTCCTGCTAGTATTTATTTTTTAATATTAATTCAATGTTGTAAACGTCGAAATCAACCTTTAAACTGATGTTAGTTGTTCCGTTGTTTAACGGTTAATAAAAACCCTTTGCTTATAACTAATTGTTTACAACTGCACTCATTCAACCGCGTAATCAGATTATACTAATTGACCGTTAATTCACAAATTACTTATAATAACAAACTCCTAGCCTCTAGCTATGATATAAATTATGGATGTTATTTACGGGGGTGATTGGTGTTCATTTATCGACATGGACATTAATCAAATATATACAATTAGTTTCAATAGTATATTTACCGGAGTAATTTCGCTTACTGCCGAAGGCCTTTCTCGTTCAGGTTCAGAATTCATAGCATGAGAGTCTTGGTTGGTAGCCTAGAATTAAAAACAATCCATTAGTTTTCATATAAACTTTGGTTCTATAAACAGTAATATTTACCTCAACTTCGTTTAACCACATCTCTATCAAGTCAGTTGTTTCTTTATTGTAGTTTGCCATCTTGAAATAGTTTGAAGAGAACCGCTAGTTCCGGTAGGGAAGCTAGCTAAACTGAGTGATGAACCTAAATGTTTCTCGATTTATATAAGCGACCATTTTCAATTCACTTTATTATTATTCGAAATCAAGAAATTTCAACTATGAACTACAACAATAGTGGCATGTGGTGACGCGCGAGCGCGTATCTATAGTTCTAAAGGACTCCATAGAGTTATTTAAAGAATGATGCGATCTCGATTTGTATAAGTGATCATTCCCAATTCGCTTAATTATTATTCAAAATCAAGAAATTTCAACTGTGAACCAAACAAAAGATCTACAGGTGGTGACGCGCGAGCGCGTATCTATTGTTCGAAAGGACGCCATAGAGTTATTTAAAGAATGATGCGATCTTTAATCCCCGCGTTAGTTATTTCTTTTGTTTAACGATTATAAACAACTTCATACCCTAATATTAAAATTGATAAGATATCATGAATGTACAAGTTTTAACGCCGCTTGTACAGTTGATCGCGTAGCTCAAACAATATCTAAAAGGATTAGTTAAATAATAGGCACGCGCCAAGACTGTAAACACCATTATCATAAAAGGTATCACGCAGAATAAACTATTTAATGGCCGTCGTTCTCATGTTATATCAGTAAGAAATATCTAAGGCCATAATTTTGTTTGTTGACTTCAATATCAAGCATTGCTTTTGTTTATGAACTAGACAATAGATTCGCATTTGGAGTCGCGCATGTTTGTAGTTGGAAAAACCGCTATTATTAAAGGAATTTTAAAAATGACGCTTAGGAGTTTTAGATATGAAGAATTTCCTTTGTTTCTCGGTGGAACCGGCGGAACCGCCGGTTCTGGTGGCGTAGAAGCGGTATTCCATATCTACTGAGGGTATTAACAGTATGTTGTTATAATAATGTCCATAACTCACATGGGTACAGCTGGTCGTCCATTCAATAGGCCAGGTTTCAACTTAACTCTCTTCTTCATAAAGCCCAACACAAGGATTATTATCATCTACAACAAAAACAAAACAAATGTCTGTCTGTCTGTCTGTATATCTATGTGTGTCTGTCCCTCTCTTTTGCACTAGACTTTCTTACCGCTGGTCCCAACAATCCCACTTCGTAACTGTATTCATCAACAAGGCAGCTTAAGCTTAAAGACAAACAAACAATCAATAAATGAAATAGAATGCTAATAAATTGTAGCTAGTGTTTCGTCAGTAAGTATTCTTCTCGTTTATACATGGTGTAAGTTACCATTTTTTTTCTCTGACGAAAGATTAACGTCCTAAACGTCAGTAACACTCTCTTTTATACGGTTACACTTTTTACACTGACGGAAATGAGTACAATAACATGCTAAAGAGTACAATGACATGCTAAATAGTACAATAACATGCTAATGAGTACAATAACATGCTATAAGTAATGATTTTGAAACACATAATGACGTAAAAATGAGACTTAATAAAGAAATAAATTTTTGACGTTTCGGAGCCATCACGCTCCATTATCAGATAATACTAATTACAAAATGCAGAAAGTTCGCTTATAAACTAATTTATGTAAATAACTTAGCCTTGATGGAATCGGACTGTACATTCTGCATTTTGTAATTAGTATTATCTGATAATGGAGCGTGATGGCTCCGAAACGTCAAAAATTTATTTCTTTATTAAGTCTCATTTTTACGTCAATAACATGCTAATGAGTAAAATAACATGCTAAAGAGTACAATAACATGCTAAAGAGTACAATAACATGCTAATGAGTACAATAACATGCTAAATAGTACAATAACATGCTAATGAGTACAATGACATGCTAAATAGTACAATAACATGCTAATGAGTACAATAACATGCTAAATAGTACAATAACATGCTAATGAGTACAATAACATGCTAATGAGTACAATAACATGCGAATGAGTACAATAACATGCTAAATAGTACAATAACATGCTAATGAGTACAATGACATGCTAATGAGTACAATAACATGCTAATGAGTACAATAACATGCTAAAGAGTACAATGACATGCTAAATAGTACAATAACATGCTAATGAGTACAATGACATGCTAATGAGTACAATGACATGCTAAAGAGTACAATAACATGCTAAAGAGTACAATAACATGCTAATGAGTACAATAACATGCTAATGAGTACAATGACATGCTAATGAGTACAATAACATGCTAATGAGTACAATGACATGCTAATGAGTACAATAACATGCTATATGTTATATGTTATATATGTATATATATATTATGTATATGTTAATTTTGACTTAACTTTACTTAAATGGGAACTAGCGAGTAAACTAGTATAGGCTGCGTCTGTGTTTGATATAAACAATAGGTAATAGAATGAAATTTGTAACACCGTAAAAAATGTTAACTTAACTTAAGAGTGACTGTCAGTAAGAACCAGACGTACATATCGTGGCAAAAGTCGATTCATCGATTTTGTTCATATTTTGCAGTTCGATACCCTATCATGTTATAAGAACTCCTGTGAACTTAGTTTTTAAAAATTTGTTTTCGTTTGGGAGAAATTTGAATTATTATGCGAGAAGGCAAAATTATGCTAATTCCACGACTCTGAAATAGAGACCCCTCGGCGATCTCGTGCACAAAATACAAACAATATTTAACCTTTATAACCTAATAATCTTTAAATATGCTGTCTCTATATGCCTCATAGCGTATATCAGACTTGTAGCTTTAACGATGAATTTTTGGCAGAATTTTGTTCAGGACACAGTTTTCATGAGCTAAAAAATACCCTCAAAACAGCTGCGAATTAAACTATGTTTGATATAACGGAATAATTTTATATTCACTGTGTGTGAAGTTAGGATAGTTTCTTAAAACACTGCCGAAAACAATTGCTAGGTTTTTATGTTTTGAAGTTGTTACAGTCGACCTAATTTGGCTAAATTGGCTGTTTTTTTTACGATCATTTTTGCATAATTAGCAACGATAACGAGCGTCAAAACAATAATAGAGTACAAACACTAAAAGTGTGCAATACTTGTACTATTTACCACTAAATTGTGTTGATTAAACAATAGAAAACAAAAGAATTTGCATAATTTAGCAGTATTTAGTGGTATTTACGTTGCACACTTTTAGTATTTTTACACTACTATTTGCATAAACCGTATTTAACATCAGCAATTTGTCAAGAGTCAATTTGTATTCCTTATTGTAGTTAGAGCAATATTTAATATTCCAACTCGATATAAATCATGTATTTTCGGGGTTTTGATCGTTTTGTTTATACATTTTGTTTATACAAAGCCAATTATATCCGCGTGCGAGTGTTACTAAAAATAGATATGGCAAGACGTTTAGATACTGCCCTTTCAAATACTAAAATGAATCTGATAGAAGTCATAAAAATTATTATATAATGAGACTCACAACAAAATTCCTTCAATATAGAAAAATGATATAATAGTAGAATAAAATAGTAGTAGAGTACAAACACTAAAAGTGTGCAATACTTTGTACTATTTAGCACTAAATAGTGTTGATTAAACAATAGAGAACAAAAGAATTTGCATAATTTAGCAGTATTTAGTGGTATTTATGTTGCACACTTTTAGTATTTGTACTCTAGTGTTTTTGGATAGAAGATAGATATACCGGTACAAGGGCGCCAAAACGAAAAGTTCAGTGCATTGTGAAATGTTTGGACCTAGGAATATAAATTAAGTTTCACTTATCTCAAATATTGTCCAGAAAATGTGTAATTGTCCGCTTTTAATCACGATAATGTGCTGTATTCCACCACACCGACAATAATACCAACGGTCGTTTGAACGCTAAGATTGTGTGCCACTGTACTAGCCGTTCAACGTAGTGCTGTCGCGAATATTCGTTATTCATTAGCCAACCACTAATTGGATTAAAATCGAATTCGCCCCTCCATTCACCTAAAGAGACAGGGGTAGGAAACAACCCGCGGCCCCTTTGTGGATTCGTCTGCTCAACTAATCGGATTATTTTGGCAGTACATATATAGGGTAATTTGTTACGTACAAAAAAGACCGAGGTCTGAGATTTCCCTGTAATGACCGAACGGACGAGGTTAATAAGTTATTTATTATAAATTTTAAAAAGAGAGAGAAAGTAATATTTTTTTGATATTTTACGACACACGTTGCTTTCAAATGGCTTCCCAGTAGTTTTACTGAAAAAGAGCGAGTTGTCAAACTAGATCAGAAACCGGTTTTAATTTCATTCAGCATTAGGTACGGCTGCCTCAACAAACTCACAGAAATTTTATTGACAAATTATTAGATTTACTGCTGCTTTCCTCATAGAGGGTCCTGAAGGGGTAAATTGGGAATTGGGATTTGCCTTTTTTCGAGGCTGGGAATTGGGATTTGCCCATTGGGATTGGGATTTGTCCATTGGGATTGGGATTTGTCCATAGGATTTGGCTATTTCTTGTCCATTCGTTTTCTCTTTAGATGCTAAAATAATATTTTAAATTGAGTAATTTGCAACATTTTACGTCGTTTTAGTAGACTAGAAGAGAAAATCGAACTATCTTGGGCTTAATGTGGTTAGTATTCAATTTGGGCTTCCTGTGGTTAATGTTTGGGCTTCCTGTGGTAATTGGGATTTTGATAAAAAATTGATTGGGAATTGGGATTGGATACCCCCCTTCAGGACCCTCCTCATAATTTCAAATCAAATATCGTCTAAAGACAACGGGTTTTGCTTATATCTCAACGTCAAAGAAAGTCAAGAAACAAAAGACAAGTTTTACAAAGGATTTTATAGCTGACAAGTGAACCACGATGGATGTTGAAACGATCGCGAGTTGTATTAATTCGTCGGTCTTGTGGACGTTTGCATCAAGAAAAAAGCCTACTGTAGCTTATTTTTCGATAAATGATAAGAAACGAAGTCACCGACAACTATTGAAGGAATTAATTGGTCTGTGTCGTACTTTATGAAGAAGATGAAAGTTGAAAGCACTAGGATCGCTGACAGGTCTTAAGCCTACTCTGGGGCCCACCGTCGCTTAATGTCGGCCAATATCGCCAAACATCGCCAAATACCGCCAATATCGCCAAATATCCCAAAATACCGCCTAATATAACCTAATAATTCCCAAACTCACTTAATGTTTCTACATTTGTACTTTTATTTTCAATAATATCCAGCAACATAATGGTTGCCGCTCTCTTATAAATTTATGACAGCAAATATATATTGTTATTAATATTATTTAAAACAAATATAGACCTTGCACAACAGTAATTAAATTCCCTCCGACAATGCCCACCATCCAAGAACATTTAAACAATATCAATTATAAGATTAGCAAAAAGGAGCTTTACATAGTATCCAATATATTCCACAGAGTTGCACTCACTCTATCATAAATGGGCTATTTCAATTTCTATCTGCATCCTCCTTGTCAAGGAGCGTTGGAAGTTTTTCAAGGGGGCATCACTGAAATTCATTGGATTTCAAAAAGGGGGACGAGTAAAAATATCTGAAATCCAGTAGAATTTCAACGGTCTAGGTCAAAAATCATTTGAATCTATCTCAAATTTCCAGAGTGGCTGGGGGTAATATTTCATAATGGATTTCAACCCAGAATCATTGAACAAACTGGAATAGCCCAATGAAATGAGTTTAAATGATCAAATATGACTTCTCTGATAGCTCAATTTAAAAGTAATAACAATTTCTGATGTGCTTCTAAAGTGGATTTTGCTTATATTTGTGCATTTTTACATTAAAATCGCACTCTTTAATTATCATTGACAAGGACAGAAATAGTTCTAGCTAGCTTAAGAGTGCTCACAATAAACCCATGAAACAAATAGTACTACTTAATGCAAAATAGTGTTAATTAAACAATAGATTTAGTTAAATTTTGCACAATGTTGTTGGCTAAGTTTTTCATGGATATATTATATTGTAATCAATCTAGAACAATATCAACTTTGAATTATGCCTGGAATAAAAATCGGTCTCCACATCATAATTCCACTACTACTTACATAAAAAACTGTTCTTTTAGAAGCATGCAAGCCAAACAAAACGCAAAAGCATCCATGTTTGTAGCCCTGTTGAGTCTTTGCATTTAACAATTTTGCAATGTACAATAATTTTCATTAAATTACCGCTGACGAGCAGAAAATTAAGGTTAAAACTTCATGAATATACATTAGAGTGTCTTCGACTTGTAGTGAAGACATATTCTACACAAAATATTCCACACATGAAGTACATACTCTGCCTCTCCGCTAGCCATTCTTGGGCAGGCTCATTGTGTTGAAAACTGATTGTTGATTGAAATGTTTTGTGCACCAAGTTACTGGGTTACTGCAGTAATTACTGCGGTTTTCGGCTTTCTGCGAACTCAGACATTTCAAAGGCTGGTTGTGAAATACGTTTTTGGCTGCTGCTGGTTACTCGATCGGCACCTTTTATGTCTTTGATTGATCAGCCAAATACATATTTCACAACTAACCTTGCAATTATGTCTGAGTTCGAAAGACGAAACTGCAGTAATATTAAAGTACAAATGCAGTTCAGATTGCAAAATTCGCTTTTCAAAAACCAACGAAGGTAAGCATTAATTGTGATATCTTCTTTAGTATCAATTTAGGAAATAGATTTCAAACTTCGAAAAAGCTGCAATACTTTGATCGCATATTAACTTAAGATTAATTCATTACAAAACTCACAGGATTGAGAAACTATTCTTCACTGATATTCATATGGGCCTTCAGCAAATAATTGTTAAATAAAATAGTAGAGGTATTTAACAACTGTGGTAATTAAAATACATGCACATATCAAATACAAAAATTAATCCATTATTTTGTCAAATACATTCTAGTGATCTTGTCAAAACATTTAAGAATAGCATAAAATGATTTCCAGAATTCTAAACAAACATTATCTGAAAGTTGTTTTTTTCAATTTCTTTAAAACTTAGGCTATGAGAATTTATTGACAATATTTCTATTAATTAAGTTTGATGTGCAAATACAAGTTAGAATTAAAAGATGCTCTTTTGATCTTTAATAGTGACATTAAAAATTTAAATATTCAAAAATATTTTGTTTTTCTGTTCTCTATGAGCTTAATATAAGTGGTTACATTATTCTACTGACCAGACTGAATCTTATGATTGCAAATTCTAATATCAATGAAAAAAACACATTATACATCCACATTTGATTAGATTTGTATAATCTTACATAAATGGAACAGTTTACTTTTTACTGTTATAGAATGTACAGACCTATTTGTAATTAAATTAATTGAGCCCAAATGTGATTTGTCTCTTTTATGTCATTATAGCTACAAAAAAATGCAACCCTACTAACAACATATGACATACAGTTGAACTAGAGTGATTGCAAAAACCTTTGAGTATTAGAACCAGAGTATTTAAATGTTATAGTTTAATAGACAACTGCGGCTAGTGTCATTTAGTCTACTATTTGAGTTTTTTGTACTCACTCTGTGGTTTGGTTGTCAACTATGACTGATAATTTTTTCAAATTTATCAATTATCAATTTTTATCAATTATTTATCAATTATTTATCCAACTATGACTGATGATTTTTTCCATAGGTTTTTTATATGAAGGCAAATTGTCTCCAGTAGGCAGGTTAACCTACTTTTAATTTCTATACAGTAAATTTGTCAGTTTTCCCCAAAAATTTGCCAATATCGCTTAATGTAGCCCAATGTTGCACTGTCTTGCGGTGACAGTTGGTCAAAATTTGCCAATATTACCTAATGTAGCCCAATGTCGCACTGTGTCGCAGCAACTTTTGTCCAAAATTTGCCAATGTCGCCAAATGTAGCCCAATATTGCATTGTGTCGCGGCGACGGTGGACTTCAGAGTAGGCCTGGTCTTTGCATCAAGCAATTCGACCTTTTTCAAGATTGTTTAACCTTTTGTATGCAGAAAAAGAAAGACATGAAAACTTCCTCACTTCAAGAACGTTGTTAACTTTGTTAACAAACTTATCGTGAGTTTTACAGCTTTTTAAAAGTGACTGAAATTCCAAAAGCAACGGCATATATCAACAAAAACAGCTCAACTCACCGCCGTGTTGTTTACCGAAAGAAAGATAAAAACTAAAAGTATACTTTTCAACTATCATTGAGGTATGTGAACGAGCTTTATGTTCTTTAAAGAATTAAAAAAAACTTTTGTGTATTCTCACAACCTTTTGTGTATTCTCTCGTGAGTTTTTGTAATTATATTGATTTGATCTTCTCAACAAAATGTTTGCAAAAACAACCAATATGCTCGCCACTTAATTTTCTCTCAGTCGGTTTTTGTTTATTTTATCGCATTCTATCAATGTTTTGGTCAATTCATGATCGTATAAACGTTTCACCTGCTTTTTGCCATAACACAAATTTGAAAAAAAAAAAATGATTTCACGACGCCGGTCCAGAAAAAATCTTGTATTGCCCGTGGTCGTTACAGGAAAATTACGGCCCTCTCGCGAGAGCCGATTAGCCAATCAGAGCGCGCGGAATTTTGATGCCATATAATAAAAACAAATAATACAGTACTTCTATAATGTATTATTAAATAGTGCCCAGTATTGAATTTGATTGATAGCCAATAATTAATAAATCATGTTCAGAGCCTAAGCTAGACTGAAAAACAACAAGGACAACATGGAAACTTGTTGTTCATTTAAGTCTCTATCCAATGGACAGTGTGGTGTCAATAGAAACGAATTAAACATAGTTCCTTTGCTATCACCGTTACGCAAACAAGGCAACTATAACCTTTCCGACAAAATAAAAATGATCGTTTTTGTTTGACTCACGGGAGTAGGGTAAGTGTTGCTTTTTCTGCCGTGACCCGCCTTTGAAGTCATTTCTGTAACAGTGGTACCTTTATTAAGCGTCACCCATTAAGCCGTCACCCTCTAATAGGCGCAGACATAATAAAAAGTCCCATCGTTTTTCCTCACTAAATAACTGTATTTGGTCCCTCTTTGAAGAGTCAACTTCTATTAAACGTTTATTTTTAAAAAAAAACCCTATATTTTTTAAAAGTTTATTTTCTATTGTTCTAAACCTACACTAAGCGGTCATGAAATATTTTGTTTCAGTGTTTCAAATTGCAATATTGGTAGACTTGCTACAAGTCGACTATACTCTCAGTAGGGATACTCTTTATTTTGACGAGTCGCGATTAGATAAACGAGAGATACCAATACGAAAAAAACCGGACTTTGAAAAAGTCTAAACGGCAATGCTCAAAATTAATGTATTTTCTTTTATTTAAAAGACACAGATTTATTAAAATAACCGATAAGTAACGTACCCTGCTATTTCCACATATAAAGGGTTATATGTAGATTTATGTCGGACCTTTATTCATCGGCCAACATCTATTAAGCTAGCGGCCACTTTGAAAAGTCCCTAGGGTGACCGTCTAATAGAGGTACCACTCAATTTCTTGAATATTGTACGAATTTCAACAAAAATGATATTAAGTTTGACGTCAACGGCGGAAAACACAACACTTAGGGACTTATGAAATGTACTTTAGTATACTGATATACCACTATCACACTGCAGTCTGTTATTGATATAAGTTGTAGAAATATATTACATAAATCTGTGAGACACTGCAGATTAATTTCATCATTTACTGATGAGTTTACTTTTCGATTCGCATGGTTGAATGTTTTTTTTAAAAAGAGGTCGCTAGCTAATACACTCTATCTAAGGTTCTGTTAGGTTTATAACAAGTCAATAAACGGCAAACAAACTACCAGTTTTTCTGTCCTATCTTTTTGAACTTCTTTAGAAGACACCAAACACTGCAGCTTTGAAACCAGCAAACAGTATTAACCATACATACTTTGACTCACTGTTTCACGATAAATAATTTTCAGGTTCCTCCTTTTTTTCTCACTAGTTTCCTCACCGCATCAAGTCTGAAGTTCGTTTGTTTGCAATAATTACAAATTATGGCTTGTTGACGAAAAAAATTAAATGCGCTTTAGAATCGCATGTGCCTACTACGCAAAAAGGAAACAAATCTAATACCCATACCACAAAAAACAAGTTTTCATGTCGTTGTCAGGACTGCGGTGCAGTTCATCAACTTTCTTTAAAATTCAATAAATTGAAATTCGTTGATGACAAAGAATCTGAAAATAATCAAGTTGAATTGTAATGATTGAAAATCTGAATAAAATTACTTTTTATCCATTTGAGTGGTTTCGTACAGTTCAATAAACATCGGTGTAAATTTATATCTCTGAACTCTAGATATCATATAAAATAAAACCGTTCCTTCGACACCTATTTCCCCAGTGGTTAAAGACTGCAGATCTATCATGTGTCGTCAATTCGAATCCGGATGGAGAGATTATCTCTTCGGGGTCTGCACGTTATTAAGAGAATGTTTTATTGTTATACTTCGAACGATGTTGATAACTGTCTTTTCTTTTCGACGTGGATTCACTAGGCGGCACACAGCCAATCAAACAAGTTCAACATAGACATGATCTGTTCTTTCAGAATCATAAAAGAGACGGAGTTATAAGATCACATAATATTTCATGCCTTTCATTGCTAAAAATAATTAATCGATCATCATCATTCAACCCTAACGCTAAAAATATCGGCTACACATAAATAACACGGTTGGCGGTCAACTCTCTCGGCATTAATTGTCCGAAAATTCGCGCCAAAACAATTTCCCCGTCATTTGTAAAAAATACTTGGTCTGAGTGCTAAAAATAGTATTATTGTTTTGACGCTCATTATCGTTGCTAATTATGCAAAAATGATCGTAAAAAACAGTCAATTTAGGCAACTTAGATCGACTGTGACAACTTCAAAACATAAAAACCTAGCAATTTTTTTCGACAGTGTTTTAAGAAATTATCTTAACTTCACACACAGTGAATGTCAAACTATTCCGTTATATCGAACATAGTTTAATTCGCGGCTGTTTTGAGGGTATTTTTTAGTATTTTTTATGAAAACTGTGTCCTGAACAAAATTCTGCCAAAAATTCATCGTTAAAGCTACAAGTCTGAAATCGCTATGAGGCATATAGAGATAGCATATTTAAAGATTATTAGGTTACAAAGGTTTTAACCTTTAAAAATATAAAAAAAATATATATACATAAAATATATATAAAAATATTTAAAAATATATAAAATATATTTAAAAATATTGTTTGTATTTTGTATTTTGTATTTTGTATTTTTATTTCAGAGGCGTCGAATTAGCAAAATTCGCATATTAATAATTTAAATTTCTCCCAAACGAAAACAAATTTTTTAAAACTAAGTTCGCAGGAGTTCTTATAACATGATAGGGTATCGAACTGCAAAATATAAACAAAATCGATGCCACGATATTTCGAATTTGTCTGGTTCTTACTGACAGTCACTTTTAAATGACGTTTCGAGCTTTAGCCCTTACTCGGAGTATATGTTATGTTATGTTGATAATAAGAAGACTGAAAATGTTATGACTGAGTGCCCTATTCGAGCCATTGATTCTCAATTTATGTAAATTAAAACAACATTGAATCTGATTTTTGCTCAAAATAATGTCTTCTAAACATTTCGTGAACACTTTTACACCAAATAACAATTTGTTATAAAAAGATAATCTTGTAACTGAAATTCTTGAATGAAATTGAAAAATTAAAAAAGTATTAGTTTAATTTAGATTGGAGCGAAAACACTAGAACCATGAAATAAAAACAAAATAGTTACTAACTAATAGTTTCTATTTAGTGACTATTTAGTCAGTATCACTCAACCAGAAACATCAAATACAAAAGGAAACAACACCTCATTACAACTTGTCTTTTATAGTAACGAATAGTCGCTAAATAAGAACTATTACACACTAACAATTTGATCAGTTTTGTTTCATGTTTCTAGTGTTTTCACTCTACAATGTGATTTATTCAATTTCTACATAGCATCCCCTACACAGGGGGCCTATTATAGGTTTGGTGGATTGACTGTTTTTGCCAACTTTAGAGATCTGTTTTCGGTTTTTCGCGATCGGTTAACGGAAAAACTTGACGAAAAATAGCGGTTTTGCTGTATGACGAACCCCTATAATAGGCCCCCTACACAAGCATTGTTTAACTTTAAGATTTTCTTGACAATTTCATTGCTTTTGCATTACATTAACAACGGATATTTGTTCATAAAAATGCCACGAATTAAAAGTATTTATTATTATTTTTATCTATTTATTAAAATAGCGAAAACAGCGTTCATTGTCTATAGCTACATAAACTCATTTTTCGCCTTTCACAAAGTATAAAATTTCGAAGGAAGCTTCCGCCATATGTCGTACAATAATAAATCTTTTAAAATATACTTACTTTGGAGCCATTATTTGTAAAACGTCAGAGGTATCAGCTCTTTCAACACAACTAGTGGGATGTTTTGCAGTCTAATTTCAACCTTTGGTAAAGAAATGACGCTATAAAATGTGAGACAAAATACACTGCCTTGTAGCAACGCCGTCATGCAAATCTTTTTGAGGGAGTGCTGGATGATTTCTTAGTAGTTTTACAGGAAAAACGGGCTGAAACCTGTTGAAACCGGTTTTTATTCCTGATGTGTTTTCGGCTGACTCAACTTTCTTGTAGCTTGCTTTCAACGTTCGACTAGCTGAACGCCGTCACACGAAAAGATATGAGTCATATCTTTTCGTGTGACGGCGTTCAGCTAGTACAGCGGTACTCGCGCAAAGCGTTTGTATATTTGAAACCTGTATAACGATTGTTCGAACGTTGAAAGCAAGCTACAAGAAAGCTGCGGAAATAAAGGACTTTTAGGCGGCTAAATCAGCATAATCAGTTAAGTAGACCTATATTTATCTAAACTAGGATAAATTAACAAATAACTAGCATAAATTTACATATTATTAGTGTCCTAGCGCCCTTGATCGTTCGATAAATAATATATAATAAGAACTTTAATCAAAACCATCGTCAACTGTTGACGGAATTAATTTGTCTGTGCAATAATTTATGAAGAAGAAAGCATGAGGATCGCTGACAGGACTTTGAATCAAGTTAACCGACCTTTTTAAAGATGTTTGAACCTTTTGTATGCAGAAAAAGAAAGACAACCAAACTTCTTGTCTTCAAAACGTTGTTAACTTTAGTAAACAAAGTTATTGTGAATTTTAAAGCTTTTTAAAAGTGAATGAAAAGCAACGACAAATCGGCAACAAAGGATAGCTCAACTCACCGCCGTCGGGCCGTTGTTTACAAGGATAGATGAAAACTAAAAGTATATTTTTCAACTATTATTGAGGTATGTAAACGAATGTTATGTTCTTTAGAGAATTGAAAACAACTTTTGTGTATTCTTACAAACTTTTGTGTATTCTCTCGTTTATTTTTTGCAATATTTCTTATTTGATTTTCTCAACTTTTGCTTGTCAAAATGTTTACAAAAACTAGGGATGCTCGCCACTTAGCCCTTGATTTTCACTGATCAGTCAGTCGGTTTTTGTTTATTTTATCGCATTCTGTAAAGACAGAAAGACAACAGAGTTTGAATCTTGCGCGAAAAAAAAAAAAAAAAACGCGAAGCTTACTACATCCGGGACACAGGTCCGGCAGATAAAAAATATAGCCCGTGGTCCGTGACACGCAAAATACAGCCCGCGCGCGAGCCAATCAGATTGCACGAAATTAACCAGTCATATAATAATGTAGAATAATAAATTGTTGAATCCTAACTGAATAAAAGCAGTGACGAATAGTTTGAAGTTTATTTCAAATAAATAAATATATCAATATTTACAATGTTACCACCCCCCTGCCAACAACAAAAACTAATATTGGAACATTTAGAAAACAGTTAAACATGAATAATGAATATTTATTTAAAAACACCTTTTTGAGAGTCACAAAAAATTGTGCTCTACGTAGAACAAGGTGTTTTGAATTCAATAGTTTAAGTGAGAATAGAAGCTGAAACATTGTGGTATCTGCATTATTCTGAATTCTTTTTTAGAGTGGTTCTCAGGCCTCGTCTAAACGAATCCGATCCGGCTGAAACCGCATGGAAAGATTTGCGTCCACACGAATCCGCGTATCCGGAGGATTCAAGTAAAAGTATGCTTTTTCGGTGACCGGATTCAATGGATTCGTGTGGACGATAGGCCGATTCGCATCAAAAAGTATGCGGTTTCAAAAGTATCCGGATCCGTGTAGACAGGGTCTCATATGACCGTGAAAGAATTGGCAAACTAATAGTTGTTACAACGCTCTGAATCTATTGTTTTATTTTGTTCTTTACCAACAAGTACGAACTAAGACCCCGGCTACACGGATCCGGATACTTTTGAAACCGCATACTTTTTGATACGAATCGGCCTATCGTCCACACGAATCCAGTGAATCCGGTCACTGAAACCGCATACTTTTGAATAGGAAACGATCAAAAGGATTCGTGTGGACGCAAATATTTCTATGCGGTTTCAGCCGGATCGGATTTGTGTAGACGAGGCCTTAGACCCCGTTTACACGGATCCGGATACTTTTGAAACCGCATACTTTTTGATGCGAATCGGCCTGTCGTCCACACGAATCCAGTGAATCCGGTCACCGAAACTGCATACTTTTACTTGAATCCTCCGGATACGCGGATTCGTGTGGACGCAAATATTTCTATGCGGTTTCAGCCGGATCGGATTCGTGTAGACGAGGCCTAAATAGTCGTTTTTCTTGCACGGTCAAATGAAAATCACTCTACTGCAATAGTCAAACAGTTCTCGACGATAAACCTCAGCCTCGATACCGTGTAATATATTCTTTACAATTGTCTACAGCCCCGGCCCGTTGTAATTAACAGAACGCAAACATTATCAAACAATTGAAAAACTTCAAAACTTCCACGGGCCGTAGTCAAATTCTAAAGAATATATTACACGCTATCGAGGATAAGGTTGATCGACGAGGACGAGAACTGTGCAATGGTTTATTGTAATTTTACAGCGTAGATCATCATCAATTCATAATTCAATCGACTTGACCGGGAGGGGAGCTTTCTTAGATTTTGTAATCCATCGAAAACCGCATCAAATGTGGGAAAACTCTATAAAAACTTAAAAGAAATTAAGCTGATTTGTAAGTTTTAAAAGATTAATAATAATAATAATAATAATAATAATAATAATAATAATAATAATAATAATAATAATAATAATAATAATAATAATAATAATAATAATAATAATAATAATAATAATTATAATAATAATAATAATAATAATAATAATAACAATAATAATAAACGATAATAATCTTAAAACTTGAGGCTCAAAAGCGGATTTGATAAAAAGTACAAGGTTCCCCTAGCTCCCTTTGATAATTTTTGTACAACGCGGGATTAACTTTTTATTAGTCGTCCCTTCGAAGGACGTTGTTGAAGCGAACGTTTTCATCACAATATCATGACATTATTCACTTCAAGTCCTGGCAAGTCGGGGCTTGTGCTTCATCTTTAATTAATAATTCAATCAACACGATACGAATTAATATATATGTCGATTCTTCACATTGGCACAACAATTGAACTCAACAAAAAGACCTGCTATCAACATGTGTAGCTTATTTGCATATAGACCCTGATGAACCACCGAAATTGTTTTCGAGCTTTTCTAATGCAAGTGCTTACATAATCATCAATTCACAATTTAACCACAGTGGAAAAAATCAATGTTTATTCAGAACTAGTTTTTTTGTTTATCTCAATTCTATTGAGTATGACATTTTTAATCTGTCAACTTATCTTTCTTACTGCGACGTCGTTTTGCTATACAACAACAACAGCGTCCAAACTAACCAAAACAGAAGAAGGAATTTACTTTGCCCCCTTTGGTAAAATAGAAGGGAATGTGTTGTTGAAAAACGAAAGTTTTTTGTCTAGGAGTTTGACTTCTAGCAAAGAGGAGTGCGTGTTTAAATGTGTCCACAATCCACCATGCTTGTCCGTCAATGCGATCCAGCTGGACGACTCGCCACTTCTCCACTGTGAGATGTTCAACTGGACGGCAACTAATCTGGATGGAGTTCTTGTGGCAAAGAGCAAATCGTTTTACATGTATTTGAAGGTACAAAATTAAACATAACGAAAACCGATTTCAAATTAATAATTAACCGCGCGTTCGTTTTAAAAACTGTTTAATAACAGTTGTTTAGGATTTGGCGGTAGCTTTGTCCTCGTTTTTTAACTATTCTATAATTATTAGCCTTTTTTCAGCCTTTTTTTACTTTGTACGTTTTTTCTCCGATGACAAACGTCCATGTTATTGGAATGTACAATTCAGTATTCAAAGTTTTTTTCAAATACTTGTAACAGAAGGAACGAAATTAGTGTGAAACGGGTGTGTCTGACGTTATATGAAGAATGAGAATTTTACAAAAGAAATCATGTCTGTGACGAGTTTTGTAAATCTCATACAGATTTCGTCCTGATTTGCATAAGTTTCATATTGAATTTTCTCGGCCAGATTTATTTTTATCTTGACAATTTTAGTAACATATGAAAAATCTAAACTGTTGGGCTTTCATATTTGCGTCAGCCGATCTGCATGCATGTATGAGATATAGAACAGCTCATCTTTGATTCGCCGTTGTATATTGCATACAGATCGCGATCGGCCGCTCATATTGTATATATATATTACTTAATACATTGTCGAATACCGTAACAAATGAGTTTCACGTTATTTTTCAGCAACCTCCATCAATATGTGACACAAACCCTTGTGGTGATGGAGGTCAGTGTTCTGTGTTAAATAATGTAAAAGACGGTTATGAATGCAAGTGTAACGAGGAGCATACAGGGGAAAACTGCACAACAAGTGAGTACGCAACCCTTGGGGGGGGGAGGGAGGGGATAATTCGGGTGTGAAAATACCGGGTATGCCCATCGTATCTTTTAGGGGTAAAAATCACCAATTTGGTATCTTTTTAGGGTATCAAAATTGAAATTTAGAAAATCGACATTTAGTATCTTTAAGGGAAATACAATTCAAAAGAAAAATCCCATCGTTTTATGCGCTGTTTTCGTTTGCTGCTGGTTTTGGTTTGTGTTAGGGGTAAACAAATCGTCCGTGCTATTTAAAGGACTCCCGGTACCGACGAGCAAAGCCAATACTTTCGCCCCTGAGCCCTCCCCAGTTTTGTTTTCACTGTTCTGCTCCAGTGATATTCAATAGTTCAATTGTAATGAAAACATTGACAAAACACTTACAAAAAAAAAAAACATTTACACGAACATCATGTCACATACAGGGTGATGCATATGATAATAGCAATACATGATGTTGGCCGGGGTAGCCTGTGTTGCAAGCTAAGAAAAGGATCAACTTGTTGTGTGTTATTCATATTTTGTTCTTGTTGCAGAATGCGTTTTGTTTGACTTCGAATCTGGACGATTGGATGGCTGGACGCTGACAGGCACGGCATTCAACAACCAGCCGACATATGGAGACAACCCCAAGGCAAGACATAGATCATCAGCGAACCTCAAAGGAAACTGGTGGATAGGCGGATACGAAAATCGACCCAGTCCCTCTGATCCGCCCGGTCAGATCCAAGGCGACGCACCGACCGGCACAATGACGTCACCGATGTTCCAAATCAAAGGATCGAAAATAACGTTCCTGATTGGTGGTTGTGGTGACGTCAATTTTGTACGACTTGAGCTGCTGATTGGTGGATCGGTGGTTGCTAAGGCAACAGGGGTCAATTCGGAGAGTATGGTTCAGAAATCATTTGATGTGAAAAGCTACAGAGGACAAACAGCTCAGTTACGACTTGTTGATGCTGCTACAAGCTCTGTCTACTGGGGGCATATTAACGTAGACCACATCGTGGACAGTTTCTGTACAGAATCCTAAAAAGTGTGCACTTGCCATAGGAAGCCCACACCGTAGACAGTTTATACACTTAATCCTATCACGTGTGTAGTTACCACAGGAAGCCCACATTGTAGACAGTTTCTGTACAGAATCCTAAATAAATGTGCACTTACCACAGGAAGCTCACTTCGTGATCAGTTTTTGTACAGAATCCTAAATAAAGGTGTACTAACCACAGGAAGCCCATGTCGTGGACAGTTTTTGTACAGAATCCTAAATAAAGGTGCACTTACCACAGGAAGCCCATGTCGTGGGCAGTTTTTGTACAGAATCCTATATAAAAGTGCACTTACCACAGGAAGCCCACTTCGTGATCAGTTTTTGTACAGAATCCTAAATAAAGGTGTACTAACCACAGGAAGCCCATGTCGTGATCAGTTTTTGTACAGAATCCTAAATAAAGGTGTACTAACCACAGGAAGCCCATGTCGTGATCAGTTTTTGTACAGAATCCTAAATAAAGGTGTACTAACCACAGGAAGCCCATGTCGTGGGCAGTTTTTGTACAGAATCCTATATAAAAGTGTACTTACCACAGGAAGCCCATGTCGTGATCAGTTTTTGTACAGAATCCTAAATAAAGGTGTACTAACCACAGGAAGCCCATGTCGTGGACAGTTTTTGTACAGAATCCTAAATAAAGGAATGATGAATATATCACTTTATATATAAATAACATTAAGAACAAGAGTTTGTTATCGGTGATAAGTCTAGTGGTCAGTGGATCGAATTCTGGGCCCACTGGTCTGGGTTCGATTCCCAGCCTGGGAGATTGTGTTGTATCCTTGGGCAAGACACTTTACTCTCTATGTGCCGCGTCTTCTCGGATAAGGAGGTCCCGTCTGCTTTCACTCTTGTACTGTGTAAGGTGGACATTAAAGATTCTGTTGCGCTGCTTGTTAAGAGTAGGGGCTGAATTGTCTCCCGGAAAAACAGTCAGGTCTCGGAGGCATATCATTCACTAACCACACTGATCATGATTGTAAACTGCTGGTTTTCAGCAGTCTGATATAAGACCTCCATATACATAATATGAGATTGTAAAGCGCTATGAACTATTCGAGAGATTTAGCGCTATATAAATAATGAAGCTTCTTCTTCTTATCATTATCACAAATATGCCATCATGCATATATCACTTGATAAATAACACTTAGAAAAAGATATTATATATATATATAATGCTCTACATACTCTGGGGAGGGGAAGGGGTACTCCCTTTGTCCAAGTGGTAGGGGTGATTGACGAAGGTTTTGAAAACGACTCCTAAAAGGTACGCACCGTTGAAAATAACTGAAAGCCTTGTCGATTTCTACTCCAACAAAGAGACAAAACAGAGTAAAAAAAAAAACAGGTACGAAATCATGTTACGTAACTGATTTTAATTTGAGCCAGAACCCTTAAAGGACCCTAAAAGGTATGCACAGGAAAGTATTTTTACCCTAAAAAGTACGCCGATCACCCCTACCACTTGGACAGAGGGAGTATCCCCCCTCACATTTATAAATAACACAAAGAACAAAAGTTTGTTATCAGTGATAAATATAATGCCGTCATGTCTATATCACATGATAAATAATGCTAAGAACAAGAGTTTGTTATCAATGATAAATATAATGTTGTCATGTCTATATCACATGATAAATAATGCTAAGAACAAGAGTTTGTTATCAATGATAAATATAATGTTGTCACATGCCTATATCACGTGATAAATAATGCTAAGAACAAGAGTTTGTTATCAGTGATAAATATAATGTTGTCATGACTATATCACATGATAAATAATGCAAGAACAAGAGTTTGTTATCAGTGATAAATATCATGTTGTCATGTCTATATCACATGATAAATAATGCTAAGAACAAGAGTTTGTTATCAGTGATAAATATAATGTTGTCATGTCTATATCACATGATAAATAATGCTAAGAACAAGAGTTTGTTATCAGTGATAAATATAATGTTGTCATGCATATATCACCAATAAATAATGCTAAGAACAATTCAAGAGTTTGTTATAAATTAAGAGACAAGACAAAAGATACGGGGGGTCGCTGGGGTCGCTGCAAGGTGAAAAACAATCGATTGTTGGCAACTTGACATAACAAATCAATCTCAAAATTCCATGCACGTTATTATAAGCAATACTAAATATCTCTACACGGGCTTCATGGTCTTCTATTCTACTCTACAAAACTAGTAAACATTCACACTTTTCATCCTTTCAATGGGCATGTTTGCCTCTTCTAAGACGATGGTAGCTGTGTCTGTAGGATCTGTTTCTGCTCTCTATTCTACTCTACAAAACTAGTAAACATTCACACTTTACATCCTTTCAATGGCATGTTTGCCTCTTCTAAGATGATGATAGCTGTGTCTGTAGGATCTGGGGAATAGACTCTGTCAAACCTCACTGTGCCCTGCTTTCTGTAACGCACAAGGCTTGGGTTGCGTATTAGCAGTACAGCTAGAAACCAACGATTTAGAGCTTTAGTTGAAACACGTGGTCCTTCTCTTGTAGGATAGTCTACAAAGAAAAAGAGATGATTTTGATAATCCCCTTCTTATTTTCCTTCGCTCCTTTTTATTCCCTTCCTCCTTTCTTCAATCCTTCCTTCGTTCCTCAGTCCTTCCTTCGTTCCTCAGTCCTTCCTTCGTTCCTCAGTCCTTCCTTCGTTCCTCAGTCCTTCCTTCGTTCCTCAGTCCTTCCTTCGTTCCTCAGTCCTTCCTTCGTTCCTCAGTCCTTCCTTCGTTCCTCAGTCCTTCCTTCGTTCCGCAGTCCTTCCTTCCTTCCTCAGTCCTTCCTTCGTTCCGCAGTCCTTCCTTCGTTCCTCAGTCCTTCCTTCGTTCCTCAGTCCTTCCTTCTTTCCTCAGTCCTTCCTTCGTTTCCCAGTCCTTCCTTCGTTCCCCAGTCCTTCCTTCGTTCCCCAGTCCTTCCTTCGTTCCTCAGTCCTTCCTTCGTTCCTCAGTCCTTCCTTCGTTCCTCAGTCCTTCCTTCGTTCCTCAGTCCTTCCTTCGTTCCCCAGTCCTTCCTTCTTTCCTCAGTCCTTCCTTCGTTCCTCAGTCCTTCCTTCGTTCCCCAGTCCTTCCTTCGTTCCTCAGTCCTTCCTTCGTTCCTCAGTCCTTCCTTCGTTCCTCAGTCCTTCCTTCGTTCCCCAGTCCTTCCTTCTTTCCTCAGTCCTTCCTTCGTTCCTCAGTCCTTTCTTCGTTCCCCAGTCCTTCCTTCGTTCCTCAGTCCTTCCTTCGTTCCTCAGTCCTTCCTTCGTTCCGCAGTCCTTCCTTCGTTCCTCAGTTCCGTCTTCCTTCGTTCCATCCTTTTCCTTCTTCTCCTTTCCTTTTGTTTGTTGTTATTTCATTTTTCAATCATCATCAAATCACCTGAATAGACAATACGTCTTTGCTCGATTAAAATCTGGCAGAAACAAAGCATGACGGGATGTCTGAAGGCAACCAGTACATTAAGAAAACCAAGATACGCCATGTAACCTATCATCAAGGTAAACAGAACTAAATGAGAACTGACAAAATCCAGTAGCAATGCATTAATGAACTACTGATTTATTATAGTTTGTGCATTTCAGTAAGGGACCGGTCTTTACATACAGGGATGGGTTGGTTAGTTAATTGGTTGGTTGGTTGTGTTGTTGGGTTTTTTTTTTCGTACGTTGGTTGTTTTGTTGGTTGGTTGATAAGTAGGCTGGTTGATTACTTGGATAGTTGGTTGGTTGGTTGTGTTGTTGGTTGTTTCTTTCGTACATTGGTTGTTTTGTTCGTTGATTGATAAGTAGGCTGGTTGGTTGGCTGATGGATTGGTTGGTTTAGCAAGTTAATTGTTGAGATAACTGGTTCGATGTGTTTAAAGTGTGTGGTGATTAGTATTCATCTCACCTCTATCCCATTTTCTGTACCCTGTCATCATTAACGATCGGTCAAGTCGGCACAGGAAAACGACTCCTAAAACTGCTCCTTTAGCAACACGTGACAGTCCTGACAATAATCCAACCAAGATATTTAGGAAGAAGAAGAAATAGGACATGACGTCAAACAAACGCCTGAAACATAAAAATGGAAAAATACAGTGAGAAAGAAGATATAATATGATTGCGATCCTTATTCTGTGATCCCTGATTCCACTTGATTTGGACTTTTTGATCCCCGATTCCAGGCATGTGATGCCTGCTCCCACAATTTTCGTCACGACCGTAAAAATCTATACAAGAGGGCGTGACAAGATGAAGTGACATGATGGCGTTACCTGTTGTCAATGGTAACTGTCAGATCGGGATATGTTCTGTCACAAAACACAAACTTGCACAGCAACACAAGTGAAATCCAAATGAGTAATGGAGATATAACCATAGGCCTGCACAGTAAATAGAACATAATATAAAACTATAATAAATTAAATCAATATTCATAAAATAGGTGCATGCCTATTAATTGATCGATCTTTTCCTTCTTGGAATGACCTATCGCCGTGAACAACCTTTTTGAAAAAGGTGTATGCCTATAATTCCTTTCCTTCTTGAAATGAACTATCGCCTTGAACAAACTTTTTCAAATAGGTGTATGCCTATAATTCCTTAATGTCTTGGAATGACATATCGCCTTGAACAACCTTTCTGAAATAGGCATATGCCTATAATTCCTCAATGTCTTGGAATGACATATCGCCTTGAACAACCTTTTTGAAATAGTTGACTTTGTTAAAAACAAGTTAGGGTTGATCCGTGCTTTTTTAGTTATAAAACCACCAGTTTAAAATAAGTAAATACAATAAATAACTAAAAATACAATATATACTCACAGTAGAACAAGAAAATAGTGTTTCAGTATTTCAAGAAGAAATTCTCTACCATACTTCATGTCTACGAGTTTGCAAAGCAAAACCGGTGATAACAGGAAAAATATGGAGATGGACACAACAAGATAACCTATCAAAATAATTCACAACAAACTTGATCTGATCTGATAGATCTGATACATTAATTTGTATTGGAAATCGCACGATCTTGAGTGCAATTCGTAATTATTAATAGATACACGTGATGTTTTGAAAGTGTTCAAGCCTTTTAGGCGAGTCCAATTTGATAACTTTCAAAACAACGTGAGTATCTATTAATTACAAATTGTACCAACCAACCAACCAACCAACCAACCAACCAACCAACCAACCAACCAACCAACCAACCAACCAACCAACCAACCAACCAACCAATCAATCAATCAATCAATCAATCCATCAATCCATCAATCCATCCATCCATCAATCGATAAATGTTGTATATACATGTGTTCACTAAATACGGAGAGTTTGCTTACCAATTGCAGTGAATCCAATTTGATATCCACAAAAACGGAGACATTTACCCTATAAGATTTAAACAAGAGAGTAGGATCGAGTTTGAGGTGATATGGTTACAGAACTGGATTACATTCAGCTACGATCATTATCACCATCACCATCACCATCATCATCACCGGCATCATCATCATACTAACCACAAGAGTTTTAGGGTTCATATGTTCATCTGGTAGTAGTCCTCTTCTTGTTTGGTATGTTTTAAGAACATCTGATCTGTCATGTATATCGTTGAAATTAGAGACAACTATTCGTTGCAATTGTATCACAACTTGCTGTTTGAAAACTTCGGTTTGATTTTTTTTTTTTATGGACTGTCAATCAACTATGGGGCGGAGTTATGTAATGGTTAGTCGCTGATCATGAGCTCTATATAGGACACATGGCATTTATGCACGAGGGCAACATAGATTGTTATAATTTACTAACAAAATCAACGTTCGTTTGATAACCAACGGGTTGTTATCGTTGGGGGTTTCAAATGTTTTGTCTATTTATTGGGGGTTTTAGACTTTGGAAAGCGTAATACAACACATGAGGTAATAAAGCAGATATTACAAACTTTTATTGTGGTTTATTAATAAGAAATTTTCATTTGTTAGTAAATTATACAACGATCTAACGTTTCCCTCGTGCATAAATGTCATGTGTCCTATAGCTCATGATCAGCGGCTAACCATATTACATAACTCCGCCCCCTAGTTGATTGACGGTCCACAAAAGACCACATCAAGCCGAAGTTTTCAAACAGCAGGTCGCGATACAACGAATATCGCTGTAATGAATCAATATGAAGGTGATGTGCAAATACATTTGCACCCTTAAGGCTAAACCTTTTTCATGCCCTTTACAATTGCCGATGTTTTGAAGCCATAAAATGTATTTGCTCCATAAATGATTAATTTGTTATTTTCCCCCAAAGGAACTGGGTTAATATACTCCATACCTATGTCTTCGTAAAAACATACACAGTTGAACTACAGCAACCAAACTACCAAGGAGAAACCCTGCTGTCAAATAGTCCCCCTCCCTACCCCTACTTCGGGTTAATGTATTTAATACCTGTGTCTTCGTAAAAACATACATAGTTGAACTACAGCAACCAAACTACCAAGGAGAAACCCTGCTGTCAAATAGTCCCCCCTCCCTACCCCTACTTCGGGTTATTGTATCCGTACCTGTGTCTTCGTAAAAACATACATAGTTGAACTACAGCAACCAAACTACCAAGGAGAAGCGCTGCTGTCAACTAGTCAACCTCACCCCCTCCCCTCGGGGGATAATGTATTTCGGCCCTTACCGGTGTCTTCGTAAAAAACATACATAGCTGGGCTACAGCAACTAAACTACCAAGGAGAAGCGCTGCTGTCAACTAGCCAACCCCACCCCCTCCCCTCGGGGATAATGTATTTCGGCCCTTACCTATGTCTTCGTAAAAACATACATAGTTGAACTACAGCAACCAAACTACCAAGGAGAAGCGCTGCTGTCGAATAGTCTGACGAAAAAAAAGTACCATACATCATTTAAAAAGTAATGATCATGATGAAAGTGCACTTCATCATGATCATCACCATGGTAACACATGATAAATTATAACTAAATGCATGTATGGATTATAAAAAAGTAATCTTAGGGAGCACTCATTATATATGGTGGGACTAAATGGTTGGGTGATTTTAATTTCACAAAGGGTTTTGGAGGCTTGGGAAGGAGGGACTTACTCATTTTCTGGGCAATCTAAGATCACAAAAAAATATTATTATGTCAATTGAGGAAGGGGCTGTCAATTTTAAGCAGGATAACAACCATTCCTATTCTCCACCAAAAATAATTACTGCTCCCTTATAAACAACAGCTTTCTTACCAAATAGAACTTGAAGCATTTCTGCAATCATATTTTTATTGACAAATGTTATTGAAACAAGTCTTTTGTAATCAATTATCAGCATGATGAAAACAAGTGTGAGCTGTAAAGACAACAAATCAAATATATATCTAAAGATTGCAAATGCAAATGGAACTATTTATTTCAAGGCAGAAAGGTATCCTAGGTACATTATATATACAGGGGGGCGAAACCCCTAGCTGGTTGCTCCAGCCTTCTCCAGTCAATGTGCCCTGGTTATCATTTGAGTCTGGCTACGGCCATGGTTTTTGATGCAGTGATAAATAAAGTTATATTGAATTGAGAATATACGGTGGCCCACAAGGGACATGCTGCAAATAAAACCAGTTGCTGCAAATAAGAAACGAATTGCTACAAATAAAATCAGTTGCTGCAAATAAGAAACGAGTTGCTGCAAATAGGAAACGATTTGCTGCAAATAAAACCAGTTGCTGCAAATAAGAAACGAGTTGCTGCAAATAAGAAACGAGTTGCTGCAAATAAGAAACGAGTTGCTGCAAATAAGAAACGAGTTGCTGCAAATAAAACACAGCAATCTGCGTGCGCATGTGTACGAGTAACACTGGAGGCGAGAACACTGGCAGCCCAAGCAAATCACTTGTATTCAGTGGATTTTTTTTTTTTTAAATAAAATATTAATTGTGGTGTATTTAAATACTTGGGTGGTTTTTAGCTAGTTTAAAGCCATATTTTAACGGTTATTCCGGAGTGAAACAACGATAAAAAGCAAGAAAACGGAGCAAATCGTTAGGTTTATTTTTGTATTTCTGAATTCTAGTAAAAGTTATGGATAGAAGGATCATTGGCCATTGACTCAGTCTAGGTTTTGGGGATTATGGAGGGATCTTTCGGGGATATATGAAAGTGAAGGCAATTAATGTTCACCGGAATCGCCAATAAAATTTGTATCTCCAAGCGACCATGTAATGTTCTGTTTATTATATCATTATTAATGAAAATAAAATATAAATTTTTTTGACACAAGAAGTTACCGTAAAGCTGTGTAACCATAGTGATGATATCTTCACATGTGAAAATAACATGTTATTTTCACACGTGAAGATATCAAATTTTTGAAACAGAGAAATATAGGTATTTCATTGACAATTATATATAAATAAACAGAACATTACATGGTCGCTTGGAGATTTTCAATTTTTAAGTAAGTTCATATATTTACACAAGGCTGGCGATTCGGGTGAACATTACCTTCACTTTCATCTGATCGGCAAGTTATCCCCGAAAGATCCCTCCATAATCCCCAAAACTAAGACTGAGTCAATGACCAATGATCTTTCTATCCATAACTTTTACTAGAATTCAGAAATACAAAAATAAACCTAACGATTTGCTCCGTTTTCTTGCTTTTTGAAGTCATTGTTTCACTCCGGAATAATCGTTAAAATATGGCTTTAAACTAGCTAAAAAAGATCCAAAAAGTATTTAAATACACCACAACAACTACTATATACAGTCAAAGATTGATCACCGCCAGTCTTACTCGGACACATGTGCGCGCAGATTGCTGTGTTTTATTTGCAGCAACTCGTTTTTTATTTGCAGCAACTCGTTTCTTATTTGCAGCAACTGGTTTTATTTGCAGCAACTCGTTTCTTATTTGCAGCAACTGGTTTTATTTGCAGCAACTCGTTTCTTATTTGCAGCAACTGGTTTTATTTGCAGCATGTCCGTTGTGGGCCACCGTAGCAACAAGATCAATGATAAGTACCTGATAAACAAATATCAAAGACACAAACACTGCTGATAGAAACTGTGTTGAAAACTTGAAGTCTAAAAGCAATGGAAAGCACAGGTACTTTTAGATACTTGAAAACCATGCATACTTGAAAACGTACTATGTGGGGGCGGTGAGAGGGCTATGAGTGGGGAGGTGTGTGCTTGACTCTACACCTCCACTTTAGAGATTCCATTGCGGAAAAAAAATATGTCAAACAGAGCGTTACGATACATTAATTTAAAAAAACCGTTGACAACAACAGCGACAACTTTCTTCATGATCAAGTCTGAGGGTGGTAGCTTACGAGAGAGTCAACTGTATAAGCAATTTAGGCGAGCCTTAGTTATTGACGTTGATATAATACTAAAAACTAAAGATATCAATACCTGGTCGAGATACATAGATCTTGTGTTTCAAAGTCACATACCAAGGCTCATTCTCCTGTGCCACTCTGAAAAAATCAACTGTTCAATAAGAGATCGAGTTCAAGTGCTCTTTTAAGTCAAATCAAGTCAAATCAAGTCAAATCAAGCCAAATTGAGAAAAGACAAGTTAAGGCAAGTTAAGTCAAATCAAGTCAAATCAAGTCAAATCAAGTCAAATCAAGCCAAATTGAGAAAAGACAAGTCAAGGCAAGTTAAGTCAAATCAAGTCAAATCAAGACAAGTCAAGTCAAGTCAAGTCACCTACCTTTTTCTGTGTAGTCTGTTTTCAAACAGCATAATAACATGATTCCTGTCAATGTCTTCAGCAACAGATTCATCTTGTTTTGTAATTTTTAGCTGTAAAAAGGTAACAGATATTTAATATTTTTGCACTGTCATATATGAAAGAATGTTCAAAAATAGGCATACATGGTAAGTTTGGCAAGCTGCTCTGATCTGTGCAAAATGCCAATAAAGTTAATATGATAAATTAGAGGGCTTTGAGAGGCCTCGTTTTGGTGTTTCTCTCAAATTTGTATAACTTCTTGAAAATGTTATCTCTTTTTCTCAAACTGTTACAAGTTAATTATTGTCATTTATAGAATATTTGAGACAAACAAATACTACATCGGCATACTCGAATTGGCTGGCTATAGTTACCATGTTTATATCAGAGGACAGACATACTCAGTAAAAAAGTTCAAAATATTACATAAAAGCAATATTAAACGCCAGCTTGTGTCTATATACTGTGATATAAACACTCTGGGAGCTGTAGAGCATTCCTGAAGTGAAAGATATAATCGGCTACTCCTTGTGTTTCTTTACGGCATCTCTATTGCTCTTTACATCCAAGCATACTTACATCACAGTATATAGACACGTACGCCGTTTTATATTCTTTAAGGAGTACTTATATGGATAATATTTTAAATATTATGATATTTATTTTGGCTTTGTGAAAAAGGTCAATAAAGGTAACTGCATTTCAGCTATCTTAATTGATGTGATGACATATTTACATGTACTGGTAGTAGCTTATTATCAGACTAACTCATATAGAGATCCATTGAACCTCAGAATTCTAGAGGCATTCTATATTAAGAAAAACAAGCCTACCATCAACTCCCGTGAGGAAAGCAATGAACTAGATCTACTATTTGTTTTAATCTTTACGGTTGATCAACCACACGCGCATTTAGAACATGTAAATATTTAATCATTTAGTCTCTGATGATGCCGTTGACGGCGAAAGCTCAGACCATCAATAAATGCAATTATATAGTAGCAAGGCCTCACTCGATCACTCATTTAACTCATATAATTTTAAATGAAAAAATGAATGAAAAAAACACACACAAAAAGTGAAAACTTACAAAGATGTCATGACATGGTTCGTGACGGGAGTAATTCTTTTTTAGATGTCTGAACAGAAGAACTGCATAGCTGACACAGAGCAGAATTGTACAAACCACTGATGGCAGATACACCAGTATCTCTAAATATAACAAATATGACAGACCCTGGAAAAAGACATTTACTCATTTATTTGTTCATCTGCCAATTCAATGATTTATTGAATATCGATTTATTCATTTATTGACTAGAAATTTGGTGGGTTGGTGGGTTGGTTGGTGGGTTGGTGGGTTGGTTGGTGGGTTGGTGGGTTTGTTGGTTGGTAGGCTGATTGTTGGTTGAATTGGTTGGTTGGTTGGTTGGTTGGTTGGTTTTTATTTAGTTGTTGGTTGGTTGGTTGATTGATTGGCTAGTTGTTTTGTTGGTTGGTTAGTTGTTTTGTTGGTTGGTTGGTTAATTTAGTTGTTGGTTGGTTGGTTAGGTGATTAGAAGATCTATTTGTATTTACACCACATATTAACAATAAATATACCCCGGGGGGTGTACTCCCTTTGTCGAAGTGGTAGGGGTGATCGGCGTACCTTTTAGGGTTAAAAATATTTCCTGTACGTACCTTTTAGGGTCCTGGCTCAAAAACAAGTTACGCAACATGATTCTGTACCTGTAAGGGTCATTTTTACTCTGCTTTGTTGCTAAAAGTCGGGCTAAAAGTAAGCTTGGCTGGCAAGGACATCGCACAGCCGTACCTTTTAGGGGTTGAAATCAACAAGGCTTTAACTGTTATTTTTGTCTGTGCGTACCTTTTAGGGGTCGTTTCCAAAACCTCCGCCGATCACCCCTACCACTTGGACAAAGGGAGAACCCCCCCCGGGAAATATACTTAATATAAATATAAATATAAATATAAATATATACATGGATATAATTAACAATAAAATATTTTAGTGTTACTGAAATAGTGGTTGGTTTTTGGGTAGGCTGGTTGGTTGGTTTTATTTATTTGGGTTGGTTGGTTTGGTGTGTTGATAAGTTGGTTTATTGGGTGGTTTGTTGGTTAATTGGTTGGTTGGTTGGTTGGATGATTGGTTGTTTGGCTGTCAAGCTAGCTGGTTTGTGTGTTTCTGTGTATGTTGTTTGGTTTGTTGTCTGATTCGATTTATTTATTTATTTATTCACCCATTTATTTATGAAAAAAATTACAAACTAATATGTATCTTGGTAGGCAACAAGATAGAATAAAAATGATAACCTACACTCTGCTTATACGCGTCACGTGTCTCCTCATCAACTGAGCATCCCAGATACAGAACCAAATTGACAATACACCTTGCACATGAAAAATAGAACCATTTTAACTCAAAACTTAACCCAGAATTTATGTTCTGTTCTGAATATAAATGCGTCTGCGTAGATAAAATTAAACTAACCTAAATTTAGATAGAAATGCAAAGGAGCACTGCACATAATAATGATATTTATAATAAATGATAATAATAATTATGATAATAAAAATGATAATAATAATTATGATAAATTTGATGTTGATTATGATGGTGGTGGAGATACTGATGATGACAATGGCGATAATAATGAAGATGATATGATAGTGCTGCTGCTGCTGCTGCTGCATACTATTAATAATAGTATTAATGTTAATAATAATCATAATAATCATAATCATAATCATAATCATAATCATAATCATAATCATAATCATAATCATAATCATAATCATAATCATAATCATAATCATAATCATAATCATAATCATAATCATAATCATAATCATAATCATAATCATAATCATAATCATAATCATAATCATAATCATAATATGTAATATCCAAATCTACTCTAGGCGCCGCGGTGCTTTTTAAATTTTTCGTGCTTCAAATATTATTATATACTTATTTGAGGGCGGCGCTAATATAAAAATTGGGCGCATTAAAAAAATGTTTTTTTTAATCTAATGGTATTTTGTGTTTCTGTGCGAACACTTTATTTGAATTTGACAGAGCGTTGGATTTTCACCATTTGTCTCTTCACTCAACTTCAATTTCCCTGTCTCCTTCTTGATCGGAACTACGAATACTGGGGAGAGAACTTAACTGATCATGAATGGGCGAGCGGTGAAATATAACTACTTTGAAATGAAGAGTAAAGCTTTCGATAAAAATTTGTTTCCAATGCTGTTCTAATTATGACGATAGTGAAGAAGTCAGCAAGTGTAATGATCATAATAATAATAATAATAACAATGATAATGAGCAAGGAAATAGAAAAATGCAAGTGACTGACCTGGTGAAGGCATATATCAGACCTATGATGTATCCAACAGCTTTGTATTCAGCATGAGCACAAGCTAGATATGGATAGTTGATGATTCCATACAGAATTGTCATCAAAATGCCTACAAAAGCTAACAAAAGAACATATAACCCAGCCAGCCAGCCAGCCAGCCAGCCAGCCAGCCAGCCAGCCAAAAGCATGGCTAAAGCATGGCTAAAAGGTGTGATCAGTATATTCAACTGTCTGTCTGTCTCCATGTGTATGTCTGTCTGTCACCCTGCATCTGTCTGTCTCCATGTGTCTGTATGTCTGTCTGTCACCATGCATCTGTCTGTCTCCATATGTATGTCTGTCTGTCTCCATGTATCTGTATGTCTGTCTGTTACCCTGCATCTGTCTGTCTCCATGTGTATGTCTGTCTGTTACCCTGCATCTGTCTGTCTCCATGTGTATGTCTGTCTGTCTGTCACCCTGCATCTGTCTGTCTCCATATGTATATCTGTCTGTCTCCATGTATCTGTCTGTCTGTCTGTCACCCTGCATCTGTCTGTCTCCATGTGTCTGTCTGTCTGTCACCCTGCATCTGTCTGTCTCCATGTGTATGTCTGTCTGTTACCCTGCATCTGTCTGTCTCCATGTGTGTGTCTGTCTGTCTCCATGTATCTGTCTGTCTGTCTGTCTGTCACCCTGCATCTGTCTGTCTCCATGTGTATGTCTGTCTGTTACCCTTTATCTGTCTGTCTCCATGTGTATGTCTGTCTGTCTGTTACCCTGTATCTGTCTGTCTCTATGTGTATGTCTGTCTGTCTGTTACCCTGTATCTGTTTGTCTCCATGTGTATGTCTGTCTGTCATCCTGCATCTGTCTGTCTCCATGTGTATGTCTGTCTGTCTCCCAACATATGTCTGTCTCCATGTGTATGTCTGTCTGTCACCCTGTATCTGTCTGTCTCAATGTGTCTGTATGTCTGTCTGTTACCCTGCATCTGTTTGTCTCCATGTGTATGTCTGTCTGTTACCCTGCATCTGTCTGTCTCTATGTGTATGTCTGTCTGTTACCCTGCATCTGTCTGTCTCCGTGTGTATGTATGTCTGTCTCCATATGTATGTCTGTCTGTCACTGTCTGTCTCCATGCGTATGGCTGTCATCCTGTATTTTGGTATTTTGCTGTATACCTTTCATGTATGGTGTTTTCGGTAAGTTCTTAGAGGCACTGCTCATGTCCAAGCCCAATGTCTGAAAAAACATTACAAAGGAGGAGGAGGCTGTTGCACCAAATGCAAGAATGATAATCAACTTGTTTCTTTCTTTGCCAAGAAAGTCCACAGGCCTGTAAACATGACAGAGAATACCATTAGGGAGGGGAGGGAGTGTACAAAGTAAGTACGGAGAGTAAGGTGTGAACAAAGTGTGTAGGGACAGAAAAGGGTGTGTACAAAGTGTTAGGGAGGGGAGGGTGTGTACAAAATGTGTAGGGAGGGGAGGGTGAACAAAGCTTGTAGGGAGGAGAGGGTGTGAACAAAGTTTGTAGGGAGGGGAAGGTGTGAACAATGTTTGTGGGAGGGGAGGGTGAACAAAGTTTGTGGGAGGGGAGGGTGAACAAAGTTTGTAGGGATGGGAAGGTGTGAACAACGTTTGTGGGAGGGGAGGATCAAAAAAAGATTGTAGGGAGGGGAGGGTGTGTAAAAAGTGTGAAGGAATGGTAGGGTGTGCACAAAGTTTATAGGGAGGGGAGGGTGTGTACAAAGTGTGTAGGGAAGGGAGGGTGTGACAAAGTTTGTAGGGAGGGGAGGGTGTGACAAAGCATGTAGGGAGGGGAGTGTGTGAACAGTATGTATAAAGTATGATGTTATGATAATGTCTATAACTCACATGGGTAGACCTGGTCGTCCATTCAATAGGTCAGGTTTCAATTTAACTCTCTTCTTCATGAAGCCCAACACAAGGATTATTATCATCTACAACAAAAACAACAAATGTCTGTCTGTCCATCTGTCTGATTGTCTGTCTGTGTGTACGCTATCTGTCTGTCTGTCTGTCTGTCTGTCTGTCTGTCTGTCTGTCTGTCTGTCTGTCTTAAATCCTCAAAGACACTTAAGGAATTTAAAAGAAAACTGTAAATTATTCAATAAACTTTGTAAATAGTATAATTTATAATGTAAAGTTATCTATTGTATTTTTAACAAATCGCACACAGTTTTTCATTGTCTGTCCTGTTATTGATCGTAGATAGCGTCAAAAAATGTTCAAAACTCAAGTGGAACCACAAGCGTAGCGAGTGGCCTCACTGCACAGTTAATTGTCTAATTTTCTGTCTGTCTGTCTTGTGTCTATCAAATGAACCAGTTCTTACCGCTGGTCCCAACAATCCCACTTCATAACTGTATTCATCAACAAGGCAGCTTAAAGATAACAAATCAATAAATTAATGAGTGTTTTCAAGTGCTATATTTAATTCTCAGCCATGTTGAGATTCCGAACGACAAACCACAGGGACTCTAAACCTCAGAAGGGGGACTTGGCCAAAGTGAAGTTAGCCTGAGATTCGTAGCCTGAATTTCCACGTTGTCTGAGATTCATATTCAGAATCAAGAATCATATGAAGCAGTACTAACTTGTCGCTCTGCATTGCCTATAATTCTTCCCAAACAGTAGAAAAACTCGGGATAATTCGGAAGCCGTTTTGTTTTGGATGTAGGCTCAGATCGAATGGTCAGCGTTCTCGTATAAATCTCGACTCCCGTCGTTTTTTTCGTACAAATCTCGACTCTTTTTTTTTCGTACAATGTCGATTCATTTTTTTTTCGTACAATGTCGATTCATTTTTTTCCATTTCAACTTCATTTTTCTTGTCTTTTCGACTGTTATTTATTTGAAAACAAATTTTGAACTCAAATTTTAGAATTTGGTTGTATTTTTTTAAATGTTAATGTTTTCGATTTACTTTTAATTTAAAATGATTTTGCTTTTAAATCTGTTTTGTTTTTATTTTTGATTTGTTTTTAATTAGTTTTCATTTTATTTTCAAACTGTTTTAAATTCAATTTGAATTGATTTCACTTTCAAGTTTTATTTTGAATTACGAAAAATGCAAATGCAAATATAGGTGTGTTCTTAACCATTCTTGACAAGCGTTAATTTCGTCGACATTTTTACCACAGTGAGCAATTAAATTGTCAATTAAAGAAAACTTGTCAAGCAAAATTAGCTGATCGTCTTCACGAACAAAGAATGAATTTTGTAAAGGAATTTTTCGCTCATCGATTCAAACAATCTATTTACATTTTCGATCTGTCTGGTCTGGTCTGGTCTGATGTATACAAATATGAATCAATATGCCCTGAATGTTGTGTAAAATATTACTTACTTTGAAGACATTATCAGAACTAGTCCACCTTTCTGCTATTCCAAAAGAACTTGGGATGAATTTGGAGGTAAATTTGAGTCTTGATATCAAGGAAATTACGGTAAGCGCTTCAACAGTAGGCTCAGATTTCAGCCGTTGGGGTTTCGTGCGCCCGCGATACTCTCCCCCGTAACGGCTGGACGCATCGGCTTCGAAACGTGTCGCGCATGTCCGTGACGTAATTATGCTAATAGCATAAAAAAAACGGAAACGGAAATAAAATTTGTTGAAATGTAAGCTAATGTAAATAAACTTTCCAACGGCCTGATTGTCAAAAGGTCTTTTATTAAAATTTGTAAATGATTCGAATTCAATTCGAAACAACTCTTAGCAAAACCTGCATATAATTTAGCAATTCCATCGGGTATGTTATTTGTCAAAAGAACGATCGAGACAAATCAGCGCAAAAGCTATTTCAATGGTAAACGTTTTGTCTATTCCAAGTATATAGTCCATTTTTATAGGATTTTAAGAATAATCAAACAATAAAGAAGTACAATTACAGCTAGAGTCGTTTCGATACACATTGTTGACTCGTTAAGAGAGCCGCTTGAGTATATGTTACAACCGCGCATAATAAACCAGTTTTAATTTTGAAAGTAAACATTTTGGATTTAAATGTAGTTATTCAAAGAATATAGCTGTGTATTTAAGGTTTATCGAGAAAAAATTCAAGCAATAAAGACGATGATTACAGCTAGAGTCGTTTCGATACACATTAGTCACATTGTTGACTCGTTTATAGAGCCGCTTGAGTATATGTTACAACCGCGAATAATAAACCAGTTTTAATTTTGAAAGTAAACATTTTGGATTTAAATGTAGTTATTCTAAGAATATAGCTGTGTATTTAAGGTTTTATTGAGAAAAAAATCAAGTAATAAAGACGATAATTACGAGTTTCGATACAAATGACAACTTACAATCACCGCCGTAATTTAAAATGAAAACTTCGTAGTTGTTTAGCATATTACTCATTCGCCATCCTCTTCTTGGCCTATCAAGGCAGTCTTAATGTCTTTGGATGTTAAGAAGTTCTCTTGGTCTCTCATGAGAGAAACCAGAGGTAAAATAACCAAAACAATGGATCCGCTCGACCCTTCCATGGTCGAAAACAAGCGGCGCTGTTTGGAAAATCAATGATTTTCCTGAGCCAGTCAGTAGATAAACAAAAACATCTTTGCCTTTTACTTATTCCTTCGTTGAATATCCTTAGATTTCTCGAAACCAAACGATTTCAAAGCATTTGAACAAGCACTTTCGAAGTCACTCTTATCCGCCATAATGTTCACGATGAATTTTAATTTATTAATTATATGCCCCTCGATTTTCGAGGGGCAAATCGCTGATTGGCTGAGAAAAACAATGGCAAGTCGATGCGCCCAGCCGTTACGGGGGAGAGTATCGCGGGCGCACGAAACCCCAACGGCTGAAATCTGAGCCTACTTCAACAGTGGCAGCTTACTTACATTAATTCTCGGAAACGCTTATATTTTCCATGACCGCAAATATGTCACGCGACCAATGTTTTTATTGGGTGTTACACAAAGATATAAAACACCAGGTGTTTCAAATCCCACACTTTTTGCAGAGATTTGTTTATTACTATAATTACTATAAGTCAACTGAAAATGAATTACAGAGTATTAGAAGCAAATTATTAATAGGATAAAGCGAAATTTACAATACTTACAAAATTGTGGCTAACTGTACAAGGTCCAAACGTCAACTGAACATTTATGAATACTAAACATTTACATGAACAACACACAACTCTCAAGGGACACATTACAACACATATTTCTCTTTTAAGGGTTCTTTCTATGTCCTTTAATGTTCAAATCACCAGGAGGGGTTGGTAGGGACTGACTATAGCGTACTCGTACTAGAGTGATTTTCATATGACCGTGAAAGAATAGACCAGGAGGGAGGGGGTGACTCTATTGTATGCAAATTAGATTCTCTATCTACAGCGATCTCTAGTGTGACGTCACATGGATACGCTAGATATTCTTGTCAGTTTAGTTTGAAAGCGCCATTTTGAAGTTAAGAAAACGAGATAAAAGAGAGGTAAAACAGCACATTGTAAAGTAGTTAACCCACAGTGAGTGTTCTTTGTTTATAGATTTACTAGTTGAGCGCAACTGATCTCGAAAAAACGTTTATAGTTGACTGTATTTTTTCGTTAAAACTTCTCGGGAAGGCTGCAGGTCCTAATCGAAAATGGCCAACCATCATTTGAAAACATCGTGATTTCGTTGGTAAAACTTTATGGAACATTTTGAAAATAGGAGGTTATATTGGTTATAAGTTTAACTCTAACCTGTTTGATTTTGGTTTTATTTGGAGCTGTGGTTCTTCTCATCAATCGATTTTTGTGTAGTTTCTCAGCCTTTACAACTTATCCTGTACACGATTTCGATAGGAATGTGACTGTTTTGTTTGTTACTATTTTTATCAAGTAAAAACAACGATCTTAACTAACAGTTATTGCATTAATCTGCAGTACTATTGCTTATAGTTAAATTGAAGTTGTTGATTTATTTTTAAAAGTTCAACAAATAGAGCACTTAAAATTAATATTAGTATATAACTTTATCCATGAAAATGTATGCAATTATTGCTACTGACTATGCAATATTTCCTATTTACTGACTATTGGTCACAATGAGTCATTGTTTCCTTTGTATCTGATTTTTTGGTTGAATGACATTTAAAATAGAAACTGTATGTTATAGTACATAATTTGTATTTTTTTTTTTATTTGTTTTTATATATCATGGTTTCAGTGTTTTTGCAGCTATGGGGCAGGAACAAAAGTTTGATAGAGCAACAACACTATATCCATGAAAATAAAATTGCAACTGTATAATAGTTCTTCTGTAGTGACCGTGAGGTATTGTTTTCTTTTGTATTTGATGTTTCTGGTTGAGTGGTATTTACTAAATAGTCACTGGATATAAACTATTAGTTTAATAGTAACAATTTTTTATATTGCATGGTTTTAGCGTTTTCGCTCTACAAAAAACAACATAGTTACTATAAGCAAAAGAGTGGTTTTCAGTAACACATGAAACAAAGTGTATTGATGTAAAGTGTAATAGTCAAATAAGAACAAAAGAACACAATGAAATTAGAGTGTATAAAGAGTAATACACTAAAGAGGGTTTCATGTGTTAATGAAAACCACTTTAGTTTGTATTTATAGTCACTATATTTATTCAGTATCACTCAAACAGAGTTAATAGAGGGGTTTATCCAGTCATCAGTTGGCATAAACAAGATGACAAGCATAGAATAGTTCAGTGCAAACCAACAATAATTATTATTTCACTGTTCACATTGTTGAAATAGTGTGTTATCTTTTCCAGCCATTTTACCTGCAAAAAAAAAAAAAAAAAAAAATGTTTAACTATATAGTCATCATTTAATTTAATTCAAGTTTGCTACAATAGCTGATGGAAGCTTAGCTTGATAAATCTCAGATTTTATATCCTGATTTTCAATCATAATTTGAAATGTTATTCAATGAATTTCATGTTCGTTATATGTTATCATTATTTAATTCCGTAAGCTGATGTGAAAACATGACAGCAGAAAGCTTTATACTGCACTGTATCAAATTCTTCTAACAAAGCAACTGATATACGAATTGATTTTGAAGACAAATAATTAAGAAAGTGGGTACAGCTTGGGTATTTATGGTAGCTATAGTTTCAAAGCATTTTTAGATTAAGCTATTATAAAATACACATAAATACGATCTTAAAAGCATGCATTTAGCTCAATGAATCATCATAAACATTCATGTCAAGGTTCAAAATCAAGATAATTAAGGACTTAACTTCAATGGGAATACATTTACTAACCTGCAAAGTTGTTTTGTTCGGGTCTCCTAGTTCGGGTTCGTAATTTCGACTTGTAGTTCGTGAGATCAGCCTTCAAATCGATTGATGAGACCAACCACAAAGCAAAACAGAGAGAAACTTTGCAGATCCGAAGATTATCATATACTTGCATAAACCTCCTATTCTGGATGAAAAATACTGATCCATTGTGATTTTACGTTGTGTACTTGTAAAAAACTGCATATCAACAGCACTGGACCGACATCACAGTTCATCACGAAATTGGCTAGAAAAGCAATATTTTCGTCGAATCTGATCAACAAATTTGGCTATAGTGAACTATTGGATACTATTACATATCAAAGAACTCCCACTAGTAAAAAAAAAGTTCAGCAATGCAAAAAAAATCTAATGTTTTTGTGGAAACAACCGAGTTAAACAATGGTTGCCATTTTGAATCGAGTCGTGACGTCACACTAGAGCGAGCCCACAACACGCCTTTTCCCTGGAGACGCCCCCTCCCTCCTGGATGATGATAATTTTGATGTTGATTATGATGATGTTGGCGATACTGATGATGACAATGGCGATGATAATGAAGATGATGATAGTGCTGCTGCTGCTGCATACTATTAATAATAGTATTAATGTTAATAATCCAATGCTGTTTTAATTATGACGATAGTGAAGAAGACAGCAAGTTAAATGATGATAATAATAATAATAACAATGTCAATGAGCAAGGAAATAGAAAAATGCAAGTGACTGACCTGGTGAAGGCATATATCAGACCTATGATGTATCCAATAGCTTTATATTCAGCATGAACACAAGCTAAATACGGATAGTTGATGATCCCATACAGAATCGTCATCAAAATGCCTACAAAAGCTAACAAGAAAACATATAACTCAGCCAGCCAGTATGTCTGTCTGTCTGTCACCCTGTATCTGTCTGTCTCCATGTGTCTGTCTGTCAACCTGCGTCTGTCTGTCTCCATGTGTCTGTCTGTCTGTCTGTTACCCTGCATCTGTCTGTCTCCATGTGTCTGTCTTTCAACCTGCGTCTGTCTGTCTCCATGTGTATGTCTGTCTGTCTGTTACCCTGCATCTGTCTGTCTCCATGTGTATGTATGTCTGTCTGTCACCCTGCGTTTGTCTGTCTCCGTGTGTATGTATGTCTGTCAGTCACCCTGCGTCTGTTTGTCTCCATGTGTCTGTCTGTCAACCTGCGTCTGTCTGTCTCCATGTGTCTGTCTGTCTGTTACCCTGCATCTGTCTGTCTCCATGTGTATGTATGTCTGTCTGTTACCCTGCATCTCTCTGTCTCCATGTGTATGTCTGTCTGCCTGTTACCCTGCATCTGTCTGTCTCCATGTGTATGTATGTCTGTCTGTCATCCTGCGTCTGTCTGTCATTCTGTGTTTTGGTATAACCAGTATTGTACCTTTCATGTATGATGTTTTAGGTAAGTTCTTAGATGCACTGCTCATGACCAAGTCTGGAAACAATGTTTGAAAAAACATTACAAAGCAGGAGGACGCTGTTGCACCAAACGCAAGAATGATAATCAACTTGTTTCTTTCTTTACCAAGAAAGTCTACAGGCCTGTAAACATGACAAAGATTGCCATTAGGGAGGGGATCGAGGGTGTGTATAAAGTGTGTAGGGAGGGGAGGGTGTGTACATAATATCAAAGGAGGGGAGAGTATTTACGAAGTGAGAAGAGAGGGGAGGGTGTGTACAAAGTGTGTAGGGAGGGTAGGGTCAACCTCGTTCCCAAGGCCCTCTCCCTTCGCTATTGGGTGGGCCCCACCCAAAAGCGAAGGGAGGGGGCCCTGGAAACGAGGTTGAAGGTAGTGTGTGTACAAAGTGTATAGGGAGGGTAGGGTGTGTACAAAGTTTGTAGGGAGGGTAGGGTGTGCATAAAGTGTGTAGGGAGGGGAGGATGTGTGTAGGGATGGGAGGGTGTGTACAATTAGGGTAGGGTATATATACAAAGTTTGTAGAAAGGGGAGAGTGTGTACAAAGTAAGTAGGGAGGGGAGGACGTGTATAAAGTGGGTAGGGAAGGGAAGGTGTGTACAAAATGTGTAGGGAGGGTAGGGTGTGTACAAATTGTGTAGGGAGGGTAGGGTGTGTATAAAGTGTGTAGGGAGGGGAGGGTTTGTACAAATAGAGGAGGTTGTGAACAAAGTGTATAGGGAGGGGAGGGTGTGTACAAATAGGGAAGGTTATGAACAAAGTATTAAGGAGGGGAGGATGAGAACAAAGTTTTCTAGGGAGGGGAGGGTGTCTAGAACATTTTGTAGGTAGTGGAGGGTGTGACAAAGAATGTAGGGAGGGAATTGTGTGATTGTGTGAGCAAAAGCTTGTAGGGAGGGGAGGGGAGGGTATGAAAAGTATGTATAAAGTATGTTGTTATAAAATGTCCATAACTCACATGGGTAGACCTGGTCGTCCATTTAATAGGCCAGGTTTCAATTTAACTCTCTTCTTCATGAAGCCCAACACAAGGATTATTATCATCTATAACAAAAACAACAAATGTCTGTCTGTCCATCTGTCTGATTGTCTGTCTGTCTCCTTGTAAGCTGTCTGTCTGTCTGTCTGTCTGTCTGTCTGCCTGTCTGTCTTACATGCACTCAAGGAATTTAAAAGAAAACTGTAAATTATTTAATAAACTTTGTAAATAGTATAATTTATAATGTAAAGTAATCTATTGTATATTTAACAAATCGCACATAGTTTTTCATTGTCTGTCCTGTTATTGATCATAGATGGCGTCAAAAAATGTTCCGAGTGGTTTCACTGCACAGTTAATTGTCTAATTTTCTGTCTGTCTGTCTTGTGTCTATCAAATGAACCAGTTCTTACCGCTGGTCCCAACAATCCCACTTCATAACTGTATTCATCAACAAGGCAGCTTAAAGATAACAAATCAATAAATTAATGAGTGTTTTCAAGTGCTATATTTAATTCTCAGCCATGTCGAGATTCCGAACGACAAACCACAGGGACTCTAAACCTCAGAAGGGGGACTTGGCCAAAGTGAAGTTAGCCTGAGATTCGTAGCCTGAATTTCCACGTTGTCTGAGATTCATATTCAGAATCAAGAATCATATGAAGCAGTACTAACTTGTCGCTCTGCATTGCCTATAATTCTTCCCAAACAGTAGAAAAACTCGGAATAATTCGGAAGCCGTTTTGTTTTGGATGTAGGCTCAGATCGAATGGTCAGCGTTCTCGTATAAATCTCGACTCCCGTCGTTTTTTTCGTACAAATCTCGACTCTTTTTTTTTCGTACAATGTCGATTCATTTTTTTTTCGTACAATGTCGATTCATTTCTTTCCATTTCAACTTCATTTTTCTTGTCTTTTCGACTGTTATTTATTTGAAAACAAATTTTGAACTCAAATTTTAGAATTTGGTTGTATTTTTTTAAATGTTAATGTTTTCGATTTACTTTTAATTTAAAATGATTTTGCTTTTAAATCTGTTTTGTTTTTATTTTTGATTTGTTTTTAATTAGTTTTCATTTTATTTTCAAACTGTTTTAAATTCAATTTGAATTGATTTCACTTTCACATTTTTTTTGAATTACGAAAAATGCAAATGCAAATATAGGTGTGTTCTTAACCATTCTTGACAAGTGTTAATTTCGTCGACATTTTTACCACAGTGAGCAATTAAATTGTCAATTAAAGCAAACTTGTCAAGCAAAATTAGCTGATCATCTTCACGACCAAAGAATGAATTTTGTAAAGGAATTTTTCGCTCATCGATTCAAACAATCTATTTACATTTTCGATCTGTCTGGTCTGGTCTGGTCTGATGTATACAAATATGAATCAATATGCCCTGAATGTTGTGTAAAATATTACTTACTTTGAAGACATTATCAGAACTAGTCCACCTTTCTGCTATTCCAAAAGAACTTGGGATGAATTTGGAGGTAAATTTGAGTCTTGATATCAAGGAAATTACGGTAAGCGCTTCAACAGTAGGCTCAGATTTCAGCCGTTGGGGTTTCGTGCGCCCGCGATACTCTCCCCCGTAACGGCTGGGCGCATCGGCTTCGAAACGTGTCGCGCATGTCCGTGACGTAATTATGCTAATAGCATAAAAAAAACGGAAACGGAAATAAAATTTGTTGAAATGTAAGCTAATGTAAATAAACTTTCCAACGGCCTGATTGTCAAAAGGTCTTTTATTAAAATAAAAAAATTCAACAGTGGCAGCTTACTTACATTAATTTTCGGAAACGCTTATATTTTCCATGACCGCAAATATGTCACGCGACCAATGTTTTTATTGGGTGTTACACAAAGATATAAAACACCAGGTGTTTCAAATCCCACACTTTTTGCAGAGATTTGTTTATTACTATAATTACTATAAGTCAACTGAAAATGGATTACAGAGTATTAGAAGCAAATTATTAATAGGATAAAGCGAAATTTACAATACTTACAAAATTGTGGCTAACTGTACAAGGTCCAAACGTCAACTGAACATTTATGAATACTAAACATTTACATGAACAACACACAACTCTCAAGGGACACATTACAACACATATTTCTCTTTTAAGGGTTCTTCCTATGTCCTTTAATGTTCAAATCACCAGGAGGGGTGGGTAGGGACTGACTATAGCGTACTCGTACTAGAGTGATTTTCATATGACCGTGAAAGAATAGACAAACTAATAGTTAGTAGTAAACACTAAACCCATTGTTTTATTTTGTTCTTTATCAACTACCACAAACCAAATGGTCTATTTTAATTCTTGCACGGTCACTGAAAATCCCTCTAAAACCCTTGAAACAAATAGTACTAATTAGTTGTCACGACCAAACACTAGAAAACTAGACTGATTAACATTTGTTTGTAATTTTGTTTATATTTCTATTTTTGGGTTCCCTGTGGCCGTCGGAGTGCCCTCGAACACGAACTATTACTGGTTTTTGAGTGTCTGTAATCGGGTTGTTTACTGTACAAATTATAGAAGAAAAGATGTAATTAAAGGAGTCTTTTACGTTGACTTGGAGAACTGTCTTTGGCAGCGACATTTGTGATAACTAGTGCCAATTAGATAATAGCAAACAAAGGATTTAGAACATTGAAACACACTTTAGTGTATTACTCTTTAATGCACCTTAATTCCATTGTGTTCTTTTGTTGTTATTTGATTATCACACAATAGCTATTACACTTAAGTATAAACCTACTAGTGGTCTATCACGAATCCTGCATTCTGATTGGCTACTCTACTAATGGTCTTTTGAGTGATAGACCCCTAAAAGGTACGGATAACTTAATATGAGAACTGTCAAAGCCTTGTCGTATCAGAAATACCGTATACAATCTTGAAAACAATGCCATTTACCATATATGATATTGTAAGTGAGAAGTAACAAAAGACTTTGATTAGCGCGCGAGCTTTTTTCTTAACAGGTTGCGATTTCAAAAGAATAATAGGCATATCTTTGATGCGTTCATTTCATACCCGAATTAAAGGCACGACTGTGTGATGTTCTTGGCAGCTAAGCTTGTTTTAACAAACAAAGCCAATACAAGTAAAAATTACCCTTACAGGTACGGAGTCATGTTACGTATTTGAGTTTTGAGCCAGAACCCTAAATGGTACCGAAATATTCTCAACCATTAAGGGAGCGCCGATCACCGCTACCACTTGGACAAAGGGAGTAGCCCACGGGGTCGCTCGAAGGTGAAAAGCAATCGATTGTGGGCAACTTGATATAACAAATCAATATCAACATTCTATATACTATAAGCAATACTAAATATGTCAACAATAAATATGTCAACAATAAATATGTCAACAATAAATATGTCAACAATAAATATGTCAATAATAACCTACATGGTCCTCATGGGACTAATAAATGTTCTCAATTGTAGACATTACAAAACTAGGTTCTAGTTCTGCTCTCTATTCTACTCTACAAAACTAGTAAATTCACACTATTGATCCTTTCAATGGGCATGTTTGCCTCTTCTAAGACGATCATAGCTGTGTCTGCTGTTTCAAAAGAATAAATTCTGTTAACCCTCGATGTTTCTTGCTTTCTGTAACGAACAAGGCTTGGGTTGCGTATTAGCAGTACAGCTAGAAACCAACGATTAAGAGCTGTAGTTGAAACACGTGGTCTTTCACTTGAACTAGGATATGCTACAAAGACAAAAAAAATGTTGTTGAATTGTGTTGGTGGTGGTGGTAAAAATAATTCCTTCCTTCCTTCCTTCCTTCCTTCCTTCCTTCCTTCCTTCCTTCCTTCCTTCCTTCCTTCCTTCCTTCCTTCCTTCCTTTCTACCTTCCTTTGCATCATCAATTCACCTGCATACACTTTGCGTCTTTCTTCGATTAATATCTGGCAGAAGCAAAGCATGGCGGGATGCCTGAAGGCCACCAGTACATTAAGAAAGCCAAGGTATGACATATAACCTAACATAAGAGAATACATGGTCAATTTCGTGGTTGGTTGGTTGGTTCATTCGTATAGATTGGTTTGGCTGGTTAATTGTTGAGATAACTGGTTTGTTGTTGATTATGTGTGATGTGTTTAGGGTGTGTAGTGTTAAGTATCCCATTTCCTGTACCCTGTCATCATTAACGTTCGGTCAAGTCGGCACAGGAAAATGACTCCTAAAGCTGCTCCTTTAGCAACACGTGACAGTCCTGACCATAATCCAACCAAGATGTTTAGGAAGAAGAAGAAATACGACATAATGTCAAACAAACGCCTGAAACATAAAAAAAACAGTGAGAAGATGAGAAAGAAGAAGATGAGAAGACAAATGAATGGAAGAGATGAGATGAGAAGACAAATGAATGGAAGAGATGACATGAGAAGACAAATGAATGGAAGAGATGAGATGAGAAGACAAATGAATGGAAGAGATGAGATGAGAAGACAAATGAATGGAAGAGATGAGATGAGAAGACAAAAGAAGAGGAGAGGAGGAGGAGACGTTAAATTCTATACAAGAGGGCGTGACAGGATGGCATCACAAGATGGCGTCACAAGAGGGCGTGACATAATGGCGTAACAAGATGGCGTTACCTGTTGTCAATGGTAACTGTCAGATCAGGGTATGTCCTGTCACAAAACACAAACTTGCACAGCAGCGCAACCGCAAGCCATATGAGTAATGGAGATATAACCAGAGGCCTGAATTAAGCAATAGAACATAATTTACATAATGGAGACACTTAATAAAGCAACAAGAAATTCTACTTGACAATTTTAGAAAATAGCTGCAGGGCAAAGTTGGAAAACAACAACAACAACAACAGCAACAGCAACAGCAACAGCAACAGCAACTGCAACTGCAACTACAATAACAACAATAACAACAACTGCAACAATAACAACAATAACAATAACAACTGCAACAATAACAATAACAACAACTGCAACAATAACAATAACTGCAACTACAATAACAACAATAACAACAACAACAACAACTGCAACAATAACAACAATAACAGCAACTGCAACTACAATAACAACAACTGCAACAATAACAACATGCAATAACAATAACTGCAACTGTTATTAACTGCAATGCAACAACAATAACTGTACCAACAATAACAACAACAATAACAACAACAACGGCAGCAACAACAACAACAACAACAACAACAGCAACAACAAAACAATAACTGCAATAACTAACAAACAAGGCGGAAATAGCTAGGAAATAGGAAATAGGCCATTCCAAGATGCAAGAATAGCTGGAATCACGTGTTTCTGCTTCTTATTCTTGTCATGAGCAGGTTAGTGTTGAGATAATATTGTTGATAACACAGACCCTAATAACTTATACGTAATCATATCCATTTTGTAATCACAAGCAATTCCTACAATCTGATTGGCTAAAAAGTGTGCTACTAAAGCATTAATTGCACTATTTTGGATCATTAATAGCATCATTTTGAAATCTTGCATCATTTTTAAAAACAAGACAGATATGCATTTTTTAACCAATCACAACAAAGAATCACAGAAGCCATTTGAATGTTACTATTGGAGAAAAAACCGCCATTTTGTTGGAGAAAAGATTTTGTGGGGATTTTTGAAATACATTTGGAGAAGAAAAGTCGTCAAACACAATTACGACTTTCTACTGATTTGGAATTGTTCAGAGTATCTTTTTGAACGACCTGCTTCATCAAACCAACAATATTTGACCGAAAGATTCAAATCGCATATTTATATTTATTGGAGACTGGTCAAGGACACTCTTGGCTTCTTGTTTTATTATGAATTCAAAGGAATTGACATTATCAAGATTATTTTTGAAATGTCAGAGGATTTGGTGATCTTATTTTCTCTATTTCAAGACAACCTTGGAATGACTTATCTCTATATTGCCTTTAGTGATGACAACCTTGTTGAACTAGGTGTATACCAATACTTACAGTAGAGCAAGAAAATAGTCTTTCAGTATTTCAAGAAGTAATTCTCTACCATATACCATGTCTGCGAATTTGCAAAGCCAAATCGGTGATAACAGGAAAAATATGGAGATGGACACAACAAGATAACCTATCAAAAGAATTCACAACAAACTTGATGGATAGATCTAATATATTGAATTAATCAATGAGTTATTGGGGTGATAAAATTATCTAATTAATAAAATATAGTTAAATAAAACAAATAGAAAATAAATAACTAGACCCTGTGGCTCAGGGTTTACTCGTGCCCGTGACATGGATAACCTGGGGGGACTGGAGGCATCATGGAGGTATTGGTTTGCTGGTTGTGAATTTGTTTGTTGTTTACGTTCTGTAGGTACTGCTTTATATTGACTCTACAGGGACCAAGGGCGGATCCAGGTCTTTTTAAATGGGGGGTCCCAGGCGAAAATTTGGAGGGCATGGAAATCCTGGAAGTATATTTTACCACAGGAAGCCCAAATATAATGCCAAACAATTTGTCTAAAATTGTTTTCCCCCTTTTCTGTCTACCCACTCTTTTTTACATTTCGATGTTTTTTTTTGTATTTCATTTAATCGGGTTTGGGACAATTTAAAAAAAATAACCATCATACTATTGACTTGAGTCAGTGTTTTGTTCTTTAATGTTACAGACAGCTGCAGTAAGAGAGTTAATATCATTGTATATCAATAGCTGCATTAAATATATGTATTTTCTTTGGCATTTGACTTGTATCATTTTTTATTAAAGTATTATAAAACAAATAGGCATGTTCATAAATAGAATCTAATGTTACACGATTCCAATAAGTACAGAGTTTGATGAGAGAAAAACATATCAAGTAGACTGATATATGAAGCAACATACTTTATTGATAGGAACATTAACATTGGCAAGACTGTCTGAATTTAAGTCAAAATTGATATTAGTTAATAAATTGGCATGATCTAACGCATGAGCAGTTGAAAGATAGTGCACTTCATCAACATGACCACATATTTATCACATTATTGGAGTTATTTTCACTATGTACTGGTGTTATGATATTGAATGGTGCAAAGCCTTGCCTTGATTCTGTTATATGGATGTTAACACTCATTGCATCTGCAACAGCTTGTATGATTAGTGCATCAGCCCATGTACCTTGACGAGACATATTAGCCAGATATACTCCCCATGAAGTTTCTGTATTGCTCTCAATAAACCTTTCTGGATTCTCTGTCATGTATTGGACACCAAGAATACGTACATGCATATGGTTGTAAGATTCACCGTACAATTGATGGGATACTGCTCTAAAGAAACAGTCGCCTGCACCCCCACCTCTACTGGTCTTAAATGCTGCTGAGCCAATCTAGACTGCAATATTTGCATTGGAGGAACTGTTTGTACTATTAGTTCATTATTGTGGACAATATTGCCTGGGTTTGACCGGTTTAGTTCAATACCATCATGAATAACAGGACCAGGGTTGTTCTCTATATCATTACAAAGCTTTTATGTTGTACGGTTGATTTTATGACTTACACCTTTGTACTCACTATAGGTGGTATAGCATGAAAACAACCATTTGTATTCAAGACATTTGTTGTGATATTTATCTGCATATGAATATTTCATTCTGACACCTCTTTTGTGTTTATTTTCTTTTCGTGTTGGAATATTTTTGATAACACGAAAAATTTGTTGATGATTTAGGTGTGTTTTTAACATATATATATAATTATATAACTCCGTAGTTTTCTGTTTTTAGTGGAGAGACGTGTTAAGGTCTTCAATGGTAGTCTGCTTGGTTCACGATCTCGTTTAGAGTCATGACAATAACATACAACACGACTACAATTATAAAATACAAACTTTTCACGACGAGATCTGAATTCTTGTACCTTTATTGACACTAAAACAGCATTATGTTTATGTACATCGGTAAAATGGACAGCTTTATTTTTCAGTAAACACGTCCAAGTCCATATGATATAAAAAACAACATTCACAATAAGTACAATAATAAAAATGATAATTTGTGCAAAATCAATTCTTATTTTACAACTACTGAAAATAATAAAATCAAACAAAAGAATATATATATACTAAAATATTTACATTTCAAAGTGCTTCGTTGGGTGTGTTTGTCATCTAATATGGCGGCTTTCTTGTTGCTTGGTTCACTTTCGAAGCTCTGCTTCGCAAAATGTTCATTTTCGACATCTGACGAGCAATGCTCACTTGAATTATCATTTGATTTCATTTGAGTAACATTTAAGTCTGTTTGTATTGTTGTCCAATAGTCTGATCTTTCTTTTGAATTCCTTGGCATTTCATTTGGCGTTTTTAGCAATGTTTTGGCATTCTCCTCGAGTTCGCGGATCGACCCGTTCCAAAATCGCTGAAGAACATCTTTTAGTGTAGGCCTACCGCGAACAGTGTGTGGACTTGTAAGTGGTTTGAGCGTTCCATAAATAAGATAACCAAACAACTAATAAACCAGGTTATAACTACAAACTCAAATTCAGTACACGAATCAACTGGCGACTGATCGAGCAGCCACGTTTGTTACGTCATCGCAGCATGCAAACCATAGCCAATGAGCATTCCGACAACTTTCGACATGCAAATGGAGAGAAAAAAACGCGCAGCATTTTAAGACTCGTGCGGCCTGCGGCCTGGGCACGAGTAATAAATGTCAATTTAATAGAATAAAAGTTCTAACCATAAAACGCTAATTTGAAAAAATGAGTTTTTAGCCTGCTCTTATATCAAGAGGCAGTCTATTCAATACCCTGTGTTAACTAAATAGCGAGAGTTGCTTACCAATAGCAGTAAAGCCAATTTGATATCCACAAAAACGGAGACATTTACCCTATAAGATTTAAGCAAAAGAGCAAAAATTTACTCCTCATCATCATCACCATCATCATCATCATCATCATCACCATCATCATTATCATCATCATCATCATACTAACCACAAGCGTTTTAGGGTTGATATGTTCATCTGGTAGAAGTCCTCTCCTTGTTTGGTATGTTTTAAGAACATCCGATCTGTCATGTATATCATTGAGATTAGAGACAACTATTAATGAATCAATATGCAGGTGATGTGCAAGTACATTTGTCTCTATGGCCTCCTATAGGCTAGCCCTTTTTCATGCCCTTTATAATTGCGCTTTATAATTGCCAATGTTTTAAAGCCATAAAAGGTACCTGCTCCACAAATCATTGATTTATTTTTCTTCTAAGGAACTTCAATGGTTAATATATTCCCATACCTGTGGCTTCGTAAAAACATACATAGTTGAACTACAGCAACCAAAGTACCAAGGACAAATGCTGCTGTCAAATAGTCTGACAAAAAAATAAAGTACCATTTAAAAAGTAATTATTAATATGTGAATTGACATATGAATAAATATAGCCGCCGCACGGTGTGTTGGCACAGGATATAGAAATACTTGAGAAAAAGTAATGTCTTTGTAATTTAATTTACAAATGGTTTGTCCTTCACGTCTACTCGGTTAAGGATGTTAAACCAAAGTTCCCATTATCATGATTAATGAATTAACATTGTAAACATATGTATAGATTATAAAAAAAGTAATCTAAGGGGGCACTCATTGTTTATGGTGGGGTGAATTATAAGGAGGTGAGGAATTTTGAGGAGGGTAATGGGTTACCAATTAAGGGAAGGGCTGTGACCATTTGTGAATTTGAAGCAAAATATCACCCATCCCCTACCCCCATCATAAATATTGAAGAAGGTTTTATTACCACATAGCTGAACCATGAAATATTCATAAATGGTTTTCTTAGGTTTTGCTGCATAATCCTTTTTCAAAATTGTTATGATCACGTTGAAGACAAGTGTGAGCTGTAAACACAACAAATCAAATATATATATATTTAAAGGTTTTCAAATGTAATCATTTATTTCAAAGCAGAAAGACATAAAGATATCTTGGGTATATGTATACACGTTGATGGCAAAACCCCTTGAAACGATTTTGGACAACAATGTTGACAAAATGTGATAACGTGTTTTGGTCTATAAAATCCTCCCCTCCTCCTAAATCAACATTACATTACGGCTCAAGCATTGTCCGGCCCAATAATACCAACATCAACTAGGGGGAGGGGTAGTATGATGCGAATACTTATGACTTGTAAAACCAAGTCAACTAATTTTTTGTCCAAGATTGTAGTTGCTCCCACCTTCGCCGCTCGTCTGTCCCGGTGATTTAAGTCCGGTTAGAGCCCTGTTATTTGATGCAGTAATAAATGAAGTTATTGAATAGTTTTGCGTTAATAATTACCGCTGTACTATTTGACAAAAGGCGCACTTGCATAGGTTACGCACGAGAAATTACTACCGGTAAACAATAAAAACACATCTAAATTTACTCCTGATCGAGATTATCCCTGTGCAAATGTGCAAATGTGTCTGTAATAGATAACATGGAACTGGAGTATTGAAAAGAAATCATCAACAAGATCAATGATAAGTACCTGATAAACGAATATGAAAGACACAAACACTGCTGATAGAAACTGTGTTGAAAACTTGAAGTCTGAAAGCAACGGAAAGCACAGGTATATATATATATACTTGAAGAAAAGTATGAAACTTATAATTACTCAGTCAGGTTTGTTAGTATTTTTTTCTGTTTCCAAATGCCCAACAGCTCTTTATATAGAAATACATGAGAAAAATATAAATTGCCCTTATTGGCGGGACTTCTAGTCCGATGTGTTAACCCCTGTACACCACAAGGACCAATCACGCTGGACACGCAGCCGGACAATGTATAGTACAGGGCAACTATAGGGGTCACAGGGCGATATTTTAAAATCTCTAAGGGTAAGTTGAAAAATGTCAATTTTCATTGAATTTTTTCTCGTGTATCTTTATTTACTCATACACCAAACGCATTTCAGTTCAATATACCGCTTCTATATATAACAATTTAGGCGAGCCTTGGTTATTTGGCTAATAATAAAGATATCAATACCTGGTCGAGATACATATATCTTGTGTTTCAAAGTCACATACCAAGGTTCATTCTCCCGTGCCACTCTGAAAAAAAAAACCCTGTCCAATAAGTCGAGTCGAGTTAAGTCGATTCAGGTCAAGTCAAATCAAGCTAAGTCAAGTGAATAAGTCAAATCAAATCGTCGGTGAAGATACTATATTGTCATTTTCATTATATAATATGCAAATATGCAAATATTTTACACGTTTACTGCCTTTTCCCTCATTTTACAGGTCATGTGTCCTGTCACGTGACATGATTTACCCTGTTGTATATTCTGCTGCTGTAGATATTATCAGGTATTTAGATAATGGTCCACTTTTATTTTTCTTCAAGAAGAAAAAGCAAAATAAACGGCATTACAACGTGTAGTCTGGAGTCCGTGGGGATAAAGGGACTGGGTACGAAAACACCCCCTTATCTTGGAACGTATACCACATTTCAACTCTACGAACTACCTAGCATTGTTGAGGAGGTCAATATCTACCAAAATCAAGTGTCAAACCTTTTCTGTGGTGATGGTTGAACCAAAATTTCCATTTTCGGCTCCCTGCTCCCTGACTAAAGTCCATTAAAGTCAAGTCAAGCCAAAGTAAGAAAAGACAAGTCGATTCGAGTCAAGTCAAGGTCAAGTTAGGTCAAGTCAAGTCAAGTCAAGTCAAATCAATCAAGTCAAGTCAAGTACCTTTTTCTGTGTAGTCTGTTTTCAAACAGCATGACAACATGGTTTCTGTCAATGTCTTCAGCAAAAGATTCATCTTGTTCTCTTATGTTTAGCTGTTATAAACATTGGAGCCTCTTAAATACGGACATACACTATAATACTCAAGTATTACGTTTTTTATCACCGCTGTAATATTTGATAAAATATATTCACAAATTTCGAGCCAAGCAGGGAAAATACTACAGCTTTGACAATAGCAAACTGTGTAGCAGTCTGTTAAGCCCTGTAAAACTGTCATGATTGTAAATTACGGTATAGCATTGTGCGCCTTTATATAGCAGTCCTCCATATTTCTCATGCACACTTAAGACGTCCGTTCTTAAAGACCACTATTAATATTATTTGGCTCACACTCGTCAACACTAGTCTAAAAATACTATACAACTTACAAAAATGTCGTGACACGTGACGTGACGCGAGTAATGCTGTTTTAGGTGTCCGAAGAGAAGAACTGCGTAGGTGCCGCAGAGTAGACCACTATTTATGTTGTGGGCGCATGGTCTCTCTCTCTCTCTCTCTCTCTCTCTCTCTCTCTCTCTCTCTCTCTCTCTGTCTCTGTTGGTGTTGCTGCTCTATGCTAATAATGATAAATTAAAACACTGATAATTATGATGATAGTGAGGATAACAACAAGATGATAATAATGTTATCAATGTTAATGAGCAAGGAAATAAAAACATGCAAGTAACTGACCTGATGAAGGCATATATAAGACCTATGATGTATCCAATAGCTTGATATTCAGCATGAACACAAGCTAAATACGGATAGTTGATGATCCCATACAGAATCGTCATCAAAATGCCTACAAAAGCTATCAAAAGAACACATCAGTCAGTCAGCCAGCCAGCCAGCCAGCCAGCCAGAATGGCTAAAAGGTGTGATCAATATTTTCAACTGTCTGTCTGTTTCCATGTGTATTTCTGTCTGTCACCCTGCATCTGTCTGTCCCCATGTGTCTGTCTGTCTGTCACCCTGCATCTGTCTGTCTCCATGTGTATGTCCTTTTGCTCACCCTGCATCTGCAGTCTGTCTCTATGTGTATGTCTCTCTGTCATCCTGCATCTGTCTGTCTCCATGTGTATGTCCTTTTGCTCACCCTGCATCTGCAGTCTGTCTCTATGTGTATGTCTCTCTGTCATCCTGCATCTGTCTGTCTCCATGTGTATGTCCTTTTGCTCACCCTGCATCTGCAGTCTGTCTCCATGTGTATGTCTCTCTGTCATCCTGCATCTGTCTGTCTCCATGTGTATGTCCTTTTGCTCACCCTGCATCTGCAGTCTGTCTCCATGTGTATGTCTGTTTGTCACCCTGCATCTGTCTGTCTCCATGTGTATGTCTGTCTGTCATCCTGCATCTGTCTGTCTCCATGTGTATGTCTGTCTGTCATCCTGCATCTGTCTGTCTCTATGTGTATGTCTCTCTGTCATCCTGCATCTGTCTGTCTCCATGTGTATGTCTGTTTGTCACCCTGAATCTGTCTGTCTCCATGTGTATGTCTGTCTGTCATCCTGCATCTGTCTGTCTCCATGTGTATGTCTGTCTGGCATCCTGCATCTGTCTTTCTTCATGTGTATGTCTGTCTGTCATCCTGCATCTGTCTGTCTCCATGTGTATGTCTTGTAGTGAAGAATATACACGATTAAGCTGTGAAAGTAGGCTTTATTATTAGTTATATCTTTGGCGACAGCGTGTATTTGCACTTTTTTACGCGTGTGATTCTCTAAAGGCATTTGCAGTGTGTTAGTAATTGTGTCAATTGATTGCTTTGAGTACTTCTTAATTACCCATACTGTTGATTTCTTCGTGCACTTTGCTTTAAAAGCATCTCTAAAAGCGCCGCTTGCGGAAGCCGTTTCTCCAATTCTACTTCAATACTTGGAATATCTATCCATTTGCAGCTCTCGACATTGAATAGTTCTAACTTTAATATGGTGAATTGGGGTGGCTTGATAAGTTTACCCGCGTTCATCAGGTCACCGATAGAAATTGATAAACTGTCTTAGGCATACATACTTGCCTAGTACTAGATCGTGAGGATTTCACAGTAGCCCCCTTTAGTACTTGCTTCTTTGCATGTGAGAAATCTTCCTCCTTTGGTTGAAGAAAGCGAATACAGAAACTTTGTTTCCTTTTATTTGCTCCATTTTATTACAGGACGGCCCCCTGTCTGATGCCAGAAAATCATACGATCCTGTTGGGGCCTTGTAGAATCGCTCACAGGCTTCTTTTATGTTTTCGATGGACAATTCCTCGTATTCTGCGAACGGGACAAAGTCCCTTGTGTCTAGAGGTTCGTACTTTTTTAGCCGTCCTGAAGGCGTGGAAGCCATTCGTTAAACTAAAATATATTTCGGAACTTTGCCATGTCCTCGCTTCTCCACGAATTCTCCTTGACTGTTCCTTTTTTGCCCGACTTTTTTTTTTCAAAAACATCCCAAGACTCTTTGGGCTTTCTTTTTTTCATTTTCGTGGCAATTTTTGCATCACAGTCTAACCGCACGTGGTTTCTTATGCAATATATTCGCAAAGGATCATATGATACGCTGATAATGATAACGATCGCGATGATCCACGCGAAGCTTTTCATTTTTTTTTTTAATGGGCCGGCCGAGCGAGATAATTTTTGTATTAAAAAGAAAAATCAACTGGAAATTTAATTTATAAATAATAGTATTTAATATTATTCAATAATTTTATTTTAAATAATAAATAAAACGTTTTAGACTTTACTTTTGAAATCAATTTCATACTAAAATTGAACATGAATTCAAAATTAAAATAGAAATCACAATGGAAATGGAAAAGGAAATTAAAATAAGAATAAAAATGGAAATGGAATTCGAAAAGTATAGTGTAAAAATGGATGATAACCATGGGCCACTATACTGCTGACCTTCACAAATAAGAACGAATCTCCGCAGACCTACGCGGGCACTTACACAGGTAGTCCAACAAGTAATATAATAATAAACAGTGTTTTGGTTAATGTTTGGTACATCAATGTCAACTACTAACAGTAAATGTCTGTCTGTCATCCTGTGTTTTGGTATAACCAGTATTTTACCTTTCATGTATGGTGTTTTAGGTAAGTTCTTAGATGCACTGCTCATAGTAGAGTCTGAAAACAATGTCTGAAAAAAAATTGCAAAGCAGGAGGAGGCTGTTGCACCAAATGCAAGAATGATAATCAACTTGTTTCTTTCTTTGCCAAGAAAGTCCACAGGCCTGTAAACATGACAAAGAATGCCATTAGGGAGGGGAGGGTGTGTATAAAGTGTGTAGGGAGGGGAGGGCGTGTATAAAGTGTGTAGGGAGGGGAGGGTGTGTACAAAGTGTGTAGAGAGGGAAGGGTGTGTACAGAGTGAACAGGGAGGGGAGTGTGTGTTCAAAGTGTGTAGGGAGGGGAGGTTTTGAACAAAGTATGTAAGGAGAGGAGAGAGCGCAAAAAGTGTGGAGAGGGTGAGAGCGAAGTTTTCTAGGGAGGGGAGGGTGTGTACAAAATCTTGTAGGTGGTGGAAGGTGTGACAAACAATGTAGGGAGGGAATTGTGAGAGCAAAAGCTTGTAGGGAGGGGAGGGTGTGAACATTATGTATAAAGTATGATGTTATAATAATGTGCATAACTCACATGGGTAGACCTGGTCGTCCATTCAATAGGTCAGGTTTCAACTTAACTCTCTTCTTCATGAAGCCCAACACAAGGATTATTATCATCTACAACAAAAACAACAAATGTCTGTCTGTCTGTCTGATTGTCTCTCTGTCTCCTTGTAAGCTGTCTGTCTGCCTGTCGGCTGTCTTAAAACCTCAAAGACATTCAAGGAGTTTAAAAGAAAACTGTAAATTATTCAATAAACTTTGTAAATAGTATAATTTATAATGTAAAGTAATCTATTGTATATTTAAAAAATTGCACATACTTTTTCATTGTCTGTCCTGTTATTGATCATGGCGTCAAAAAATGTTCAAAACTCAAGTGGAACAACGAGCGTAGTTAATTGTCTATTTGTCTGTCTGTCTTGTGTCTATCAAATGAACCAGTTCTTACCGCTGGTCCCAACAATCCCACGTCATAACTGTATCCATCAACAAGGCAGCTTAAAGATAACAAATCAATAAATTAATGAGTGTTTTCAAGTGGTATATTTCTCAGCCATGTCGAGATTCCGAACGACAAACCACAGGGACTCTAAAACCCAGAGGGGGACTCGGCCAAAGTGAAACTAGCCTGAGATTCGTAGCCTGAATTTTCACGTTGCTTGAGATTCATATTCATTTCCTGGGTTAGGTCAACAACACAACAAGATCTGACAGTTATTATTTGTGTACTCAAAAAAACATGTCCTATCTCATCGAGAAAGTTGAAAAGGAGTTCAGTAATTTTGTATGGAATAAGAAAAAGCCGAAAATAAGATATACTAGCTTAATTGATAAATTAAAACAATACAATGAAATTGAAAAAAAGATTGCTAAAAAAATAATGGAATAAATAGAGTCTCACCTTCAAAAATGGGAACCTCTTACAATCCCATTAGCTCAAAAATAGGAAATAAGCCAATTTTATAAAATTTTATAAAACGAAAGTATATTATTATATATTATATATTATTATATTCTTGTGTTTTGTGTAAGTATATTTAATTCATTAATATCGCATATAATAATATAATGATAATGATTTATAAAGCGCAAATAAAATCATTTATTGTCCAACTAGTCATAGACAAGTAAAAATATCGCAGGAGTAGGACTGGATCGAGTAAAAATATCCAGCGATATTTTGACTCGTCTATATATCTAGCCCTCAAGTAAAACAATATTTTGCATTATAAAAGAACAAAAACCTTTTGATTGGATAATAAATAACTTATTAAACAGTTTGATGTGTAATATGGCTGGTTTTACAGTGCGACATTGGACATTAGATAATAAAAGATTATGAGTTTATATACGTTTCTGTGTGGTTTTCATGAGTTTTACAGTGCGAGATTGGAGTTTTACAATGCGACATTGGAGTTTTACAATGCGACATTGGAGTTTAACAATGCGACATTGGAGTTTTACAATGCGACATTGGAGTTTCATGATGCGACACTGGAGTTTTACAATGCGACATTGGAGTTTCGTCATGCGACATTGGAGTTTTACAATGCGATATTGGAGTTTCATGATACGACATTGGAGTTTCATGATACGACATTGGAGTTTAACAATGCGACATTGGAGTTTTACAATGCGACATTGGAGTTTCATGATACGACATTGGAGTTTCATGATGCGACATTGGAGTTTCATGATACGACATTGGAGTTTTACAATGCGACATTGGAGTTTCATGATACGACATTGGAGTTTCATGATACGACATTGGAGTTTCATGATACGACATTGGAGTTTTACAATGCGACATTGGAGTTTCATGATGCGACACTGGAGTTTCATGATGCGACATTGGAGTTTCATGATGCGACATTGGAGTTTTACAATGCGATATTGGAGTTTCATGATACGACATTGGAGTTTCATGATACGACATTGGAGTTTAACAATGCGACATTGGAGTTTTACAATGCGACATTGGAGTTTCATGATACGACATTGGAGTTTCATGATGCGACATTGGAGTTTCATGATACGACATTGGAGTTTTACAATGCGACATTGGAGTTTCATGATACGACATTGGAGTTTCATGATACGACATTGGAGTTTCATGATACGACATTGGAGTTTTACAATGCGACATTGGAGTTTCATGATGCGACACTGGAGTTTCATGATGCGACATTGGAGTTTCATGATGCGACATTGGAGTTTCGTGATGCGACATTGGAGTTTCGTGATGCGACATTGGAGTTTTACAATGCGACATTGGAGTTTCGTGATTTCCCGTTTGAAATCTTTTCTTTAGTCAGTAATTTTTTTTAGATAATAAAAGATTATGAAATTATATACGTTTCTGTGTGGAGTTTTACAATGCGACATTGGAGTTTAACAATGCGACATTGGAGTTTTACAATGCGACATTGGAGTTTCATGATGCGACACTGGAGTTTTACAATGCGACATTGGAGTTTTACAATGCGACATTGGAGTTTCGTGATGCGACATTGGAGTTTTACAATGCGACATTGGAGTTTCGTGATTTCCCGTTTGAAATCTTTTCTTTAGTCAGTAATTTTTTTTAGATAATAAAAGATTATGAAATTATATACGTTTCTGTGTGGTTTTCTTGGGTTTGGGTGGCCATTTAGGGAGGTTTTGAGAATGGTAAATTTCAACGGTCATCGGCGTGTCAGAGCACAGGGAGAAAGCACATTTCGAACGTTTAGCAGAACTTTTTATGGGGAAAAATTGATTGCTTCGTTTTAAATTTTGGTATGTTGTTCCTTTATATCTACTTTGGACTGTATCAAAAGCTGAGTTTTGTACTCACAGGGAAAGAGTGGATTTTCGGGTGATATTTAGAGGTGATTGGGGACCGCTTGATCGAGAGCTGCCTACCTTGTGTAATTTTATTTAAATACGATATTTGGCGGGGATATAACTCGCCATACTTCGCCGTTCTAGCGAGTTGTGATAGTCAGTTGAAACAGGTCACAATTTTTGCCATTTTTAAGCTACAAGGTCAGTCAGCTTAAGTAATTGCATATGAAATACTTAGTTATTATTTGAGTTCACTTCATTAATTCCCCGTGGGGGGTACTCCCTTAGAAAATGGATAGGGGTGCTCGACGGACGGTTTTGAAAATGACCCTAAAGGAAACGCATAAATTTACACAGATACTGATTTCAGACGATTTCAGACCCTAAAAGGTACAAAACTGGCCCTAAAAGGTACGGTGCCATTTCGAGACCCTAAAAGGTACGCGAGGGTCTTATTTTCGACCCTAAACGGTCCGCCGAGCACCCCTATCCCCCCTCAAAATATACATTTGTTATAAAATAAAACATTTGGGATTTAGCTAAGAGTAGACGTATTAAATCAGTGAAACAAATATTACTAAAAAGTGTTGATGAGACAATAGAGAACAAAGAAATTAGCATAATTTAGCACCTGTTTTGTGAAGCGCCATAGAGTATATAAATGTAGTAAATTATTAATTATTAATTATTATTTTACCACAGTGAGCAATTAAATTGTCAAAGAAAACTTGTCAAGCAAAATTAGCTGATCGTCTTCACGACCAAAGAATGAATTTTGTAAAGGAAATTTTCGCTAATCGATTCACACGAACTATATATTTACATTGTCTGGTCTGGTCTGCACTGATGCATGAAAATATGGATCAATATGCCCTGAATGTTGTGTAAAATATTACTTACTTTGAAGACATTATCAGAGCTAGTCCACCTTTCTGCTATTCCAAAAGAACTTGGGATGAATTTGGAGGTAAATTTGAGTCTTGATATCAAGAAAATAACGGTAAGCGCTTCTGTCAACAGTGGCAGCTTACTTATGGCAATTCTCGGAAGCGCTTATGGTTTCCATGACAGCAAATTTGTCACGCGAACAATGTTTTTATTGGATGTCTTACAAAGATATAAAACACAAGGTGGGGTGGGTTGGGACTGACTACAGAGTGATTTTCAAATGACCGTGAAAGAATAGACAATCTAATAGTTAGTAGTAAACACTAAACCAATTGTTTTCTTTTGTTCTTTATCAAGAGGGTCCTGAAGGGGTAAATTGGGAATTGGGATTTGCCTTTTTTCGAGGCTGGGAATTGGGATTTGCCCATTGGGATTGGGATTTGTCCATTGGGATTAGGATTTGTCCATAGGATTTGGCTATTTCTTGTCCATTCGTTTTCTCTTTAGATGCTAAAATAATGTTTTAAATTGAGTAATTTGCAACATTTTACGTCGTTTTAGTAGACTAGAAGAGAAAATCGAACTATCTTGGGCTTCCTGTGGTTAGTATTCAATTTGGGCTTCCTGTGGTTAATGTTTGGGCTTCCTGTGGTTAATGTTTGGGCTTCCTGTGGTAATTGGGATTTTGATAAAAAATTGATTGGGAATTGGGATTGGATACCCCCCTTCAGGACCCTCTATCAACTACCACAAACTGGATGGTCTATTTTCTTGCACGATCGTACGAAAATCCCTCTAAACCCTTGAAACAAATAGTACTGACTACAGAGTGATTTTCAAATGACCGTGAAAGAATAGACAATCTAATAGTTAGTAGTAAACACTAAACCAATTGTTTTCTTTTGTTCTTTATCAAGAGGGTCCTGAAGGGGTAAATTGGGAATTGGGATTTGCCTTTTTTCGAGGCTGGGAATTGGGATTTGCCCATTGGGATTGGGATTTGTCCATTGGGATTAGGATTTGTCCATAGGATTTGGCTATTTCTTGTCCATTCGTTTTCTCTTTAGATGCTAAAATAATGTTTTAAATTGAGTAATTTGCAACATTTTACGTCGTTTTAGTAGACTAGAAGAGAAAATCGAACTATCTTGGGCTTCCTGTGGTTAGTATTCAATTTGGGCTTCCTGTGGTTAATGTTTGGGCTTCCTGTGGTTAATGTTTGGGCTTCCTGTGGTAATTGGGATTTTGATAAAAAATTGATTGGGAATTGGGATTGGATACCCCCCTTCAGGACCCTCTATCAACTACCACAAACTGGATGGTCTATTTTCTTGCACGATCGTACGAAAATCCCTCTAAACCCTTGAAACAAATAGTACTAATTAGTGGTCACCACCAAACACTCAGAAAATTCAGACTAACTAGACTGATTTAACATTTGTTTGAAATTTTGTTTATATTTCTATTTTTGGGTTCCCTGTGGCTGCTCGAGTGCCCTCGAACACGAACTATTATCGATTACATAAAAGAAGAAAAGCACATGGTTTTTAAGGCATGTTTTAAAACCTTGACTGGACTGGACTGAGAAAACCTGGACTGGACTGAGAAAAAACCTGGACTGAGAAAACCTGGACTATTGTAAAACCTGAACTGAGAAAACCTGGACTGTTGTAAAACCTGGACTATTGTAAAACCTGGACTATTGTAAAAATAAGAATAATAAACGATAATAAATAATAATGATAATAACAATAATAAACATAGCCGAAAAAGCCTTTCATAACTCAAACATGTAACTTCACGTCATCGGCATGAAGTATCTACCCTCGGTATCTACCCTGATCTTGATCAAAGGCGGCTTCAAGATGGCTGATTCTCGTTGAATCCTGCCTAATTTAAACGACAACTCTTCCATCCGTTTTCAAGATTAGCAGTGAATTAAAGTAGTTACGGAATGGTCGATAATTAGCGTGCGTATATCCAGTTCTGGAAGCACGATGGTAGCGTGCGACTCTAGCTACCAGAGTGCTTTCAGAACTGGATATACGCACGCTAATTATCGACCATTTCTTTTATAACATAGGCCCTTTTTTTCAGTAAAATAATACGATCTTATTGACCAAACGGGAGGTCTGTACAGGAGAATCTTGGGTGAAGTCGGAAAGAACAGACCGAACGCAATGAGGACCCGACCAAGGTCAAGATTCTCCTGTACAGACCGACCAAGCACAGTTAATAAGAATTTTATTATATGACCACAATTATTTTCGATAAAAAGGTAATATATTTTCAATTTAATTAACGCTTTCAAATGCTTTCAAATGGCTTCCCAGTAGTTTTACTGAAAAAGAGCGGATTGTCAGAAACCGGTTTTCATTCAACATGCCTGTCACGGCTGCTTCGACAAACCTACAGTGATTTTAATGCCAAAATATTGAAATTATGGCAGCTTTCTTCATCATTCCAAATCAAAGATCGTTTAAAGACAAAGGATGTTGTTTATACCTCTACATCAGCGAAAGTCAAGAAACAAAAAACAAGTTTTCCAAAGGATTTTATCTGACACAAACTAAAGTGAGCGACAATGGATGTTGAAACGAGTTGAAATTCGTCTTGTGGACGTTTGCATCGAGCAAAAGAGCCTTTGAAAGCTCTTATTTTTCGATAAACAATAATAAGAACTTTAAACGAAATCACCGTCAACTGTTGAAGGATTAATCTATCTGTGTCGTACTAATGAAGAAGATGAAAGCATGATGATCGCTGACAGAACTTTGAATCGAGAAAAAACGGCCTTTTTCAAGATTTTTGAACCTTTTGTATGCAGACAAAGAAAGACAAGAACACTTCCTGACTTCAAAAACGTTGTTAACTTTGTAGAAAAACTTATCGTGAATTTTACAGCTTTTTAAAAGTAATTTATAACAGAAAAGCAACGATATCTCTCATGAGCAAAAGTTAGCTCAACTCACCGCCGTGTTGTTTACAAGGAAAGATAAAAACTAAAACTATTGTTTTCAACTATTATCGAGGCCAACTATTATATTCTTCAGAGAATTAAAATAATACCCTTTTGTGTATTCTCTCTGGAGTTTTTCCAATCTGATTTGATTTTCTCAACTTTTGCTTATTAAAATGTATGCAAAAACGACCAATGCTCGCCACCTATTTACACATTTTTGTAGGTTTTGGTCGACCTTTCTCGAAGTTTTTCGCTTTTTTCTCCACTGCAGGCTCAACATTTTCTTCAAATATGTCGAAAGCAAAACTGGAAAGTCGTCGCTGTCGTCCAATGCGGCCATTTCAATTTGTTTTTGTCGCAACAAAAGTAAAAATTCACAATAGCGAACTTGAAAGCCTCACATTAAATTTCTATGGGATATCTCTTCTTGTCAATAGAAAATAAGCCAATCAGAGCACGCGATTCTACTTGCATATGTTATAATACATGCTTTCTCTTCATTGAAGTAAATATTTCAATCAAGGTTTACGAAATTACATGTAAAATCAACCTTTTAAGCTTTGTTAATAAGCTTACTTACGAAATACTTGAATGGTGCCGTATTAGCCTCGAAACCGCTTAGTATATTCACTCATTCTGTGTGAGCTCGTAAAAATGTAAGGCCGGGTTATAAAATACTTTGAAATCCCACGAGTTTTATACAAATGTCGTCATATTTTACGCACTAAATTGAGGCTAGGAGAGCGCAAATAAGATCCAGGTTTTCTCAGTCCAGGTTTTTACAACAGTCCAGGTTTTACAACAGTCCAGGTTTTCTCATTCAATGTTTTCTCAGTCCAAGTTTTCTCAGTCCAGTCCAGTCAAGGTTTTACAACATGCCTGTAATCGGGTTGTTTACTGTACAAATTATCGAAGAAAAGATGTAATTAAAGGAGTCTTTTACGTTATTTGGAGTACTGTCTTTGGCAGCGACATTAGTAATAGGTAGTGCCAACTAGATAATAGCAAACAAAGGATTTAGACCATTGAAACACACTTTAGTGTATTATTACTCTTTAATGCACCTTAATTCCATTCTGTTCTTTTGTTGTTATTTGACTATTACACTTTAGTAATACACTTTGTTTGACGGGTTAGAGTGGTTTTCATTAACCCGTGAAACACACTTTAGCGTATTACACACTATTACACTTTGGTTGTTTTGTATTTTATTGTCTTACACAACTATTACGATCTATTACACTTTAGCTATTACACTTTGTTTCACGGGTTAATGAAAACCACTCTAATGAGAACAACTCTAACCCGTGAATTAATACACTTTAGTGTATTGCTCTTTAATGCACCTTAATTCCATTGTGTTCTTTTGTTGTTATTTGACTAGCACACTATAGCTATTACACTTCGTTTCACTTGTTTGTGAAACACACTCTATCATTAATTAGTATTACAAATTATTTTCCAATGGGTATTAGTAAATCTGCCTAAAATATACCTCGTGATTTTCTAAAAACAGTTGACTGTCTCGTAAGCGACCAGCCTCGGACCGGTAAAAGTCACAGTCGCTTACAAGAACCTGCAAAACATGCACAAAACCTAAACCATAGTGGGGGGAGGGTTACTCCCTTTGTTCAAGTGGTAGGAGAGTAGGAATGATTTGGCGACCGATTTCAAATGACCCCTAAAAGGTACGGATAACTTAATATGAGAACTGTCAAAGCCTTGTCGTAACTGAAATACCGTATGGAATCTTAAAAACAATGGCATTACCATATATGATATTGTAGGTGAGAAGTAACAAAAGACTTTGATTAGCGCGCGCGTGCTGTCTTTTTTAGACCACGGATCCGGATACTTTTGAAACCGCATACTTTTTGATGCGAATCGACCTATCGTCCACACCAATCCAGTGAATCCGGTCACCGAAACCGCATACTTTTACTTGAATACGGATACGCGGATTCGTGTGGACGCAAATATTTCTATGCGGTTTCAGCAGGATCGGATTCGTGTAGACGAGGCCTAACAGGTTGAGGTTTCAACAGAACAATAGGCATATCTTTGATACGTTCATTTCATACCCTAATTAAAGGTACGACTGTGTGATGTTCTTGGCAGCTTAGCTTGTTTTAACAAACAAAGCCAATACAAGTAAAAATTACCCTTACAGGTACGGAGTCATGTTACGTATTTGAGTTTTGAGCAAGAACCCCAAATGGTACGGAAATATTCTCAAACATTAAGGGAGCGCCGATCACCGCTACCACTTGGACAAAGGGAGAAGCCCACGGGGTGAAAAGCAATCGATTGTGGCCGGGCATCTTGACATAATAAATATCACGGTGGGGCCAACCACCCCCCTCAATCGCTCATTTAGATTAAATTTTTTCATAACTTTCTATGCTTTTATTATTTTTTGCTGAAACTTTCTCAATGGGAAGGAACTATTGTGATAATTTTTTTTTTGATATTTTGATGACACAAATTTGATATTATGACGTCATAATCAATGTTACGATTTTATTGCAAATTTTGGAATCACAAATCTGAGCATTTCATTTCATTATTATGCAAGGTATGCACGTTTTTCGATAGGATTTACATTTCTTGAGTTATAAAGGATTGAAAAATCGGGTACCCTCCCCTCCCCATCAACGAAATTTTTAAGAAACATATGGTAAAACAAACCCTTTGGAGAAACTTTTTCCGTATGCCATAAAAAGAACCCATTTATCGCTTAAAATACAACACTAAAAATAGGCAATGGAAGAACCGTTTCTCTTTAAAAGAACCGCATATTTTTGCACTGGACTAGTACTACACAGGGAATCGGCATTCAGCCCTAATACAACAACTGAAAGACACGAAAATAATTTATTTTGAAATTGCCAATAAATAACGACGTCATCAATTTATATGAAAATTAAAAAAATTCCTACTCCTCACCAAATATTACTATCGAAATTCTGTTTGCTGTATTCTTGTTCTAATTATCTAGCCTTTCGTATCCAAAAGAAAAATTACAGTTATTCTTCAATTTTGAACATTGTAAAAATGTTGCATAAAATCTTGTGACGTCATAATATCGATTTTTTTATGCAAAATGTATGTCAAAATATTGCAACTAACAATATCTCACAGTGACCCAAGTTTGATCTGAAAATTATTTTTTAGTGAAGAGATATGGTAACATGTACATTTTGCCCACGATTAAATGAGCGATTGAGGGGGGTGGTTGGCCCCACCGTGAATCAACCTCAAGATTCTACATACTATATGCAATACTAAATATCTTAACAATAAACTACACGGTCTTCATGGTCTTTTATTCTACTCTACAAAACTAGTAAACATTCACACTTTTCATCCTTTCAATGGGCATGTTTGCCTCTTCTAAGACGATGGTAGCTGTGTCTGTAGGATCTGTTTCTGCTCTCTATTCTACTCTACAAAACTAGTAAACATTGACACTTTTCAGCCTTTCATTGAGCATGTTTGCATCTTCTAAGACGATGGTAGCTGTGTCTGTAGGATCTGTTTCTGCTCTCTATTCTACTCTACAAAACTAGTAAACATTCACACTTTTCAGCCTTTCAATGGGCATGTTTGCCTCTTTCAAGACGATGTTAGCTGTGCCTGTAGGATCTGTTTCTGCTCTCTATTGTGGACTCTACAAAACTAGTAAACATTGACACTTTTCAGCCTTTCAACGGGCATGTTTGCCTCTTCTAAGACGATGGTAGCTGTGTCTGTAGGATCTGTTTCTGCTCTCTATTCTACTCTACAAATCTAGTAAACATTCACACTTTTCAGCCTTTCAATGGGCATGTTTGCCTCTTCCAAGACGATGTTAGCTGTGCCTGTAGGATCTGTTTCTGCTCTCTATTGTGGACTCTACAAAACTAGTAAACATTGACACTTTTCAGCCTTTCAACGGGCATGTTTGCCTCTTCTAAGACGATGGTAGCTGTGTCTGTAGGATCTGTTTCTGCTCTCTATTCTACTCTACAAAACTAGTAAACATTCACACTTTTCAGCCTTTCAATGGGCATGTTTGCCTCTTTCAAGACGATGTTAGCTGTGCCTGTAGGATCTGTTTCTGCTCTCTATTGTGGACTCTACAAAACTAGTAAACATTGACACTTTTCAGCCTTTCAACGGGCATGTTTGCCTCTTCTAAGACGATATTAGCTGTGTCTGTAGGATCTGTTTCTGCTCTCTATTCTACTCTACAAAACTAGTAAACATTGACACTCTTCAGCCTTTCATTGGGCATGTTTGCCTCTTCTAAGACGATGTTAGCTGTGCCTGTATGATCTGTTTCTGCTCTCTATTATGGACTCTACAAAACTAGTAAACATGCACACTTTTCAGCCTTTCAATGGGTATGTTTGCCTCTTCTAAGACGATGTTAGCTGGGTCTGTAGGTTCTAGTTCTGCTCTCTATTCTACTCTACAAAACTATTAAACATTCACACTTTACATCCTTTCAATGGCATGTTTGCCTCTTCTAAGATGATGATAGCTGTGTCTGTAGGATCTGGGGAATAGGCTCTGTCAAACCTCACTGTGCCCTGCTTTCTGTAACGCACAAGGCTTGGGTTGCGTATTAGCAGTACAGCTAGAAACCAACGATTTAGAGCTTTAGTTGAAACACGTGGTCCTTCTCTTGTAGGATAGTCTACAAAGAAAAAGAGACCCCGTTCACTTTTTGATGACTTTGATAATTCTTTTTCTTATTTTCATATTTTCCTTCGCTCCTTTTTAATTTCCTTTCTCCTTCCCTCGTTCTTCAGTCTTTCCTTAGTTCCTCAGTCCTTCCTTAGTTCCTCAGTCCTAAATCCTTCCCTCGTTCTTCAGTCCTTCCCTCGTTCCTCAGTCCTTCCTTCGTTCCTCAGTCCTTCCTTCGTTCCTCAGTCCTTCCTTCGTTCCTCAGTCCTTCCCTCGTTCCTCAGTCCTTCCTTAGTTCCTCAGTCCTTCCTTAGTTCCTCAGTCCTTCCTTAGTTCCTCAGTCCTTCCCTCATTCCTCAGTCCTTCCCTCATTCCTCAGTCCTTCCCTCTTTCCTCAGTCCTTCCTTCATTCCTCAGTCCTTCCTTAGTTCCTCAGTCCTTCCTTAGTTCCTCAGTCCTTCCTTAGTTCCTCAGTCCTTCCCTCATTCCTCAGTCCTTCCCTCATTCCTCAGTCCTTCCCTCGTTCCTCAGTCCTTCCTTCATTCCTCAGTCCTTCCTTAGTTCCTCAGTCCTTCCTTCATTCCTCAGTCCTTCCTTAGTTCCTCAGTCCTTCCTTAGTTCCTCAGTCCTTCCTTCGTTCCTCAGTCCTGCCCTCGTTCCTCAGTCTTTCCTTCGTTCCTCAGTCCTTCCCTCGTTCCTCAGTCCTTCCTTAGTTCCTCAGTCCTTCCTTAGTTCCTCAGTCCTTCCCTCATTCCTCAGTCCTTCCTTCGTTCCTCAGTCCTTCCCTCGTTCCTCAGTCTTTCCTTCGTTCCTCAGTCCTTATCTCGTTCCTCAGTCCTTCCTTCGTTCCTCAGTCCTTCCTTCGTTCCTCAGTCCTTCCCTCGTTCCTCAGTCCTTCCTTTGTTCCAAAGTCCTTCCTTAGTTCCTCAGTCCTTCCCTCATTCCTCAGTCCTTTCTTCGTTCCTCAGTCCTTCCTTCGTTCCTCAGTCCTTCCCTCATTCCTCAGTCCTTTCTTCGTTCCTCAGTCCTTCCTCAGTTCCTCAGTCCTTCCCTCATTCCTCAGTCCTTCCTTCGTTCCTCAGTCCTTCCTTAGTTCCTCAGTCCTTCCCTCATTCCTCAGTCCTTTCTTCGTTCCTCAGTCCTTCCCTCATTCCTCAGTCCTTTCTTCGTTCCTCAGTCCTTCCTTCGTTCCTCAGTCCTTCCCTCATTCCTCAGTCCTTCCTTCCCTCGTTCCTCAGTCCTTTGTTCCTTCCTTATCTTTTTTTGATTTTTTTTCTGGTTGTTTCTTTGTTCCTTCCTTCCTTCCTTCGTTCCATCCTTTTCCTTCTTCTCCTTTCCTTTTGTTTGTTGTTATTTCATTTTTCAAGCATCATCAAATCACCTGAATAGACAATACGTCTTTGCTCGATTAAAATCTGGCAGAAACAAAGCATGACGGGATGTCTGAAGGCAACCAGTACATTGAGAAAACCAAGATAAGCCATGTAACCTATCATCAAGGTAAACAAAACAAAATGAGATCTGACAAAATCCAGTAACAATGCATTAATGAACTACTGATTAAGGGACCGGTCTTTACATACAGGGAGGGGTTGGTTATTTAGTTGGTTGTTTGTAGGTTGTGTTGTTGGTTGGTTGATAAGTAGACTGGTTGGTTGATAAATAGGCTGGTTGGTTAGTTAGTTGGTTGTTTGTAGGTTGTGTTGTTTGTTGTTTCTTTCGTACGTTGGTTGTTTTGTTGGTTGGTTGATAAGTAGACTGGTTGGTTGATAAATAGGCTGGTTGGTTAGTTAGTTGGTTGTTTGTAGGTTTATAGCTAGTAACTAGCTATAGGTCGGGTTGGGGGGAAACACATTTTATTAACACATTTTATTAACTAGGTTGGGTTGGGAATGTAAAACGGGGTGGGATTTCAGGGTGGGATTACCAAATTTCTTTATATAATTATAGTATATAAGTATTGTTTTGTATATATTCCATTCTAATATTTTTTTTATCTTATTGATATTGTACATATTTTAGATAGTAGATTTATTTATTTTAGATAGATTTGGTTGTATAAGAGCCACCTAGTGGAACATCCAATAAACCATTATTATTATTATTATTATTATTATTATGTTGTGTTGTTTGTTGTTTCTTTCGTACGTTACGTTGGTTGTTTTGTTGGTTGGTTTATAAGTAGACTGGTTGGTTAGTTGGATAGTTGGTTGGTTGGTTGTGTTGTTGGTTGTTTCTTTCGTAAGTTGGTTGTTTTGTTGGTTCATTGATAAGTAGGCTGGTTGGTTTGCTGATGGATTGGTTGGTTTAGCAGGTTAATCGTTGAGATAACTGGTATGTTGTTGATTATGTGTGATGTGTTTAGGGTGTGTGGTGATTAGTATTCTTACCTCTATCCCATTTCCTGTATCCTGTCATCATTAATGTTTGGTCAAGTCGGCACAGGAAAACGACTCCTAAAATCGCTCCTTTAGCAACACGGAACAGTCCTGACCATAACCCAACCAAGATATTTAGGAAGAAAAAAAAATACGACATAACGTCATACAAACGCCTGAAACATAAAAACAAATAAAACATTTAGTGAGAAAGAAAATGAGAGAGAAGGAAGAGTAGAGGATAACATCTATACAAGCGGGCGTGACAGGATGGCGTTACCTGTTGTCAATGGTAACTGTCAGATCGGGATATGTTCTGTCACAGAACACAAACTTGTACAGCAACACAAGTGAAATCCATATGAGTAATGGAGATATAACCATAGGCCTGCAGAGTAAATAGAACATAATTTAAAATTATAACACACTAAATCAATATTCATAAAATAGGTGTATGCCTGTCGATCGATCTTTTCCTTCCTTGAATGACCTATCGCCTTGGACAACCTTTTTGAAATAGGTGTATGCCTATAATTCCTTTCAGTCTTGGAATGACTTATCGCCCTGGACAACCTTTATTTTAAATCGGTGTATGCCTGTAATTCCTTTCCTTTTGGAATGACCTACTGGTCTCCTTGAACACACTTTTTCAAATAGGTGTATGCCTATAATTTCTTTCAGTCTTAGAATGACTTTGTTAAAAAGATTGATCCATGCTGTTTTTAATCATATAACGACCATTTTAGGATAAATAAATATAAATACTCACAGAAGATCCAGAGAATATTGTTTCAGTATTTCAAGTAGTTTTTCTCTGCCAAACCACATGTCCACAAATTTGCATAGCCAAATCGGTGATAACAGGAAAAATATGGAGAGGGACAATACAAGATAACCTATTAAAAGAGTTAAGTCAGCATTTTTTACGGTGTTACAATTTTCATTCTATTACCTATCGTTTATATTAAACACCGACGCAGCCTATACTAGTTTACTCGCTAGTTTTCATTTAAGTAAATTTAAGGTAACATTTTTTTTTACAAATTTCATTATATTACCTATCGTTTATATCAAACACCAACGCAGCCTATACTAGTTTACTTGCTAGTTTTCATTTAAGTAAAGTTAAGGTAACATTTTTTTTACAAATTTCATTATATTACCTATCGTTTATATCAAACACCGACGCAGCCTATACTAGTTTACTCGCTAGTTTTCATTTAGGTAAAGTTAAGTCAACACTTTGTACGGTGTCACAAATTTCATTCTATTACCTATCGCTTATATCAAACACCGACGCAGCCTATACTAGTTTACTCTCTAGTTTCCATTTAAGTATAGTTAAGATAACATATTTTACAGTGTTACAAATTTCATTCTATTACCTATCGTTTATATCAAACACCGACGCAGCCTATACTAGTTTACTCGCTAGTTTTCATTTAGGTAAAGCTAAGTTTACTATAGTGAGTAAGAATAAATACATAAACCTAAACCTTACCAATACCAGTAAAGCCAATTTGATATCCACAAAAACGGAGACATTTACCCTATAAAATTCAATGTAATAAGTTGATAATAACATGCATACTAACAAAAAACACAGCAAAATCAACAATCAAAAGCAGTCAGACAATATTGCTATGTAGGTTTTAAGGTTTTAGAAATTCAAAGACAGTATACAATAGTTGTAAAACACTATATTCGACCAAATGCCCGGATTGACCTTCACAATTTAATTAAAACCTTATAATTATCTTAAAAATTTAGCACTACTACCACCATTTTTGGGATAGTTTTATTGCTATAAAGATAATTCAAGTGAAGCTATTTGGAATCAAAATTACAGATATTTGTATGTGTTCAGTGAACTGTTTCCTTTGTAGCCTCGTTGTGGTGTTTTTCACATTTTTGAAATTCTCATAACGTCTCAATAATTTAATATTTTTGTCTCAAACGTTTGCCGTTTGTTAATGTCTTTCTAACCTGTAATTTTGGTGTAGTAATGAAAATTTGAATTTAAAAAAAAATTAATAATGAAATTGCGGTGTTCAGTTATTCGCCCTTTCCATATCGAGCAAGGGGCTTGGTACGAGAGCGAAAAACTAATTTGATTATGGTTCCAGAAAAAATAACCCCGTCTCATGGGAGGGTAACCAAATACATGCTCATTGACCAAGTTTCAGAACGTTTGACTAAATAGTTATTAAATAGCTAAAAAATTATGTGCATCCAAACTCTGCCAAAATTACAGAGAAATGTATGGTGTCTCCCAAAACGCCCTTCCAAACCATACATTCTTTGTATTTTCGCGAAAAAAAAAAAAAAAAAAAAATGAAATACCATTATTTCTTTGCAATTTGCACAAACTTGTTCCAACTTTCAATTCTTACTAATTTGTATTTGTTCTTTCGTGTAAAGGGGTTTATTTTGGAATCAAATTAATTTTAAGAAACTTGGTTCCAGTCCCTTGCTCGATATGGAAAAGGCTAATTGGAATTCGGGCTATTGGACATCAACATGTTCATTCAAGAGACCTGTTTGTCTTCCATTATAATCATCATCAACATCATCATCATAATCATAGTCTTTTTGCAGGACATGGTCACCAGTTGATCATTCTGATCGGTAATATACCATTATCAGTATGCCAATAGCCTGTGTTACAGCCGGAAGTTTTCTCTCGAAAGTCCGTCTGTGAATCAGAGCAACGAACCGTGTTCTGGCCCCCAGCGAACTACACGATTATATATACTAGATGCTGATTGGCTTTCGATGATGCTCTTTCTTACACGAACTCTCATTAAACTATTCAACATAACCGGAAGTATTGAATTGTCCAACACGATTATATATACTAGATGCTGATTGGCTTTCGATGATGCTCTTTCTTACACGAACTCTTATTGGACAATTCAATACTTCCGGTTATGTTGAATAGTTTAATGAGAGTTCGTGTAAGAAAGAGCATCATCGAAAGCCAATCAGCATCTAGTATATATAATCGTGTAGTTCGCTGGGGGCCAGAACACGGTTCGTTGCTCTGATTCACAGACGGACTTTCGAGAGAAAAATTCCGGCTGTAACACAGGCTATATGCCAAGGGCATATGGTATTTTTCTCATGTATCTGTATTTCACTTATACACCAAACACATTTCAATTTTTTATTTCCTTCACTCATGCGTTTCCATTTACGGTGCTCAAATTTACTTAAGGGATTATTATCGCCCTGGGACCCCCACAGTTGCCCTATACTACATTGTCTAGCTGCATATCCAGCGTGGTTGGTCCTTGTAGTGTAGTGGTAACACGCCGGACTAGAAAGCCGAAACCGTGGGGTTTAATTCCCGCCAAAGGCGTATGATATTTTTCTCATGTATCTGTATTTCAGTAGTATAATGATCACGATCATCACCATAATTCTTATTGTATCATCATTTTCACTGTTATCATGTAGTTTGATCATATTTATCATCATCATCACCATGATCACCACCACCACCACCACCACCATGATCATCACCACCATCACCATCATACTAACCACAAGAGTTTTAGGGTTGATGTATTCATCTGGTAGTAATCCTCTTCTTGTTTGGTATGTTTTAAGAACATCCGATCTGCCATGTATATCATCATAGAGACACTTAGGACCTGTTTACATGAGGGGAGAGGGGGAGAGGGGAGGATGGGGTCGTCAATTTTGTAGGGGGCGTTATTTGCGGAAGCTATATAGGGGGTTGTTACAAATTGTATGCAGCTTTAGTAATAAACTGGGCAAACATAAGGGGGAAGGAGGGGTGTATTGTTATGATATTTTTTAACGGCCTGGAGAAGGGGGAGGGGGTGCTTAATATTTGAAAAAGGCATCAGTTGATTTTGTCCATCCCCCTTCCATACACTAATAAACGACAGCCCCCTTACTTTATATTGGGTCAATTATTACACTTATGAAAGACCAACTATGTCTTTGTCACAAATAATTCATTTGTTTTTCTAACAAATAACTAGGTTTTTTGTACTCAATACCTGTGTCTTACATACAGAGTTGAACTACAGCAACTAAACTACCAAGGGAGGCCCTGCTGTCAAATAGTCCCCCCTCCCTACCCCTACCTCGGGTTATTGTATCCGTACCTGTGTCTTCGTAAGAACATACATAATTGAACTACAGCAACTAAACTACCAAGGGAGGCCCTGCTGTCAAATAGTCCCCCCTCCCTACCCCCACCTCGGGTTAATGTATTGCGTACCTGTGTCTTCGTAAAAACATACATAATTGAACTACAACAACCAAACTACCAAGGAGAAGCCCTGCAGTCAAATAGTCTGATTGAAAAAAAAACAAAGTATTAATCTTTTGAAAAGTCAAGTTGATGATGGTGGTGGTGATTGTGGTAAAGATGATGATAATGATAGTGGTAATGATGATGTTGATGGTGGTGGTGGTAATGATAATGATGATAATGATGATAGTTGTAATGATGATGATGATGGTGGTGATTGTGGTAAGTGATAATGATGATTGTGGTAATGATGATGATGATGGTGATTGCTGCAGATTGTCAGCTGATAATTAAAACACAAAAATGATTAATTGTAAATAACAGTGATTTGAAATTATCATGCTAAATTAGCAAATCTTAAATATATGTGGATTTTTAAAGAGATAATCTAAGTAGATGAGGCATGATCGTCCGGGGTGGTGTAGTTTTGAGAAAGACGACCATGCCTCATCTACATCGATAACACCTGGGATCGGACCATTCACTCTTTTAGATAATCTAATGAAGCACTTATTATTTAAGGTGGGGTTCAGTAAGTGGTTGATTTTCACAAAGGGTTAAGTCTGCACTAGCGACATAATCATAAGCATAGACAACATACGCAGACTCAGTTGGGTTTTGCTCATTTACCACACTTGTCTTTTCTCACACCTTGTCGAGGCATGCTTGACTGAATCTGGGTATGTTGCTTATGCTCACGCTTATGTATTCAGTGTGAACCAGGGTCTTGGAGGTTTGTGAGGAGGTTAATGGGGGGGTGGGGGGTGGGGGTGGGGGTGGGGGTGGGGGTTGGGGATTTCTAATTTTCTGTGCAACCCAAGGAGATCACAAAAAAATATAAAGTGGTAAGGGAGGGAGGGATCATGAAAACTATTATTACGTCAATTAAAGAAGGAGTGGTGACAATTTGTGAATTTGAAGCAAGAAACCAGTGCCCGTCCTGTACCCCATATGAAACAATGGCTGCTTCATCATAAAGAATAATTTTCTTACCACATAGAACTCTAATATATTCTTCAATCTTTTCATCAAATGTTTTTGCATAAGCCTTTTTGTAACATTCTATCACAATGTTGAAGTAAAGTGTGAGCTGTAACAAATGAGATAATTATACAGTTATAAAGTTTTTAAACGCAATCATTAATTTCAAGGTAGAAAGTTGGCTATATATATTTAAAGACTCCTCGATCGTTGATTCAAAGTTGGTTTAATAGCGACTAATACAATTATAATGCAAAACTAAACAATCAAATAACAAATAGATAATAGGTCAAAAGAGACTTACAGTAATTATATAATTATAATTTGCAGGGACGTAAGGTAGTGCTCTTTGTTCATGAACGTAAACAAAATAATGAGCTGCTTACTCAATAAAGTCAGCGGTAGTTCCGAGCTAACTAATGGTCAGCGGGTAGTCCCTTATATCTTTTGTTTAGGAACTTAAGATCGGAACGTGTTTCTAAATGCTGCCATGCACGAGAACAAATATTACCTAATATACACTATAAGTCGGTTAAAGTAACATATATCAATCAACACTATTGCAAATACATACATGCAACAATACTCCAATTAAAGTCCAAAGTAATAGATATATAACATGACAATTAAAGTCCACAGCAATAGATAACATTACAATTAAAGTGCATCAGGTATACACCTATTTCAAAAATCGTTGTCGCAGCCGAAGCTACAGTCCACACTCTGAAGCCTGCAAAGGATGTCGGTTACTAGTCGACTTAATTTGTGATTCATTGCAAGTTTTTTTAAAGAAATATTTGTACTTATATCTACCACAACACGACAACTTATTATAGTCACATAACACAAACACGTACAACCAAAATATGCTATGAATAAATCGATAAAAAGAGAAGGAATACCGACATCCTTTGCAGGCTTCAGCGTGTGGACTGTAGCTTTGATTGTTATGGTCATATAACACAAACACGTACAACCAAAATATGCTATGAATAAATCGATAAAAAGAGAAGAAATACCGACATCCTTTGCAGGCTTCAGAGTATGGACTGTGGACATCTCTCTGATGATCGCGGATGAGCATGAAAACCTCCCGTAAAAGCCGGTACAATTTTTAAAGCTTCATCCAAAACATTCTTGTCCCTCCCCAAATTGAAGCTCAAAAAGATGTGTCCAAACCCAAGCCCCAAAAATGACCCTCCACTTAAATTTCAGCCAAAAAATCTTTGCCCCATATGATAATATGCTAATTAGGTGTGCATGTTATAAAATGCTTCAGTGAGTTGCGCTCTCGGCTTCAAATAATAAAAATATAACATGATCGACAACAAAAACGTTTCTAGATTTACTCGAAACCAAAACTCAAATAACTACATGCACAACTCATTACTACATGTTATTTCACACATATTCTCATTTGCATTTTAAAAGTGGGTTATACGAATACGCTCTATTGAGTAGTCCAGTTTTGCGTTAACAAGTATCGCTGTACTATTAGACAAAAGGCGCATTTGCACAGGTTAAGCACAATACTACTGGTAAACAATAAAAACACATCTAGATTTACTTCGAGAATATCGACCCTGTGCACATGTGCCTTTTGACAAATAGTACAGCGGTGATAGATAACATGAAACTGGAGTGTTGAGAAGAAATAATCAGCAAGATCAATCATGAGTACCTGATAAACGAATATGAAAGACACAAACACTGCTGATAGAAACTGTGTTGAAAACTTGAAGTCTAAAAGCAATGGAAAGCACACGTACTTTTAGATATTTGAAAGCATAATTCATACGTGTACTAGCTTGAAAATCAATCAATCAATCCATCCATCCATCCATCCATCCATCCATCCATCCATCCATCCATCCATCCATCCATCCATCCATCCATCCATCCATCCATCCATCCATCCATCCATCCATCCATCCATCCATCCATCCATCCATCCATCCATCCATCCATCCATCCATAATAAATAATTGACAAAGATTGTAGCTTGCTTTTTCTGATATTTTTTTTTTTTTTTTTTTCAAGTACTGTCAATGAAGGACACTTTGGCGAGCCTTAGTAATTTGACGTTGATATACTAATACTAAAAACTAAAGATATCAATACCTGGTCGAGATTCATAGATCTTGTGTTTCAAAGTCACATACCAAGGTTCATTCTCCTGTGCCACTCTGAAAAAATCAATTATACAATAAGAGATCAAAGCTCAAGTGATATTTCAAGTCGAGTTAACTCTGAGAACGGACAAATCAAATCATAAGTTGTCAGTTAAATCACTCAAGTTAATTCAAGCGAAGTGAAGAAACCTTTGCCAAAAAAGTCAAGTCAAGTCAAGGCAAGTCACCTACCTTTTTCTGTGTAGCCTGTTTTCAAACAGCATAATAACATGGTTCCTGTCAATGTCTTCAGCAACCGATTCATCTTGTTCTGTAATGTGTACCTGAGATAAACAGTAGATCCTGTTTACTACATAAACAGAAAGCTACCTCTACCTTGCAAGCAGAGGTTTATGGAGTGACGAGAAATAAAACCTTTGCTTGCAGGGTATTAATTAGTTACCACTGTATTTATTAGCTTTTTTTACCCCGACGAACTAAGGGCTAAAGCTCGAAACGTCAGTAAAGTTAAGTTAACATTTTTTACGGTGCTACAAATTTCATTCTATTACCTATCGTTTATATCAAACACCGACGCAGCCTATACTAGTTTACACGCTAGTTTCCATTTAAGTAAAGTTAAACAAATTTCATTATATTACCTATCGTTTATATCGCAGCCTATATTAGTTTACTCGCTAGTTTCCCTTTTGCATTTATGAAAATACTATTATACAATCATAAGTGTGCTCATTTTTTAATAGAGTAATTATCATTATCATATTTAAATTGTGTGTCCCCTTCACAGTTCCCTGCGTCATCTTGAAAGGTAGCCGGAATTTTGTATCGAAGTGAGACAAACGTTCAGCTTGCAATGATCAAGACTTTTTAACACCTTGCGGGACAATTCGTTATCTTTGCAAACTCAACGTTCGTTTCGCCTCGCTTCGATGCAAAGGCCTGGCTACTTTTCAAGATGGCGCAGGGAACTGTGAAGGAGACTATTATTGACATTCAGATACTAAAACGACTAACAACTTTTAAAAAAAATATCAGAAACAAAAACTTACAAAGATATGGTGATACTTTGCGTGACTGGAATTATAATTCTGTTTTACATGTCTGAACAGAAGAACTGCATAGCTGACGCAGAGCAGGATGGTACAAACCACTGCAGGTAACTGAACCAGTATTTCTAGATATAAAATGTGTGACAGGCCCTGAAAAAAAGGAGAGTGCTTACACTATGTCCATGAAATAGAATCTAAGTATAGTTCCTACCTAATAGTTTTTATTTAGTGACTATTAGTCACTATCACTCAACTGGAACAGCTTTAGTAACAATACACAAGGGAAATCAAATACTCAAAACCATAGAAAGTTAATACTTTATTCATTGTGTATTGTTACTAAAGCTGTTCCAGTTGAGTGATAGTGACTAATAGTCACTAAATAAAAACTATTAGTTAGTAACTATTTAGATTTTATTTCATGGACATAGTGTAAGCACTCTATTAGTCATTAGTTTGTTTGTCTATCAAACCATTAATTTATTGATTCGTTTATTCATCCACTTACTATTATTAATTATGAATGAATTGAAATGCGTTCTGTGTATAAGTGAAATACATGATAGCTGATATAATGAAATTTGTAACACCGTAAAAAAATGTTGACTTAACTTTACTGACGGTTTGAGCTTTAGCCCTTCGTCGGAGTAAAAGAATTAGACTAAGGGGGATACTGAGTACAAATAAGAATCGGGAAAAGTGATGGACCAATCAAAAAGCGATAGAAAATGTAGGGGGAGTTAAAGAACAATGGAAAAATTAATTGAAAACATATCGTTCGTTCATGCCGAAAGGTTGCTGTGTACCTAAGGAATAAATTAGTCGCATTTTAAAGTCAACATTTTTTACGGTGTTACAAATTTCATTATATGTGAAATACCGATATATGAAAAAAATATCATATGCCCTTGGTGGGAATTGAACCCCACGGTTTCGACTTTCTAGTCCGACGTGTTACCACTACACCACAAGAACCAGATACGCAGTCGGACAATGCAGTATAGGGCAACTATGTATTAATTACTTTGTTGATTGGTTAATTTGGTAGTTGGTTCTTTGCTTGACTGCTTGATTTATCTAATGTTCGATTATTTATTTATGGCAAACAAATTAAAATTATGCATATAGAACAATTAATGTAGAATAAAATGATAACTTACTAACTGCTTTAATTCGACAACAATTGGATCTTTATATGAACATCCCAAATATAGAACCAAATTAACAATACACCTGTATGTACAAGATATAGAGGATATTATTACAGTGGTACCTCTATTAAGCGGTCACCCTTGGGACTTTCCAAAGTGGCCGCTTATAATAGAGGTAAAGAATAGGCATAGGAATAGCTAATTGTGGCCGCCTAATAGAGGGTGACCGCTTAATGTATTAATAATATTATTATGATAGGGGACATTGCATGGGCAAAAGGGGAGGGGGACTGTGGAGAAGAGGGACAGTTGGAAAGGGGGGGCAGTGGGCAAAGGGGAAGTGGGAGAGTGGGAAGGGGGGCCACTCACTGTTCCCCTTCCCCCTTTGCCCACTGTCCCCCCTTCCCCACTGTCCCCCATTTCCCCCCTACCCATGTCCCCCCTACCCATTGTCCCCTCCCCCTTGTCCCTACTACCCCCTTCCCCATTTCCCCCTCCCCAACCTTCCCATGCCAAACCCCCCACATCGCTGAGATTAGCTGAAAGCTTATAATCCATTGTTATAATTCCTACCCATTGTCCCCTCCCCCTTGTCCCTACTACCCCCTTCCCCATTTCCCCCTCCCCAACCTTCCCATGCCAAACCCCCCACATCGCTGAGATTAGCTGAAACCTTATAATCTATTAAGTACATGCAATGATAATGGTTATTATGATGATAATTATGATATTGATATGATGACAATAATGATAATATCAAATGGTAAAAGAACATAGTAATGACCTACAGGCCAAGTCTGGGACCTGAACTCGCCTTAACTCGCAGTGAGTTTGGACGAGTTAAGGGAGTTAAGGGAGTTAAGGCGAGTTAAGGCGAGTTAAGGCGAGTTAAGGCGAGTTAACGCGAGTTAACGCGAGTTAAGGAAAAATCTCATAATTTGGAGTGACACTAAAAGAACATGACTTATATGTGTATATTTCAGCTTTGTGAGATGAGGTTAAGGCAATTCCCTGTGCATTATGACATTGAGTAATTTACTGCAAGCTTGTGCGAGTTAATGCGAGTTTGTGCGAGTTAAGGCGAGTTTGCGCGAGTTAAGTAGTATATAAAAAACGAGCAGCAGTGTTTTATCAAGGATAAAAACCCGAGCGCAGCGAGGGTTTTTGATCCTTGATAAAACACGTGCTGCGAGTTTTTTATATAGCTTAAAAAACTCCAACACTTATTCAAAAATAAATTATAAAAGTTTCTTGAAGAAAAGTCCAATTTGGAGACAAACTTTATTTGCAAGGTACACTGCGCATTCTCATATCACACCATGCACCATTAAGCACCACATTTGGCATCCCACATTTGAGAAAGGTCGTGTATAATATAGTATGAGCTTGATAGCATTGTTTCGGGTGATGCCTCTAGTAAAGGTCAATGATGAGAGATTAAAACTGAGACCTTTACAAGTGTCATAGGTACATAAAGACACACGTACCTTTATCATAAAGACACACGTACCTTTATCATAAAGACACATGTGTTTTTATATAATGTACCTATGGCAGTGTTTTATCGGGTATAAAGTTCATGCATGTGACCAAATTGGAATGCCCCGATTGGACTAATAGCTCATGAATTATTAATGAGTTTTTTTAAGGCAAGCTAAGGTCCCAGACTAGGCCTACCTACCTTATGAAGACATATAGAAATCCTAGGATGTATCCAACAGCTTTATACTCAGCATGAACACAAGCTAAATACGGATAGTTGATGATCCCATACACTACTGTCATCAAAATGCCTACAAAAGCTAACAAAAGACAAAGTAAAAGACATCAAGTCAGCCAGTATGTAATTGTGTCATGATTACTTAAATAATAATGATACTATAAATTATTATTTTTATCAGTTTTGCATAAATATGATAAATTCTTGTTTATATGATAATCAGAATAATAGGTAATATAATGAAATTTGTAACACCGTAAAAAAAAATGTTTAATTTATATAATTTAAAGTAGATATACACCTACTTGCAGTAAGGTTGTCATACAAAATAGAAAATTTGTCACAAAGAAAATAGAACATTTGTGATTTAGTGCGAAAGGAATTAATTAAAAGTCAAAAGAGAGAGTTCAGCTTGAGTGATCTTTTTTTGTCTTTTAATCAATTCCTATCGTACTAAATCACAAATGTTCTATTTTCTTTATAACAAATGTATATTTTTGTATGACAACCTTACTGCAAGTAGGTGTACATCTATTTACAAAAATGCTTTCACATTAAAAAGTGATATTCTTTTGTCTTTTAACTAATTCCTTTCCCACTAAATTACAAAAGTCAGGACAATGTCTTGCAATTAGGTGTATATCGATCAAATAGGATATTTCTGTGAACAATCCCTGCAATCAGACCACCAGTTATTACTGTTATTTGATTGTCATTATTTACCTTTGGCATAAGGTGTTTTAGGTAAGTTCTTAGAGGCACTGCTAATGACCGAATTTGGATACAATGTCTGAGCAAACATTACGAAGAAGGAAGACGCTGTTGCACCAAATGCGAGAACGATAATCAGCTTGTTTCTGTCTTTACCAAGAAAGTCCACAGGCCTGTAAACATGACCAAGAATGTTATTAGGGAGGGTAGGGTACGTACAAAGTGTGTTGGGAGGGTAGGGTGTGTACAAAGTAAGTAGGGAGGGTAGGGTACGTACAAAGTAAGTAGGGAGGGTAGGGTACGTACAAAGTAAGTAGGGAGGGTAGGGTGTGTACAAAGTGTGTAGGGAGGGTAGGGTGTGTACAAAGTAAGTAGGGAGGGTAGGGTGTGTACAAAGTGTGTAGGGAGGGTAGGGTGTGTACAAAGTAAGTAGGGAGGGTAGGGTACGTACAAAGTAAGTAGGGAGGGTAGGGTGTGTACAAAGTAAGTAGGGAGGGTAGGGTGTGTACAAAGTAAGTAGGGAGGGTAGGGTGTGTACAAAGTAAGTAGGGAGGGTAGGGTGTGTACAAAGTAAGTAGGGAGGGTAGGGTGTGTACAAAGTAAGTAGGGAGGGTAGGGTGTGTACAAAGTATGTAGGGAGGGGAGGGTTGGTACAAAGTGTGTAGAGAGGGGAGGGTATGTGCAAACTGTGTAGGGAGAGTGTAGAGGGTAGGATACATAGTGTACAGAAGTCAATATAATAACTCACATGGGTAGACCTGGTCGTCCATTCAATAGATCAGGTTTCAATTTAACTCTCTTCTTCATGAAGCCCAACACAAGGATTATTATCATCTACAAAAAAAAAATCTGTCTGTCCATCCATCTGATTCTCTGTCCGTCTCCTTGTAAGCTGTCTGTCTGTCTCCTTGTACGCTGTCTGTCTGTCTGTCTCCTTGTAAGCTGTCTGTCTGCCTCCTTGTAAGCTGTATGTCTTTGTCCTTGTAAGCTGTCTGTCTCTCTGTCTCCTTTCAGGCTGTCTGTCTGCCTGTCTGTTAGCTGTCTGTCTGTCCATCTGTATGTCTGTCTTGTAGGCTGTCTGTTTGTCTGTATAGCTATATGTATGTCTGTCTGTCTAGCTGTCTGTCTGTTTATCTATCTATCTGTCTGTCTGTCTGTCTGTGTATCCACATGTCTGTCTGTCTGTTGGTCAGCTGTGTGCCTTTGTGCCTTTCTTGTTTCTATCAAATAAACCAGTTCTTACCGCTGGTCCCAACAATCCCACTTCATAACTGTAATCATCAACAAGGCAGCTTAAAGATAAAAATCAATGAATAAATTACAATACAATAGAATGGAACATGTATTATAGTTAACGAGTCGGGATGATTAACTCTATTAAAAATAACTGACAGTCTGTCTTGTTCAGTTACTTTCATGCTTTCGTGCAGTCTAGCCATAATTGTCACGCCACAGTGTTACGGTAATAATAACAAGTCTTACAAGTGCGACAAAGACTTGGCTGCACCATGTAGCAATTCTAGCAAAATTTGTTCAGTATAGGGTACGTTTACACGGTACCGGATGAATTTTTGACCGGTCAAAAGATCGACCTGGACCTGCTGTTCGCACGGAACCGATCAGTATTTTCGTTCTGTTCAGACGAGACCATCGGAACCGGTCAATTGTAAGTTTTGTCAGTGGTTTTAACATCTGACCATGCGCACTGGGCTGATTATGGCTAAGTTTACACGGTACCGGACAAATATTTGACCGGTCAAACTGTTTACACCGTATCGGTCAACGTTTTGACCGGGCCGGCTAAAACATCGTCCTCGATTTTGCAGGTCGAATATTTGACCAGTTAGGCGTCCAAATTCTTGCACGTTTAGCGCGGTCCCGTGTGAACGGAACCCGTATGCGGATGTTTTTTTGACCGGTCAAAACTTTGTCCGGTACCGTGTAAACGTAGCCATAATTATTCCGAACCTAATCAACCCTATTCATATTTTAGCTTATTAGACCATTTTCCAATAGAAAAAAAAAATATTCATGTCATGTCAAGTAACATTTGTGATCCTTGTTCGTCAAGACCTCTGACAGATTTGGGACATTTTGTTCTATATTGACGGGGGGGCGTGTGGGACTTCCAAATACCGCAATGCCGTGCCAAAAAATCGAAAATACCGCGATATCGCGCGCGTTAAAAAAATCAGAAAAACATACCGTGATACCGTACCAAAAATCACAAATTGTCGCAATCAATTCAACTACAATACACATGTAATACACTCCATAGAATGCTTTTTAACTAAATATGGAAGAAACGAAATAAAACTAGACTATTGAGAGGCTAAAAGCATACGTTCTCAGCAAGATTGATGTATTTTAAGAACACGTCATCGCGGCGAGCGAGGAGGCAACGCAAGTTTTAGATATCGGGCCATACCGTGAATACCGTGATTAAATTGATTAATTTTCGTATACCGCGACTTAAAAAACGAAAATACCGAACAAATACCGAACAGATAAATTTTACTTACAGCGCTACCAAGCAAAAACTGACAGAATATACAATGCTTTTCTCGTGACCAGAGAGGAGCATCGGATTGGACAAAATGGTCATGAATTATTAATGTTTCTTTTAAGTTCGTATATTGAAGCGGTAATTTGCATAAATTTTCTGGTCGTGGTCGAAAATTCTCATTTTCTCGAAAAGAAAATAGTTTTTGAAGAAAAAAACTTTGCCAGAGTTCTAACCTCCCTAGGGCCTATTGATATGCAAAAAATAAAGAAAATCTATTTTTTCATATTTGCCGCGTGGTGCTCGATTTTCCGAGACATTAGGGAACTTTAGATTTGACAACGAGTACGAGATTGAGTACGAGTACAAGTTTTAAAATTGGCCTTGTGTGTATTGTTGATACTGAATTACATTCCACTTCTTGTTTTTATTCATTTGGTGTCTCAATCTATACACAGGAACACAATTCATCATCAACAACACACAGAAGGCCAATTTTAAAACTCGTACTCGTACTCAATCTCGTACTCGTTGTCAAATCTAAATACTCAAGGAAAACTTGTCAATGAAAAATTTCTGATCGTCAGTTCACGAGCTATGAAGGCAATTGTTAAGAAAATATTAGCTCATCGACGGATTCACATTATTGACGTGTATCTGCATCGATGCATTCAAATATGCAATGTTGTTTGAAATATTACTTACTTTGAAGACATTATCAGAACTAATCCGCCTTTCTGCTATTCCAAAAGAACTTGGGGTAGATTTGGAGCTAAATTTGAGCCTTGATATAAAGGAAATAACAGTAAGCGTTTCAACAATGGCTAGCTGGTCACTTATGATAATTCTCAGAATCGCACGTGGAGCGTCGGTCACCCGTATTTCTTTGGGTGTCACGCTAATATGGAGGTTTATTTATATTTTGGTGGCGTGTGCACCAGCTGACGGTCTTCACGACCAATGAAATTGTCAAGGAAAACTTGTCAATCAAAAATTGCTGATCGTCTTGAGTGTCGGTGTCACGCAAACATGGAGGTTATTTTGTGATATACTTTGGTGGCGTGTGCACAAGCCGACGGTCTTCTTTTTTTATAAAACTATTGGCAAAGTGTAAAGAATGCGGGATTGCTTCGTCTTTTTCATAAAATTTTGAACTTCTAGAGAGTAAGTTTTAGGCATTTTACTTAATCAGTCCACATATCTCAATTGTCAAAAGCAGTTTTACACAGTTTTTCAGTCTGTCACGAAGCTAAATGCCGCAGAACAATAGATAGTTGCCTACTTCTTACACACATCATTACTTAATCCGAAATTATAATTTAAAGCTCGGCATCGCGTCATGTCATGTCACTATTTTTTTTAACGTCTATTCAGGAATGAAGCACAAGCCCAACCTGGCCAGGACATGAAGTGAATAAGTATTAGATAGTTACTGAGGCCGGCAGCAATATTAGATATATTGCAGTCAGCTGAGGGCGCAGCCCGAAGCTGACTGCAATATATCTAATATTGCTAGCCGGCCGAAGTGACTATCGTATATAGTTACTATTCACCACCCTGCCCCATTGTTTTCTCTCTTGCACAGTAATCGGCGGTTTCTTGTGTTTTTGAATATAATAAAAATAGGCTTACCAAACTTTCACGCTGGGCTGGCAGTGTACTGAAATCGGCGTTTTTAAGCGTGATTTTGAATAACTTTTTATAGTTAGGTCCGATCAACTTCAAATTTTATATGTGAAGAGTACACACCCAAAGAAAATAATTCTTCTTTTCACTTTTACAAATGTTACGATTTTTGGCGGGAAAATAACGTCATCAATTTTAGAGGAAAATCTAAAATGAGGGTAATGCAAAATTTTAAAATGCGCATTTGAAAGAACTCATTGAGATACGTTCAAAACCGAAGAGATAATAGTCAAAGTCAAATTTAATCTAAAGTTATAATTTTTTGAATGTAAAATAGAAAACATTTCTAAACTTCAAAAATCATATATTTTGATTAAATTTGACTTTGACTGTTATCTCTTCGGTTTTGAACATATCTCAATGAGTTCTTTCAAATGCGCATTTTAAAATTTTGCATAACCCTCTATTTCAATTTCCCACTAAAATTGGTGACGTCATTTTCCCGCCAAAAATCGTAACATTTGTAAAAGTGAAAAGAAGAAAATTTTTCTTTTGGTGTTTACTTTTCACATGTAAAACTTCAAGTTGATCGGACTTAACTATAAATCATTTTGTTTTTTACTCGACAAGGGACTGGAACCAATATTATGTTAGTACTCTGCTGAATGCAAGGCATTGTGGGCACAACTTAAACTTGTCAAGGAAAACTTGTTCATCATCTACACGAGCAAGGAAACCTTGTCAATATAAAATTGTCAAGGAAATCTTGCTGATCGTCTACACGAGCAATGAAAATTGTCAAGGATACTTGTCAAGGAAAAATTGCTCGTGTCAACGCCGCTTAATTAGTTATAATATTATCAGCCAATGAAAATGTAATAATCATTCAATAGCCTGTCCCATTATTGTTCTCTTTGTTGCATAATAATCAGCGGTTTCTTGTCTCTTTGAATATAATAACAATAGGCTTACCAAACTCTAATTAGTTATAATTTCATCAATTCTATTTAGAGGAATGCTAATGAACTTGATGACATTAAACGTGTTTTTGTTGCAAGTTTTCCATCGGTTGCCTGGGTAGCATAATGGCTTAAAGCGCGGATACAGCAATGCAGAAGGTCTCGGTTCGAATCCTGGCATTGGTACTCAAAGTCTTTTTTCACCAAAAATCGCTATCTAGTAAATTATTTAATGAATTATAAGTCTGATGATGCTTACTAGAATGGAAATTATTAGTTATACACACTTAACAAAACACACTGCAATATGTTTGATATTGCAGAGTGCGAACTGCAATATGTTTGATATTGCAGAGTGCGAACTGCAACATAACTAAATATCTTTGCTTTCAGACGCGGGTACTCAGCAATCAGTGATTTAGTGCAGAGAGAGAACAATGGGGTAGGGTGGTGAATAGTAACTATTGTTATGATAATAATTATTGTGATCAAAACGTTCGCTTCAAAAATGTCCTTCCACCCTAATTAAGGGACGACTAATAGAAAGAATTCGCAAATTAAGCCCGCGTTGTACACAACTTATTAAAGGGAGGGTTATTTGTACTTTTTATCAAATCCGATTTTGGGTCACAAGTTTTAAGATTATAATGCTTTTTAAAAACTTTTAAAACTCATAAATTAGCCTCATTTTTTTAGGTGTAAAATACTTAAAGAGTTTTTTATGCGTTTTACGATGGATGGCGAAATTATAGAAAGCTCCCTATCCCGGTCAGGCAAGCATTAACGCATTAATATTTTCCCGTCGCCTTTCAATTTTATTCAGAGGAATGCTAACGAACTTGAACGCTAATGACTTGATGACATTAAACGTACTTTTGTTTCAAACTTTTCATCGAATGACTGAGTATTATAATGGTTTAATGCGAGGGTCCAGCTATGCGGAAGGTCTCGGCTCGAATCCTGGCGTTGGTTCGCAAAGACTGTTTTCGACAAAAATCGCCATCAAATACATTATTATTAAGTCTTATGATATTTATAAGTAGAGGGGGAGGGTAACTAATGTGTAGAGGTTTGGTTTCAATTATATGTAGTACAAATAAGTATAATGCTATATGACTTGAACTGAATATTTCAAGTACTCGGACTTGAAAATTTCAGTTCAAGTCCGCTTGGACGTACTCGGACTTGAAAACAGTGCAAGTCCGCTTGGACGTACTTACGCTGGTATCAAGTATCTGCATATGATCAAAATCGCGCCATCGTGTTGGCCAATTAATGTTATTTCAAAAACTCATTCATTATTCATGAGCTAATTGGCAAACCCGATGGCGCGATTTTGATCACATTAGCGTTCAAGTTCATTAGCATTCCTCTGAATAAAATTGAAAGGCGATTGTTTTGTTATTTCCTTGTGGGAATTCAATGAGAATGAACATTAAATTATGAACAGATTATTGATATATTTTAGAATTGCTTTTACTTGCTATATTGTAAACCCTCCTCGGCTTTACAATTCTTTTTTACCATATCAATTTTTTTTTTTTTATTCCAAGATTCCTCATGAATAATAAATTCGTTTTAGAAGTAGTTCAAAGGCCTCCAAATCGGACTGGATGGGGGCTTCGCCTCGGACTTGAACCCCCCGTCCAGTCCTCATTTTCGGCTTTTAAACATTACATGAACCCTGACTGTAGAGTTTCAACTCTAACTAACTTGAAACAATGCATTAGTGACTTAGTACAACATTTTTTACTACAAATAACAGGGTCGTGACGATGGATGTGGGATCAGGGAGCACAGAAGAGGGATAGGAATCATATGAATATTTTCTCTATTCTAATCTACAAAACTAGTATAAACATTGACACTATTTTCAATGAGCATGTTTGCCTCTTCTAAGACGATGGTAGCTGTGTCTGTAGGATCTGTTTCTGCTCTCTATTCTACTCTACAAAACTAGTAAACATTCACACTTTTCAGCCTTTCAATGGGCATGTTTGCCTCTTCTAAGACGATGTTAGCTGTGTCTGTAGGATCTGTTTCTGCTCTCTATTCTACTCTACAAAACTAGTAAACATTCACACTTTACATCCTTTCAATGGGCATGTTTGCCTCTTCTAAGACGATGTTAGCTGTGTCTGTAGAATCTGTTTCTGGACTCTATTCTACTCTACAAAACTAGTAAACATTGACACTCTTCAGCCTTTCAATGGGCATGTTTGCCTCTTCTAAGACGATGGCAGCCGTGTCTGTAGGGTCTGGGGAGTAGACTCTATTAACCTTCGACATTTCGTGCTTTCTGTAACGAACAAGGCTTGGGTTGCGTATTAGCAGTACAGCTAAAAACCAACGATTAAGAGCTGTAGTTGAAACACGTGGTCTTTCTCTTGTAGGATAGTCTACAAAGACAAAAAGAAAACTCGTTGAATTGCGTTGGTGGTGGTAATGGTGATGATAATGGTGATGATCACTTTGATGATAATAATGACCACGTAGGTAATAAAAAATATGATTGTATTAATAATGATAATCTGAAACTAATCCTTCCTTCCTTCCGTCCATCCTTCCTGCCTGCCTGCCTGCCTGCCTGCCTGCCTGCCTGCCTGCCTGCCTTCTTTCCTCTCAATTATAGGTCTGTCCGGGAATCTGTTCATTTGAATCATCAATTCACCTGCATACACTTTGCGTCTTTCTTCGATTAAAATCTGGCAGAAACAAAGCATGACGGGATGTCTGAAGGCCACTAGTACATTAAGAAAGCCAAGATACGACATATAACCTAACATAAGAGAATACAAGGTAAAGCCAAGGTACGACATATAACCTAACATAAGAGAATACAAGGTAAAGCCAAGGTACGACATATAACCTAACATAAGAGAATACAAGGTAAAGCCAAGATACGACATATAACCTAACATAAGAGAATACAAGGTAAAGCCAAGATACGACATATAACCTAACATAAGAGAATACAAGGTAAAGCCAAGGTATGACATATAACCTAACATAAGAGAATACAAGGTAAAGCCAAGCTACGACATATAACCTAACATAAGAGAATACAAGGTCAATTTCGTTGGTTGGTTGGATGGTTGGTTGGTTCGTAGGTTGGTTTGGCTGGTTAATTATAATTGTTGAGATAACTAGTTCGTTGTCGATTATGTGTGATGTGTTTAAAGTGTGTGGTGATTAGTATTCATCTCACCTCTATCCCATTTTCTGTACCCTGTCATCATTAACGTTCGGTCAAGTCGGCACAGGAAAACGACTCCTAAAACTGCTCCTTTAGCAACACGTGACAGTCCTGACCATAATCCAACCAAGATATTTAGGAAGAAGAAGAAATAGGACATGAAGTCATACAAACGCCTGAAACATAAAAAAGGAAAAATACAGTGAGAATAAGATGAGAAGGCAAATGAATGGAAGAGGTAAGATGAGAAGACAAAAGAAGAGGAGAGATGATATAGAAGAGGAGACGTTAAAGTCTATACAAGAGGGTGTGACAGGATGGTGTGCCAAGATGGTGTGATGAGATGGCGTGACAAGATGGCGAGACACGAGGGCGTGACACGATGGCGTAACAAATGTCGTTACCTGTTGTCAATGGTAACTGTCAGATCAGGGTATGTTCTGTCACAAAACACAAACTTGCACAGCAACACAACCGCAAGCCATATGAGTAATGGAGATATAACCAGAGGCCTGTACAGTAAACAATATAGAAACACTAAATAAAGCAACAAGAACGTCTACTTGACAAACAACAATTTTAAACACTGGCTGCAAGGCAATTATTAGCATAAGAAATCGCGCGAACTTGAGTACAATTTGTATTGGAAATCGCACGATGTTGAGACAATTCGTAATTAATAGGTACGAGTGATGTTTTGAAAGTATTTAAAATTGGAGGAGCCTTTTAGGCGAGTCCAATTTGATAATTTTCAAAAAATCACGAGTATCTATTAATTACCAATTAGTATTATTACCCCTGGGTTCCCGAGGAGGATTTATAATAATACTGAAAAACTAATTGCTACTCGGCAGAGTACAATATACGATTTAATTGTACTCCTAGTCCTCGACCAATCAGAATCGAGTAATTTTGTACAATATATTATCATAGGAAATGTCAGCTCAATATAATAATGACAGGATTAATAAGAACAAATGAATAACAATAATAATGTAAAGAACAACAACAATAACTTTATTGTAATGATCTAGCGCCTATAACAACCTTTTGGGAATAGGTGTATGCCTATAATTCCTTTCCATCTTGGAATGACCTATCGCCTTGGACAACCTTTTTGAAATAGGTGTGTATGCCTATCGTGATCCCAAGGTAAGGGACTCCCCCAGGCGATGTACTACCCAGAACGAAAATTGTCAAACCACCCCAAAAACGTCGGACCTCCCCGTCATTTTACCCCCCCGAGTACATCGCCTGGGGACTCCCTTTGTCCAAGTGGTTGGTGTGAACGGCAATCCTTTAGTTTGGAAATATTTTCTGTGTGTGCGTTTTAGGATTCTGGCTCAAAAGTCAATGATGTAACGTGACTCGGTACCTGTAAGGGCCATTTTTATTTGGCTTTGTCACTATGCTTAGCTACCAAGAACATCGCAAAGTCGTATCTTTTAGGGGTTGTGATTGAATGAATATAATTGAATGAACACCTTTATTTGAATACGATTGCGACTGCTACAGACAGTTCTTTTAAAATTAGTATACACCTATTTCAATTAACGTTGTCCATCTGGAATGGTTGATCTGAGACCGATAGGAATTGTGGGAGTTCATTAAATTTCAAATACATTGTTTTCATCACACTTGAATTGTGCTGAATTACAGATAACAGTATTTCAGAAGTAAATATTGATATTCAAGCGTGATTATGATAGTGTATTTGCAGTTTAACGAGCTCCCACAATTCCTATCGGTCTCAGATCAACCATTCCAGATGGACAACGTTAATTGAAATAGGTGTATACAAATACTTACAGTAGAACAAGAAACAATTGTTTCAAGAGTTCAAGTAATGCTTCTCTGCCATATGCCATGTCAATGAGTTGGCATACCCAAACCGGTAACAACAGGAAAAATATGGAGATGCACACTACAAGATAACCTATCAAAAGCATTGACAATAAAATTGATGAACATTTATTCAATATGAGATTTTGAATTATGGGATAGATGGATGATGAATGATAGATAAGATAAGATGAGGTGAGGTGAGACGAGGTGAGGTGAGATGAGATTAGTTTTGTATATACATGTGTTAGTTACCTAAATAGCGAGAGTTTTTTTTAAAATGCTTACCAATAGCAGTAAAAGCTATCTGGTATCCACAAAAACGGAGACATTTTCCCTATACAATTTAAACAAGAGAGTATGAGTTTAAGGTGATATGGTTACAGAACAGGAGTACATTCAGTTACGATCATCATCACCATCACCATCATTATTATTATCATCACCATGACCATGATCATCATGATCATCAGTATCACCACCACTATCATCATCATCATCATCATCATCATCACCATCATGATCATGATCATCGTCATACTAACCACAAGAGTTTTAGGGTTGATATATTCATCTGGCAGTAGTCCTCTTCTTGTTTGGTATGTTCTAAGGACATCTGATCTGTCATGTATATAAAGACAATTGTGATGTACATCGTTGAAATTAGGGGCATTAAGGTAATAGCTATGCAAGCAAGCCTGTTGATGTAGTTACAACGTTAACGATAATCGTTATATCGAATTTGAATTTTTTCAATCAATTCAACCAATGACGTTAAGCAGTTTACCTACAAGCTCCTCCAACATAGAAGTCAGTGTATGTGGGCCGATTTTCACTGCGTTCCTAATATTCTTCTTACGACAATTTAATTAAACAAGAGTTTAGAGATCTTTTATAGAGCTGATTATGGTAGATGAATCTCACACCATCGATCGAAACCATTGAACTATTGTACACAACTGAACCATGTTTTCAAACTTTAATAGTAAACTGTCTTTGCAAAGACGGCAATAAACGTTTGGGTTGTTTTGATTGACTTTCGGCCTCTATTTGTGTGTTCATCACAATTTCAAACTGTACCTGGCAATTCTTACTAATTAGGGGGCGTATTAGGAAAATAAGAGTCATCATTGCAGGCTCTCCCTTCCTTTCCCCTCCCCCTCCCCTTCTCCTCTCCCCAAATTCCTAAGAGCCGCTACGCTGGCTAAGATACGACGAGCATACCCGACATATCCCGAGTCGCTCCCCCTCCCCGGGATAATGCATTCTGATCTTTACCTGTGTCTTCGTAAAAACATACATAGTTGAACTACAGCAACCAAACTACCAAGGAGAAGCGCTGCTGTCAAATAGTCCCCCCTCCCTACCCCTTCTTCGGGTTAATGTATTCCATACCTGTGTCTTCGTAAAAACATACATAGTTGAACTACAGCAACCAAACTACCAAGGAGAAGTGCTGCTGTCAAATAGTCTGCTGAAAAATAGCATATTTCTGATTCTTCAACATGTCAAATGGCTTTGATACTCAGGTTACTTTGACCCAGGCTCGGTAGCTAAGCTTGTTTGTTACTAAACCCCCAAATACACTGGGTAGGAAGTCTTGCCAAGACTCTTGTCAAAGTAACCTGAGTATCAAAGTCGTTTGACATGTTTGAGAATCAGCGGGTTGTTATCGTTCGGGATTTCAAATGTTTTATCTAGTTATCGGGGTTTTGGACTTCGCCAAAGCGTAATACAACACATGAGGTCATAAAGCAGATATATTTAAATTAGATATATTTGAATTTAGATTAAAGCGCTCTAGAAATTATTAAATTATTATATTACAAACCCTACATTGTGGTTTATTAATTGACATTTTCTAGTCGGTTAATATCCCCAGTACTATCGTACATAAATGACATGTATCCTATAGCTCATGTTCCCACTAAATTACAAACTTCAGGACAACCTTCTTACAATTGGATGCATGTATGGATTATAAAAAACGATAATCTAATGAAGCAGTCATTATTTATGGTGGGGTTAAGTGGATGAGTGATTTTCACAAAGGGGTTTTGAAGGAGGGGTTACTAATATTTAGGGCAATTTAAGATCACAAAAAAATATAAAGCCAAAAAGGAGGGATCATAAAAAATATTATTTCAATTAAGAAATGGGTTGTGACAATTTGTGAAGTTGAAGCAGGACAACAACCATTTACCACTTTTCACCATATATATATAATGACCGCTCCCTCATAAAGAAGAGTTTTCTCACCAAATAGAACTGTAACAATTTCTGCAGTATTTTTGTCATGAACAAGGTATATTTTTTTGGAATAAATTGTCACCATGAGGAAGAAAAGTGTGAGCTGTAAACACAAAAAATCAAATATATATTTAAAGGTTTTCAATTGCAGCCATTAATTGCAGCCATTAAGGCAGAAATATAGCTAAAGTATATTACATATACATGGGGGGAGGGAGAGGGGGGGGGAGTTGGTTATCATTTCAGTCTGGCTACGACCCTGGTATTTGAATCCCGGATGGAAGAAGAACTGTTAAAGCCTATCAAAGACTTTTAAGCAAGAACCCTAAAGGACCATTAAAGGAGCGCCGACCACCTCCAACTGAATTGAAAAGAAGTAAACAACAATATCAATGATATATCAATGATAAGTACCTGATAGACGAATATGAAAGACACAAACACTGCTGATAGAAACTGTGTTGAAAACTTGAAGTCTGAAAGCAATGGAAAGCATGCACATGTAGGTAGTTATATATATACTCAGAAAGAACCATCATACTTGGAAATGTACCATGCAGGGACTTATACTGAGAGGGGATGTGTGTGCTTGACCTAATTATACATCCCCCACTTTAGAACAAGAGATTCCATGGCAAAAAGAATAGGTCAAACAATGTAATTTTAAAATTCGTTGTTAATTATTGACAGGTTTTCAAAAGTGGTTTGGGCTTTCTGTGTTAAGGCTTTCGTAAGCGACCACTTACTTCAGGTCTGGACTAGTCGCTTATGAGTCAACTGTATAAGCAATTTAGGCGAGCCTTGTTTATTTGACTAATAATAAAGATACCTGGTCGAGATACATAGATCTTGTGTTTCAAAGTCACATACCAAGGCTCATTCTCCGATGCCACTCTGAAACAAATCAATTATACAATAAAAGATTAGAGTTCAAGTGATGTTTCAAGTCAAGCTGCAATTATAGTGTCAATTCGATTCAAGTCAAGTCAAGTCAAGTCGATTCAAGTCTTGAGTCTAGTTGATTCAAGTCAAGTGATCAAGTCGATCCAAGTCAAGTCAAGTCGATACAAGTGAAGTCAAGTACCTTTTTCTGTGTAGTCTGTTTTCCAACAGCATGACAACATGGTTCCTGTCAATGTCTTCAGCAACAGATTCATCTTGTTCTGTAATGTGTAGCTGTAAAAAAACACAGTACTGTTAGCAGCCATTAGAAAAAGGTCAATAGAGGTAACTGCATTTCAATTGATGTAATGACAGATTTAAAGTATAGTATCATAATATTAAATTAAAACAATAACGAAAATTAATAAAAAAAATACAGAAGTGAAAACTTACAAAAATGTTGTGACACGTTGCTTGACGGGAATAATTCTGTTTTAGATGACTGAACAGAAGAACTGCGTAGCTGCCGCAGAGCAGGATGGTACAAATCACTGATGGTAGATATACCAGTATTTGTGAATAGTTACTATTCACCACCCTACCCCATTGTTCTCTCTCTGCACTAAATCACTGATTGCTGAGTACCCGCGTCTGAAAGCAAAGATATTTAGTTATGTTGCAGTTCGCACTCTGCAATATCAAACATATTGCAGTTCGCACTCTGCAATATCAAACATATTGCAGTGTGTTTTGTTAAGTGTGTATTACTAATAATTTCCATTCTAGTAAGCATCATCAGACTTATAATTCATTAAATAATTTACTAGATAGCGATTTTTGGTGAAAAAAGACTTTGAGTACCAATGCCAGGATTCGAACCGAGACCTTCTGCATTGCTGTATCCGCGCTTTAAGCCGTTATGCTACCCAGGCAACCGATGGAAAACTTGCAACAAAAACACGTTTAATGTCATCAAGTTCATTAGCATTCCTCTAAATAGAATTGATGAAATTATAACTAATTAGAGTTTGGTAAGCCTATTGTTATTATATTCAAAGAGACAAGAAACCGCTGATTATTATGCAACAAAGAGAACAATAATGGGACAGGCTATTGAATGATTATTACATTTTCATTGGCTGATAATATTATAACTAATTAAGCGGCGTTGACACGAGCAATTTTTCCTTGACAAGTATCCTTGACAATTTTCATTGCTCGTGTAGACGATCAGCAAGATTTCCTTGACAATTTTATATTGACAAGGTTTCCTTACTCGTGTAGATGATGAACAAGTTTTCCTTGACAAGTTTAAGTTGTGCCCACAATGCCTTGCATTCAGCAGAGTACTAACATAATATTGGTTCCAGTCCCTTGTCGAGTAAAAAACAAAATGATTTATAGTTAAGTCCGATCAACTTGAAGTTTTACATGTGAAAAGTAAACACCAAAAGAAAAATTTTCTTCTTTTCACTTTTACAAATGTTACGATTTTTGGCGGGAAAATGACGTCACCAATTTTAGTGGGAAATTGAAATAGAGGGTTATGCAAAATTTTAAAATGCGCATTTGAAAGAACTCATTGAGATATGTTCAAAACCGAAGAGATAACAGTCAAAGTCAAATTTAATCAAAATATATGATTTTTGAAGTTTAGAAATGTTTTCTATTTTACATTCAAAAAATTATAACTTTAGATTAAATTTGACTTTGACTATTATCTCTTCGGTTTTGAACGTATCTCAATGAGTTCTTTCAAATGCGCATTTTAAAATTTTGCATTACCCTCATTTTAGATTTTCCTCTAAAATTGATGACGTTATTTTCCCGCCAAAAATCGTAACATTTGTAAAAGTGAAAAGAAGAATTATTTTCTTTGGGTGTGTACTCTTCACATATAAAATTTGAAGTTGATCGGACCTAACTATAAAAAGTTATTCAAAATCACGCTTAAAAACGCCGATTTCAGTACACTGCCAGCCCAGCGTGAAAGTTTGGTAAGCCTATTTTTATTATATTCAAAAACACAAGAAACCGCCGATTACTGTGCAAGAGAGAAAACAATGGGGCAGGGTGGTGAATAGTAACTATATACGATAGTCACTTCGGCCGGCTAGCAATATTAGATATATTGCAGTCAGCTTCGGGCTGCGCCCTCAGCTGACTGCAATATATCTAATATTGCTGCCGGCCTCAGTAACTATCTAATACATATAACCAAAATGACAGACCCTGGAAAAAGACATATCCATTTGAATATCCATGAATATCCATTTATTCATTGATTGACTAGAAATTTGGTAGGTTGGTTGGTTGGTTGCTTAGATGTTTTGTTGATTGGTAGGCTGGTTGGTTGATCGGATGGTAGGTTGGTTGGTTGGTTGGTTGGTTGGTTGGTTGGTTGGTTGGTTAGTTGGTTGGTAGGTTGGTTGGTAGGTCGGTCGGTTGGTTGGTTGGTTGGTTGGTAGCCTGATTTCTTGCTTGGTATGTTCGTTGGTTGGTTCGTTGGTAGGCTGATTGGTTGGTTGGTTGTCTGGTTCGTTGGTAGGCTGATTGGTTGGTTAGTTTGTTGGTAGGCTGATTGGTTAGTTCGCTGGTTGGTTGGTTCGTTTGTATAGGCTGATTGATTAGTTTGTTGGTAGTCTGATTGGTTGGTTGGTTAGTTGTTATAGGCTGATTGGTTAGTTTGTTGGTAGGATGATTGTTTAGTTTGTTGGTAGTCTGATTGGTTGGTTCGTTGGTTGGTTGGTTTGTTGGTTGGTATAGACTGAATGGTTAGTTTATTGGTAGGCTGATTGGTTGTTTCGTTGGTATAGGCTGATTGGTTTAATTTGTTGGTAGACTGATTGGTTAGTTTGTTGGTAGGCTGATTGGTTGGTTGGTTGGTTGGTTGGTTTGTTCGCTCGTTCGTTCGTTGGTATAAGCTGATTGGTTAGTTTGTTGGTAGGCTGTTTGGTTAGTTTGTTGGTAGGCGGATAGGTGTAGAATAAAATGATAACTTACATTCTGCTTATACCAGTCACGTGTTTGCTCATCAACTGGGCATCCCAGATACAGAACCAAGTTGACAATACACCTTGCATATGAAAAATAGAACTATTTTAACTCAAAACTTAACCCAGAATGTATGTTCTCTTTATTCAGCTAGAAATGTAGAGGGGCAGGGCACATGATAATGATGTTATATTAATAATGATGATGATGATGATGAATTTGTTGATGTTGCAATTGGTGGTTGTGAGGGTGGCGATGCTGATGACGCCAATGGTGATGGTGATGAAAATGATGATGGTGCTGCTGCTGCATATTATTAACAATAGTATTAATATTGATTGTAATAATAATATACAATATTATTTATATAACGCCTCAGCGCTTATTTTGAGGGCGCAGCTTATTCAAAAACTGATAGCATCTAAAAAAATGTTTTATTTTATTCTAATAGTATATATGTATCTTTGCGGACACTTAACTGAACTTTAAAAGAACTTTCGATTGTCACCATTTGTCTTTTCACTCAAACTAAATCTCACTGTCCCCCAACGGGAGAAAACTTGATGGGCGAGCGGTGAAATATTATAACTTTGAACTGAAGAATATATCTTTTGATGAAAATTTGTTTCCAATGCTGTTCCAAAGTAACATTTTATTAATTAAAAATTATTATATTGATTGTATTGTTTAATTACACGGATATCCTTGAATAATTGGGACCACGGTGCATATTCGAGGGCAGCACTTGTTAATATCGAGGGCAGAGCTTATTCTGGGGCTGTACTTGATAAGTAAATAAGGTAATGGTGATTAAAACACTGATTTTATGAGGAATGATGACAACACGTGTAATGATGACAATAATAATAATATCAATGATAATGAGCAAGGGAATAGAAAAATGCAAGTAACTGACCTGGTGAGGGCATATATAAGACCTATGATGTATCCAATAGCTTTGTATTCAGCATGAACACAAGCTAAATACGGATAGTTGATGATCCCATACACTACTGTCATCAAAATGCCTACAAAAGCTATCAAAAGAACACATCAGTCAGCTGGCCAACAAGCTATTCATTCTTATTAATTAAGTTACCTTTCATGTATGGTGTTTTAGGTAAGTTCTTAGATGCACTGCTCATAGTAAAGTCTGGAAATAATGTCTGAAAAAACATTACAAAGCAGGAGGATGCTGTTGCACCAAACGCAAGAACGATAATCAACTTGTTTCTTTCTTTACCAAGAAAGTCCACAGGCCTGTAACTCATGACAAAGAATGTAAGTGGACAATGTTTGTGGGAGGGGAGGGTGTGTATAAAGTGTGTAAGGGGAGGGGAGTGTGTGTACAAAGTGTTTTGGGAGGGAAAGGGTGTATAAAGTGTGTAGGGGAGGGGGATGTGTACAAATTGTGTAAAGAGGGGGATTGTGTGTACAAAGTGAGTAGGTAGGGTGGGGTGTGTACAAAGTGTGTAGGGAAGGTAGGGTGTGTACAAAGTGTGTAGGGAGGGTAGGGTGTGTACAAAGTGTGTAGGGAGGTTAGGGTGTGTACAAAATGAGTAGGTAGGGTAGGATGTGTACAAATTGTGTAGGGAGGGTACTGTGTGTACAAAGTGTGTAGGGAGGGTACGGTGTGTACAAAGTGAGTAGGCAGGGTGGGGTGTGTACAAAGTGTGTAGGGAGGGGAGTGTGTGTACAAAGTGTGTAGGGAGGGTACGGTGTGTACAAAGTGAGTAGGCAGGGTGGGGTGTGTACAAAGTGTGTAGGGAGGGGAGGGTGTGTACAAAGTGTGTAGGGAGGGTGTAGAGGGTAGGATATATAGTGTACAGAAGTCAATATAATAACTCACATGGGTAGACCTGGTCGTCCATTCAATAGGTCAGGTTTCAATTTAACTCTCTTCTTCATGAAGCCCAACACAAGGATTATTATCATCTACAACAAAAACAACAAATGTCTGTCTGTCCATCCGTCTGAGTGTCTGTCTGTCTCCTTGTAAGCTGTCTGTCAGTCTGTCTCCTTGTAAGCTGTCTGACTGTCTCCTTGTAAACTGTCTTTCTTTGTCCTTGTAAGCTGTCTGTCTGTCTGTCTCCTTTCAGGCTGCCTGTCTGTTAGCTGTCTGTCTGTCCAATTGTATGTCTTTCTTGTAGGCTGTCTGTTTGCCTGTATATCTATATGTCTGTCTGTCTGTCTAGCTGTCTGTCTGTTTATCTATCTGTCTGTCTGTCTGTATATCCACATGTCTGTCTGTTTGTCTGTCTGTCTGTCTTTCTGTCTGTATATCTGTCTGTCTGTCTGTCAGGTTTGTGCCTTTGTGCCTTTCTTGTTTCTATCAAATAAACCTTTTCTTACCGCTGGTCCCAACAATCCCACTTCATAATCGTATTCATCAACAAGGCAGCTTAAAGATAACAAATCAATGAATAAATTACAATAGAATAGAATGGAACATGTATTATAGTTAACGAGTCGGGGTGATTAACTCTATTAAAAATAACTGACAGTCTGTCTTGTTCAGTTACGTTCATACTTTCGTGCAGTCTAGCCATAATTGTCACGCCACAGTGTTACGGTAATAATAACAAGTCTTACAAGTGCGACAAAGACTTGGCTGCACCATGTAGCAACTCTAGCAAAATTTGTTTAGTATAGGCTACGTTTACACGGTACCGGATGAATTTTTGACCGGTCAAAAGATCGACCTGGACCTAATGTTCGCACGGAACCGATCAGTATTTTCCTTCTGTTCAGACGAGACCATCGGAACCGGTCAATTGTAAGTTTTGTCAGTGGTTTTAACATCTGACCATGCGCACTGGGCTGATTATGGCTAAGTTTACACGGTACCGGACAAATATTTGACCGGTCAAACTGTTTACACCGTACCGGTCAACGTTTTGACCGGGCCGGCTAAAAAATCGTCCTCGATTTTGCAGGTCGAATATTTGTCCGGTTAGGCGTCCAAATTATTGCACGTTTAGCGCGGTCCCGTGTGAACGGAACCTGTATGCGGATGTTTTTTTGACCGGTCAAAACTTTGTCCGGTACCGTGTAAACGTAGCCATAATTATTCCGAACCTAATCAACCCTATTCATATTTTAGCCTATTAGACCATTTTCCAATAGAAAAAAAAAATATTCATGTCATGTCAAGTAACATTTGTGATCCTTGTTCGTCAAGACCTCTGACAGATTTGGGACATTTTGTTCTATATTGACGGGGGGGCGTGTGGGACTTCCAAATACCGCAATGCCGTGCCAAAAAATCGAAAATACCGCGATATCGCGCGCGTTAAAAAAATCAGAAAAACATACCGTGATACCGTACCAAAAATCACAAATTGTCGCAATCAATTCAACTACAATACACATGTAATACACTCCATAGAATGCTTTTTAACTAAATATGGAAGAAACGAAATAAAACTAGACTATTGAGAGGCTAAAAGCATACGTTCTCAGCAAGATTGATGTATTTTAAGAACACGTCATCGCGGCGAGCGAGGAGGCAACGCAAGTTTTAGATATCGGGCCATACCGTGAATACCGTGATTAAATTGATTAATTTTCGTATACCGCGACTTAAAAAACGAAAATACCGAACAAATACCGAACAGTTAAATTTTACTTACAGCGCTACCAAGCAAAAACTGACAGAATATACAATGCTTTTCTCGTGACCAGAGAGGAGCATCGGATTGGACAAAATGGTCATGAATTATTAATGTTTCTTTTAAGTTCGTATATTGAAGCGGTAATTTGCATAAATTTTCTGGTCGTGGTCGAAAATTCTCATTTTCTCGAAAAGAAAATAGTTTTTGAAGAAAAAAACTTTGCCAGAGTTCTAACCTCCCTAGGGCCTATTGATATGCAAAAAATAAAGAAAATCTATTTTTTCATATTTGCCGCGTGGTGCTCGATTTTCCGAGACATTAGGGAACTTTAGATTTGACAACGAGTACGAGATTGAGTACGAGTACAAGTTTTAAAATTGGCCTTGTGTGTATTGTTGATACTGAATTACATTCCACTTCTTGTTTTTATTCATTTGGTGTCTCAATCTATACACAGGAACACAATTCATCATCAACAACACACAGAAGGCCAATTTTAAAACTCGTACTCGTACTCAATCTCGTACTCGTTGTCAAATCTAAATACTCAAGGAAAACTTGTCAATGAAAAATTTCTGATCGTCAGTTCACGAGCTATGAAGGCAATTGTTAAGAAAATATTAGCTCATCGACGGATTCACATTATTGACGTGTATCTGCATCGATGCATTCAAATATGCAATGTTGTTTGAAATATTACTTACTTTGAAGACATTATCAGAACTAATCTGCCTTTCTGCTATTCCAAAAGAACTTGGGGTAGATTTGGAGCTAAATTTGAGCCTTGATATAAAGGAAATAACAGTAAGCGTTTCAACAATGGCTAGCTGGTCACTTATGATAATTCTCAGAATCGCACGTGGAGCGTCGGTCACCCGTATTTCTTTGGGTGTCACGCTAATATGGAGGTTTATTTATATTTTGGTGGCGTGTGCACCAGCTGACGGTCTTCACGACCAATGAAATTGTCAAGGAAAACTTGTCAATCAAAAATTGCTGATCGTCTTGAGTGTCGGTGTCACGCAAACATGGAGGTTATTTTGTGATATACTTTGGTGGCGTGTGCACAAGCCGACGGTCTTCTTTTTTTATAAAACTATTGGCAAAGTGTAAAGAATGCGGGATTGCTTCGTCTTTTTCATAAAATTTTGAACTTCTAGAGAGTAAGTTTTAGGCATTTTACTTAATCAGTCCACATATCTCAATTGTCAAAAGCAGTTTTACACAGTTTTTCAGTCTGTCACGAAGCTAAATGCCGCAGAACAATAGATAGTTGCCTACTTCTTACACACATCATTACTTAATCCGAAATTATAATTTCAAGCTCGGCATCGCGTCATGTCATGTCACTATTTTTTTTAACGTCTATTCAGGAATGAAGCACAAGCCCAACCTGGCCAGGACATGAAGTGAATAATGTTATGATAATAATTATTGTGATCAAAACGTTTGCTTCAAAAATGTCCTTCCACCCTAATTAAGGGACGACTAATAGAAAGAATTCGCAAATTAAGCCCGCGTTGTACACAACTTATTAAAGGGAGGGTTATTTGTACTTTTTATCAAATCCGATTTTGGGTCACAAGTTTTAAGATTATAATGCTTTTTAAAAACTTTTAAAACTCATAAATTAGCCTCATTTTTTTAGGTGTAAAATACTTAAAGAGTTTTTTATGCGTTTTACGATGGATGGCGAAATTATAGAAAGCTCCCTATCCCGGTCAGGCAAGCATTAACGCATTAATATTTTCCCGTCGCCTTTCAATTTTATTCAGAGGAATGCTAACGAACTTGAATGCTAATGACTTGATGACATTAAACGTTCTCTTGTTTCAAACTTTTCATCGAATGACTGAGTAGTATAATGGTTTAATGCGAGGGTCCAGCTATGCGGAAGGTCTCGGTTCGAATCCTGTCGTTGGTACGCAAAGACTGTTTTCGACAAAAAAACGCCATCAAATACATTATTATTAAGTCTTATGATGTTTATAAGTAGAGGGGGAGGGTAACTAATGTGTAAAGGTTTGGTTTCAATTATATGTAGTACAAATAAGTATAATGCTATATGACTTGAACTGAATATTTCAAGTATTCGGACTTGAAAATTTCAGTTCAAGTCCGCTTGGACGTACTCGGACTTGAAAACAGTGCAAGTCCGCTTGGACGTACTTACGCTGGTATCAAGTATCTGCATATGATCAAAATCGCACCATCGTGTTGTCCAATTAATGTTATTTCAAAAATTCATTAATTATTCATGAGCTAATTGGCAAACCCGATGGCGCGATTTTGATCACATTAGTGTTCAAGTTCATTAGCATTCCTCTGAATAAAATTGAAAGGCGATTGTTTTATCATTTCCTTGTGGGAATTCATTGAGAATGAACATTAAATTATAAACAGATTATTTATATATTTTAGAATTGCTTTTACTTGCTATATTCTAAACCCTCCTCGGCTTTACAATTCTTTTTTACCATATCAAACTTTTTATTTTTATTCAAAGATTCCTCATGAATAATTGATTCGTTTTAGAAGTAGTTCAAAGGCCTCCAAATCGGACTGGATGGGGGCTTCGCCTCGGACTTGAAACCCCCGTCCAGTCCTCATTTTCGGCTTTTAAACATTACATGAACCCTGACTGTAGAGTTTCAACTCTAACTAACTTGAAACAATGCATTGGTGACTTAGTACATCATTTTTTACTACAAATAACAGGGTCGCGACGAGGGATGTGGGATCAGGGAGCACAGAGGGATAGGAATCATATGAATATTTTCTCTATTCTAATCTACAAAACTAGTATAAACATTGACACTATTTTCAATGAGCATGTTTGCCTCTTCTAAGACGATGATAGCTGTGTCTTTAGGTTCTGTTTCTGCTCTATATTCTACTCTACAAAACTAGTAAACATTGACACTTCTCATCATTTCCATGGGCATATTTGCCTCTTCTAAGACGATGTTAGCTGTGTCTGTAGGATCTGTTTCTGCTCTCTATTGTGGACTCTACAAAACTAGTAAACATTCACACTTTTCAGCCTTTCAATGGGCATGTTTGCCTCTTCTAAGATGATGGTAGCTGTGTCTCTAGGGTCTGGGGAGTAGCCTCTGTTAACCCTCGACATCTCACGCTTTCTGTAACGAACAAGGCTTGGGTTGCGTATTAGCAGTACAGCTAAAAACCAACGATTAAAAGCTGTAGTTGAAACACGTGGTCTTTCTCTTGTAGGATAGGCTACAAAGACAAAAAGAAAACTCGTTGAATTGCGTTGATGATTGTATTGATAATGATAATCTGAAACTAATCCTTCCTTCCTTCCTTCCTTCCGTCCATCCTTCCTTCCTTCCTTCCTTCCGTCCATCCTTCCGTCCATCCTTCCGTCCATCCTGCCTGCCTGCCTGCCTGCCTGCCTGCCTGCCTGCCTGCCTGCCTGCCTGCCTGCCTGCCTGCCTGCCTGCCTGCCTGCCTGCCTGCCTGCCTGCCTGCCTGCCTGCCTGCCTGCCTGCCTGCCTGCCTGCCTGCCTGCCTGCCTGCCTGCCTGCCTGCCTGCCTGCCTGCCTGCCTGCCTGCCTGCCTGCCTGCCTGCCTGCCTGCCTGCCTGCCTGCCTGCCTGCCTGCCTGCCTGCCTGCCTGCCTGCCTGCCTGCCTGCCTGCCTGCCTGCCTGCCTGCCTGCCTGCCTGCCTGCCTGCCTGCCTGCCTGCCTGCCTGCCTGCCTGCCTGCCTGCCTGCCTGCCTGCCTGCCTGCCTGCCTGCCTGCCTGCCTGCCTGCCTGCCTGCCTGCCTGCCTGCCTGCCTGCCTGCCTGCCTGCCTGCCTGCCTGCGTTCCTTCGTTCCTTCTTTCCTCTCAATTATAGGTCTGTCCGGGAATCTGTTCATTTGAATCATCAATTCACCTGCATACACTTTGCGTCTTTCTTCGATTAAAATCTGGCAGAAACAAAGCATGACGGGATGTCTGAAGGCCACTAGTACATTAAGAAAGCCAAGATACGACATATAACCTAACATAAGAGAATACAAGGTAAAGCCAAGGTACGACATATAACCTAACATAAGAGAATACAAGGTAAAGCCAAGATACGACATATAACCTAACATAAGAGAATACAAGGTCAATTTCGTTGGTTGGTTGGATGGTTGGTTGGTTTGTAGGTTGGTTTGGCTGGTTAATTATAATTGTTGAGATAACTGGTTCGTTGTCGATTATGTGTGATGTGTTTAAAGTGTGTGGTGATAAGTATTTATCTCACCTCTATCCCATTTCCTGTACCCTGTCATCATTAACGTTCGGTCAAGTCGGCACAGGAAAACGACTCCTAAAACTGCTCCTTTAGCAACACGTGACAGTCCTGACCATAAACCAACCAAGATATTTAGGAAGAAAAAGAAATAGGACATGACGTCATACAAACGCCTGAAACATAAAAAAGGAAAAATAGAGTGAGAATAAGATGAGAAGGCAAATGACTGGAAGAGGTAAGATGAGAAGACAAAAGAAGAGGAGAGATGATATAGAAGAGGAGACGTTAAAGTCTATACAAGAGGGTGTGACAGGATGGCGTGCCAAGATGGTGTGATGAGAGGGCGTGACAAGATGGCGGGACACGAGGGCGTGACATGATGGCGTAACAAGATGTCGTTACCTGTTGTCAATGGTAACTGTCAGATCAGGGTATGTTCTGTCACAAAACACAAACTTGCACAGCAACACAACCGCAAGCCATATGAGTAATGGAGATATAACCAGAGGCCTGTACAGTAAACAATATAGAAACACTAAATAAAGCAACAAGAACGTCTACTTGACAAACAACAATTTTAAACACTGGCTGCAAGGCAATTATTAGCATAAGAAATCGCGCGAACTTGAGTACAATTTGTATTGGAAATCGCACGATGTTGAGACAATTCGTAATTAATAGGTACGAGTGATGTTTTGAAAGTATTTAAAATTGGAGGAGCATTTTAGGCAATTTGATAATTTTCAAAAAATCACGAGTATCTATTAATTACCAATTAGTATTATTACCCCTGGGTTCCCGAGGATGATTTATAATAATACTGAAAAACTAATTAGTACTCGGCAGAGTACAATATACGATTTAATTATACTCCTAGTCCTCGACCAATCAGAATCGAGTAATTTTGTACAATATATTATTATAGGAAATGTCAGCTCAATATAATAATGACAGGATTAATAAGAACAAATGAATAACAATAATAATGTAAAGAACAACAACAATAACTTTATTGTAATGATCTAGCGCCTATAACAACCTTTTGGGAATAGGTGTATGCCTATAATTCCTTTCCATCTTGGAATGACCTATCGCCTTGGACAACCTTTTTGAAATAGGTGTGTATGCCTATCGTGATCCCAGGGTAAGGGACTCCCCCAGGCGATGTACTACCCAGAACGAAAATTGTCAAACCACCCCAAAAACGTCGGACCTCCCCGTCATTTTACCCCCCGAGTACATCGCCTGGGGACTCCCTTTGTCCAAGTGGTTGGTGTGAACGGCAATCCTTTAGTTTGGAAATATTTTTTGTATGTGCGTTTTAGGATTCTGGCTCAAAAGTCAATGATGTAACGTGACTCGGTACCTGTAAGGACCATTTTTATTTGGCTTTGTTACTATGCTTAGCTGCCAAGAACATCGCAAAGTCGTATCTTTTAGGGGTTGTGATTGAATGAATATAATTGAATGAACACCTTGAATACGATTGCGACTGCTACAGACAGCTCTTTTAAAATTAGTATACACCTATTTCAATTAACGTTGTCCATCTAGAATGGTTGATCTGAGACCGATAGGAATTGTGGGAGTTCATTAAATTTCAAATACATTGTTTTCATCACACTTGAATGGTGCTGAATTACAGATAACAGTATTTCAGAAGTAAATATTGATATTCAAGCGTGATTATGATAGTGCATTTGCAGTTTAACGAGCTCCCAGAATTCCTATCGATCTCAGATCAACCATTCCAGATGGACAACGTTAATTGAAATAGGTGTATACAAATACTTACAGTAGAACAAGAAACAATTGTTTCAAGAGTTCAAGTAATGCTTCTCTGCCAAGCAGCATGTCTGCAAGTTGGCATATCCAAACCGGTAACAACAGGAAAAATATGGAGATGGACACTACAAGATAACCTATCAAAGGCATTCACAATAAAATTGATAAACATTTATTCAATATGAGATTTTGAATTATGGGATAGATGGATGATGAATGATAGATAAGATATATAAGATGATGTGAGGTGAGACGAGATGAGGTGAGATGAGATTAGTTTTGTATATACATGTGTTAGTTACCTAAATAACGAGAGTTTTTTTAAAATGCTTACCAATAGCAGTAAAGCCAATTTGATATCCACAAAAACGGAGACATTTACCCTATACAATTTAAACATGAGAGTATGAGTTTACAGAACAGGAGTACATTCAGTTACGATCATCATCACCATCACCATCATTATTATTATCATCACCATGACCATGATCATCATGATCATCAGTATCACCACCACCACCACCACCACCATCATCATCATTACCAGCACCATCATCATCATCACCATCATCATTACCACCATCGATCATCATCATCATCACCATCATCATCACCATCATCATCACCATCATCATATCATCATCATCATCATTACCACCACCACAACCACCGTCATCATCACCATCACCATAATCATCACCATCACCATCATCATCATCATCATCATCACCATCATGATCATGATCATCGTCATACTAACCACAAGAGTTTTAGGGTTCATATATTCATCTGGTAGTAGTCCTCTTCTTGTTTGGTATGTTCTAAGGACATCTGATCTGTCATGTATATAAAGACAATTGTGATGTACATCGTTGAAATTAGAGGCATTAAGGTAATAGCTATGCAAGCAAGCCTGTTGATGTAGTTACAACGTTAACGATAATCGTTATATCGAATTTGAATTTTTCCAATCAATTCAACCAATGACGTTAAGCCGTTTACCTACAATCTCCTCCAACATAGAAGTCAGTGTATGTGGGCCGATTTTCACTCCGTTCCTAATATTCTTCTTACGACAATTTAATTAAACAATAGTTTAGAGATCTTTTATAGAGCTGATTATGGTAGATGAATCTCACACCATCGATCGAAACCATTGAACTATTGTACACAATTGAACCATGTTTTCAAACTTTAATAGTAAACTGTCTTTGCAAAGACGGCAATAAACGTTTGGGTTGTTTTGATTGACTTTCGGCCTCTATTTGTGTGTTCATCACAATTTCAAACTGTACCTGGCAATTCTTACTAATTAGGGGGCTTATTAGGAAAATAAGAGTCATCATTGCAGGCTATCCCTTCCTTTCCCCTCCCCCTCCCCTTCTCCTCTCCCCAATCTCCTAAGAGCCGCTACGCTGGCTTAGATACGACGAGCATACCCGACATATCCCGAGGCGTCCCCTCTCCCCGGGATAATGCATTCTGATCCTTACCTGTGTCTTTGTAAAAACATACATAGTTGAACTACAGCAACCAAACAACCAAGGAGAAGCGCTGCTGTCAAATAATCTGATTGGAAAAAAAGTATATCATTTAAAAAGTAATGAGTAATGAATATATAGATAAATGTTGATCTTAACATAGACGAAAGGACTCGGATTAGAAAATCTGAATCCAGATGGAAATCGAGCCTGCACCTTCCATCCATTATCTGGTCAGACGCTCTAACCACTGATCTACTGGAACTCATATAGTGAGTTAGGTCTTCAGTGTGGGCTTTATGTAATATGCGAACTGTATGAGTCCTCTCGTTTATGGTACGATATCTATAGCAATTTATTTATATATTTCTACATATGATAGCAATCGTCATTTACATCGACTTTGATAATGATAAGGACGATAATAACAATATTGTGATTGCGACTACATTAATTGTGATTTTGATTTTGTTCAATAAGTCCCCTTCACAGTTCCCTGCGCCATCTTGAAAGGTAGCCGGGCCTTTGCATCGAAGCAAGAAGAACGTTGAGCTTGTAATGATAGAGACAAATGAATAATTGTCCAGCAAGATGTTAAAATGTCTCTATCATTGCAAGCTCAACAATCGTCTCGCGTCGATGCAAAGGCCCGGCTACCTTTCAAGATGGCGCATTGAATTGTGAAGGGACTATTACTGATACTGAAAATAGTGAGGATGGCTTATACCGACAGTACTGACACTATATAAGACGAAAAGTTTTAAAGAATAAAAATACTTTATATAGATTGCATGATCAGAACAAATTAATTAACATTGATAATGTTGACGATGTTGAGGTCGATGATAAAAACGATCGTATCAAAGATATGCCTATTGTTCTGTTGCAATCTCAACCTTTTAAAAAAAAGTAAAAAAAACTCGCAAAGATTACATACGGTATCTTTGATACGGATGATTTTGAAAATATTCATGGTGCTGGTACCAGGTGATCTCGCTTCGAAGCGCGCAAAGGATTGTTTGTCAAAACGAACAGTTCCAAAATAGCGCCTCGAGACAGAAACGATTGCGGTTACTTTTGGGCATTTGCGTTTTGTTATGTTAAGGACGTATTTATAGAGGGTTAACACAGGAAACAACTCTCTCGAACGACACCATCTTGGAACTGTTGGCGATGCAGCAAAAATGCTTCTGATTGGCTTATACTAACCGGAAGTGCGCGCGCGAAATCACCTGGTACTGATTGTGCCAAAGATGTTGATGATGATCATGGCGATGATGGTGACCGGTGGTGGTGATTGTTGAAATGTTGGAAATGTATAGATTATAAAGAGTAATCTAAGGTGGCACTCATTATTTATGGTGGGTGAATTACAAGGAGGTGGTGAATTGTGAGGAGGGTTTTTTGTTTTTTGAAGGCTTGTGAAGGAGGGTTTACTAATTTTCTGGCCAATGGGAGGACGTGATTTAGATATGATAATATAGAGGATCATATAGATATTGGCAATCAACTAGAAAGCGTTGTGACAATTTGTGAATTTGAAGCAAAAACATCACCCATCGCCCACCCCACCATAAATATTGACTGCTCCCTCATATACAATAGGTTTCTTACCAAATAGAACTAGATATTCTGCAATCTGTTTCCCGAGTTTTGCTGCATACCCTTTTTTGAGAATTGTTATGATCATGATGAAGGTAAGTGTTAGCTGTAAACACAACCAATCAAATACATATTTAAAGGTTTTCAAATGCAATCATAATTAAAAAGCAGAAAGGTATCCTAGGTATGTTATATATACAGGGGGGTGCATCGAGAAAACTATCAACAATATCAATGATAAGTACCTGATAGACGAATATGAAAGACACAAACACTGCTGATAGAAACTGTGTTGAAAACTTGAAGTCTGAAAGCAATGGAAAGCACAGGTACTTTGAGATACTTGAAAGCCATGCAGGGGCTTATATATTAAAAGGTTATTTCACACTTGACACGGTTTTCTTTGTTATTCATAGGGATGTATCTCGGATTTAGTATCCAGTCCATTCGATTTTCTTTGTCATTCATAGGGTAGTATATCCCATATTTCCCTGGTTTACCTTTGTTTGACCTGCATGGTTTGCAGGCTATTTAACAATTAGACCCGAAGCCCGAATGGGCTACTGGTCAATAGCCCACGAGGCCGAGTCTTCGAGGCCAAATGGGCTATTGATCCGTAGCCCATGAGGGCAAGAGGTCTAATTGTTTTAGTATCCAACAATTTATAGGTCAAACTTTGCAATATTTTGAAAGAAAAATAAAATGTCAATCGTTTTATTTTGACAAAATGACAGAAAATTAAATACCGAGCGCGCGCTCAATGACGTGTGACGGCAAGTTTAAAAATCTGGCTTTCTCAATCGATCAAACTGAAGAATCGTGTGATGGCGTCAGTAGCGCGCGCTATTCAAGTCAAAATTCATTCACAAAACATCAAAATTATGTGCTTTTTTGTCATTTCCTTGCTCGTATTTGTAATTTTCGATTCAAAGAAAAGCATTATATTTAGTACTAAGCCGTTTTTGAAGAAATAGAAGAATCAAGAAACCTTTTCAAAGTTTACAAAACCGGCGGTTTCCCCAACCATGGGCTATCACCCATTAATACACACTTTCATTGTTTCGAAGTAGTCATTATTTACGAGAATCTTCAAGCTGGGGAGGGTTTTGAATTCAGCAGGGAAGAGTGGGGCTGATGAATTAATTATTCATAGGTCATTATTGTAGTCACTCAATTGGAACCAGAGGTTATTATTTGGAGCTAGAGGTTATTATTTTGATCCAGATCGAGGTTTGAAAGATACTTTGATAGATATGAAACTTAGACTTGAGACTTAGATCTAAATTTAAAGCAAAGAAAAAAATCAAATGACACCAACGAGATTCGAACCCCTAATCTCTGCCTTCGAATTCTTACACCTAACGCTGTATGCTATCTGACCAACCGATGTCAGTTTTGGTTTAAATAAAAACGAAATGTCTTTTTCTTGACACTTGTTACAAAAGACATTGTTAGCATTGGTCCCATGGGACGGACAAGAAAAATAGTTTAGTTAATGGACCCTTTGGGAATTGTTAGTAAGTGGTTTTCCTTCGAAAACAATGAGAATGTGTATTAAATGGGATAATGGCCTCGCTCCTCGGCTTATTGCAAATAATCCTATACTTAGTATCCAACAACTTATGGTCTATATCACAAATCGCGCGCTCTCATTGGCTACTCAACCATGGGCTATGTATAGGATAATGGATGAGCTCCGAGGCTTATTGAAAATAATGACCGAGCGCGCAGCCGAGGAGCGAGGCCATTATCCCATTTAATACACATTCTCATTGTTTTCAAAGGAAAACCACTTACTAACAATTCCCAAAGGGTCCATTAACTAAACTATTTTTCTTGTCCGTCCCATGGGACCAATGCTAACAATGTCTTTTGTAACAAGTGTCAAGAAAAAGACATTTCGTTTTTATTTAAACCAAAACTGACATCGGTTGGTCAGATAGCATACAGCGTTAGGTGTAGGAATTCGAAGGCAGATATTGCGGGTTCGAATCTCGTTGGTGTCAATTAATTTTTTCTTTGCTTTAAATTCAGATCTAAGTCTCAAGTCTTAGTTTCATATCTATCAAAGTATCTTTCAAACCTCGATCTGGATCAAAATAATAACCCCTAGCTCCAAATAATAACCTCTGGTTCCAATTTAGTGTCTACAATAATGACCTATGAATAATTAATTCATCAGCCCCACTCTTCCCTGCTGAATTCAAAACCCTCCCCAGCTTGAAGATTCTCGTAAATAATGACTACTTCGAAACAATGAAAGTGTGTATTAAATACAGATATAGCACGGGTACGCCTGTATAAAGCCTGTAAATTTAACCAGTTCAATGCTTCCTTACATCACTTACACTTAGGCTTCAAGACTTGGAAATTTTGTTCGAAATTTACTAAGTCACCATCTTAATTAAGTGAAAAAAAGAAGTCTATGATATTACTGAGATTCGAACCCGGACCTTCCGCAATGAAATCCCCTCACTTCCCAACTATACTACTGATTCGATTCATGGAAAGCAATGAACGGATAAGCAAGTCATGGTATATACAATTAAGCTTGTTAACATTAACTTGAAACGAATAGAAAAGCCATTGTCAAATGTTTTCTTTTGGGAATAAAGTGACAATGAACAGTTAGCTATCGTCCCATTGGGATTGTTGTTGTGTGAACAAGAACACTGATATGCATTCATTTTGTATTCATTCTATAGAAAACCTCATGAATTGGATACTAAATTTTTTAGTTCCCTCGCACGTCGGCTCTTAGCTACAAACAGCCCTCGGGCTGTTTATAGCAAAGAGCATCCGTTCTTGGTAACTAACCCTTACATAAACCACCGGGTCTATATCTAGTTGTAACCCTTGCATTTATAATTCATTGCAACATGTACATTAGACTTAGACTTTTAATTTACTAGATAGCGAGTTTTGGCGAAAAATTAAAAAAGTACCAATGCCAGGATTCGAACCGAGAATCTCTGCATTGCTGTATTCGCGCTTTAAGCCATTATACTACTTAAGGCCCGTGCAAACGCACGCAACATTTTTGGACCAACATGGTTGCTCCAACATGTTGGGCCCGTTTAAACACCCTGTTGGATGATGTTTGATGAAACTCATCCAACATTTCTTTTGTTATCGTGTTCAACAAACCGTATATCGAAACAATGTTGGCCAACAATGTTGCGTGCGTTTGCTCGGGCCTTTAGTCATCCGATGGGAAGTTACCAACAAAAAATCGTTTAATGTCATCAAGTTCGTTAGCATTCAAGTTCGTTAGTATTCTTTTGAATATAATTGAAAAGTGATTGGAAACAAATATGGTAACAAATAAGATATAAATACAGTTATTTTAATATTTTTTGATAATTTTTGACATGCGTCCGGAAGTGTTGCAAATTACGCAGCCACTTTCTTAAGGTCTGATGGTGTTTGCTTACGACATAGTCAACTGTATAAGCCATTTAGGCGAGCCTTGTTTATTTGGCTAATAACAACGATATCAATACCTGGTCGAGATACATAGATCTTGTTTTTCAAAGTCACATACCAAGGCTCATTCTCCTGTGCCACTCTGAAAACATCAATTGTCCAATAACAGGTCAGAGTTCAAGTGATGTTTCAAGTCGAGTTAAGTTAAGACAGGTCAAGTAAAATCAAGCTGCAATAGTGTCAATTCGATTCAAGTCAAGTCAAGTCAAGTCGATTCACGTTTTGAGTCTAGTTGATCCAAGTCAAGTCGATCCAAGTCAAGTTGATTCAAGTCAAGCTGAATTAGGTCAAGTCAATTTAAGTCAAATTGATTCAAATCAAGTACCTTTTTTTGTGTAGTCTGTTTTCCAACAGCATAACAACATGTTTCTTGTCAATATCTTCAGCAACAGATTCACCTTGTTCTGTACTTTGTAGCTGTAATAAACATTGGAGCCTCTTAAACTACTATACAGGTAACCACATCTCAGTTATCTCAGTTGGTCTGGGTTTGTTAATATTCCCGGCCCGAGTGATTACATTGTGTCCTTGAGCAAGACATTTCCTATCTCATTGCCTCGTCTTCTCGGATAAAGACGTAAAGACGTAAAGCCGTAGGTTCCGTCTGCTTTCACTCTAATCCTATCTATATAAGGTGGACGTTAAAGCTTCTGTTGTGTTGTTTGCTAAGAGTAGGGGATTGTCTCCCGGTACCACAGTCTGGTCTCGGAGGCATTTAGTATAATAATCGCACTCATGTTGTAAACTGCGTGGCAGCAATGTGCGACTTCATATAGCAGTCCGTTAAGTCCTCCACGTTTCTCATGTACACTGAGACGTCTGTTCTAGTTTGTTTTATCACTGTTATTATTTTAAGGACCAGCACTCGTCAACACTAGTCTAAAATAACTCAAAAGTGCAACTTACAAAAATGTCGTGACAGCTTGCGTGACGGGAGTAATGTTTTTTTTAGGTGTTTGAACAGAAGAACTGCGTAGCTGCCACAGAGCAGGATGGTACAAACCACTGATGGTAGGTGCAACAGTATCTTTGAATAGAACACAAATGACAGACCCTGGAAAAAGAAATTTACTCATTTATTTGTGGGTAGGTTTATTTTTTGGTTGTTTATATTTATACTTATTTATTTTTTGACAAAAACAACAAATTATTATGTATATGTTGGTTGGTTGGTTTTATTCTCAAAAGATTACTATACGCGCGCGTTTCTTGCTAAGCATTAAAGTAGAATAAAATGATTAGTACTTACTAACTGCTTGAATCTATGACGTGTCTGTTCGTCAACTGAGCATCCCAAATACAAAACCAAATTGACTATACACCTAGTATGTGGAAAATAGAACTATTTTGAATTTATGTTCTGGTCTCTTTATCTCTTCTTATCTCTTTATTCCATGATGGGGAGGGAACTGGAGAGGTGAACTTATACTAGAAATGCACATGATATTGATGATAATAATAATGATGATGATACGATAATGATATTGATAATAATAATAATGATGATGATAATGATAATAGAAATAGAAAATGCAAATGACTAACCTGATGAAGGCATACATAAAACCTATGGTGTATCCAATAGCTTTGTATTCAGCATGAACACACGCTAGATATGGATAGTTGATGATTCCATACAGAATTGTCATCAAAATGCCTACAACAGCTAACAAAAGAACAAATAAGCCAGCCAGCTTTTAAATAGAAAGCTGTACGTCCAAGCGTCGTTACAGTGTTGTATTGCTATTATTATACCTTTGATGTATGGTGTTTTAGGTAAGTTCTTAGATGCACTGCTCATGGGTAAGTCTGGATACAATGTCTGAAAAAACATTACAAAGCAGGAAGACGCTGTTGCACCAAATGCAAGAATGATAATCAACTTGTTTCTTTCTTTACCAAGAAAGTCCACAGGCCTGTAAAGATGACAAAGAATATCATTAGGTAGGGGAGGGTGTAAACAAAGTGTGTAGGGAGGGGAGGGTGTGAACAAAAGGTTGTGGGAGGGAAGGGTGAGAACAAAGTGTGTAGGGAGGGGAAGGGTGTGTACAAAGTGTGAAGGGAGGGTAGGGTGTGTAAAAAGTGTGTAGGGAGGGGAGGGTGTGTACAGAGTGTGTTGGGAGGGGAAGGTGTGTACAAAGTGTGTTGGAAGGGTGAGGACAGAGTAGGTAGGTTGGAGAGGGGAGGGTGTGAACATTATGTATAAAGTATGATGTTATAATAATGTGCATAACTCACATGGGTAGACCTGGTCGTCCATTCAATAGGTCAGGTTTCAATTTAACTCTCTTCTTCATGAAGCCCAGCACAAGGATTATTATCATCTACAACAAAAAATACAAATATCTGTCTGTCTGTCTGTCTGTCTGTAATTTGACAACCATTTTCACAACAGATTTTCAATTTTGTTTATTCAATTAACAATGGTTGGTTGGCAAGACCATAACAATTTACGTCACTATAGGTGAGCGTAGTGTTTACAAGTGTTGGTATTGTGATGCTAATTTGCCAACCATTTTAACAATAGATTTTGTAATCTTCTTTGTTCTAATAGCAATTGTTGGTTGGCAAAACCATAACAAAGTACGTCACCGAATAAAAAGACGTCCACTTATTCTTACCGATGGTGCCAACATGCCCATATCGTAACTGTATTCATCAACAAGACACCTTGAAGACAAACATATACAATCAATAAATGAAATAGAATGCTAGTAGACGGTGTTAGTGTTTTGAGAGTAAGTAACAATCTCGTTTAAAAAAAAAAAGACCACACATCTTATGTGGTCTTTTTAATTATATACCTGATAAAATACGACTTGCAATTGTTTATTAAAGGCCTTCAAAAACCAAACCTATCTTTTTTGTTTCTGTTCAAAAAATTCAACATTTTGCTATTTTTTTCCTGAGGAAATCAAGTTTTACTTTTTTGTTAATCAATGTAAACTTTGATTAGTTTTAAAACATTCGTCATTGCCGGTCATGAATTCTTTAATTTAGCGTTGACCTGATCAAGACTGATTGTGATTTTTTTATAGCGTGACACGATGACTGACATTTTCCATATTGCACCACAGGGAGCCAACTCTCGAAGTTTTTACAGATGATTACTTTTGTGTGTCAAGATTGCATTGATTATTAGTTTTGTCTTCAATAAAATTCCTTCAAAACACAAATGTCTCCTATTTTTCTGCAATGATACATGTTTTGGATGATCATTTAATGTCCCTAAGGCCTTGGAGTATGAAACACGTTTGTCATCTACCATAATGACAACATTTTAACATCTTAGCCCCTGATGAGTTAGGGGTGGACCATTTAACTTTTGAGTTGGGGGGGGGGGGGGGGGGGGGGTGGTGGATGATTTTGAAAAAAAATTTCCTGCAAGCCAAAATTGCCACTGAAATCTTTGCTTTTCTTTAAAATAAATTCCGTGCGCATGCCAGCGGGCTAAAAAAAATTTCCTGCACTGACAAAATCATCCACCCCCCCCCTACCCCCTCAATAGTCAAATGGTCCACCCCTTATGGGTTTACCATTACACTATATCGATCTATTCGTGTATTAGACCACATATGAGCTCATATCACAAATCACCTACAAACACACAAAATACATCCCTCTACCCTAACAATAGAGTCCGATTACCCTCTATTATTTAAACAAGTGTCAAGATTGCATATTAATGAGATAGTTTTGTCTTCAATAAAATTCCTTCAAAACACAAATGTCTCCTATTTTCCTGCAATAATACATGTTTTGGATGATCATTTAATGTCCCTAGATGAAAATTCTTCGAATTAAGTTTTCAGGATGACATGAGAGTCAGTTGTATACCTAAAGGCTTATATACAGACAAGAAGTAGACAATCCCTTGAGGGACCGCACGGTATCACTCTTCACAATAGTGGGGTAGGAATGACGATTGCGTAATCACTACTAGCATGCAAATATTCCAAATGTGACACATAGCAACTATTAAAGTGAAAACAAATGAAAACGGGCTATTACTTAACTTGCTTTGTTAGACGTTTGCAAATGTCACCCTTGTCTGTATATAATCCTTTAGGTCAGTATTCAACTGATATAAATGCACAATGTTTTAAATTATACTCACTTTGAAGCCATGTTTTATATATAACTGTAGAGGTCTTGGGATGATTTGAAGCCTAATTTTAACCTTTGGTAAAGAAATGACGCTAATAAATATATAAAATACAATGTTATTTATAGCAGTCAAGCGCATCCACTATCTTCTCCTAAAGGGCAGGGCAAACGGCTTCAACATATAATTGCTCCAAAATTGGCTCGATTTTGTTAAACGCTGTAGAATGGTTGTTGAACTACGTTGAACATAGGGGGTAAACGGTTTCAAAATATTGAAAAAAAATTGGTAGGCAAACGGTTTCAACATTACCATTCAACAAAATGAAACCGACGTTGAAGCAAATGTTGACATCAAAGCCGTTTGCCCGGGCCTTATCAGTAATTAATCAATATCATTAAGTTTCGATTTTTAGAACCCCAACATCAGCATCATGAGAAGCATGTAGATCTCTTACATGGATGGTTACTTGTAACTTGAAGGCGCAGTGATCTTACCTTAGCTTAAATGAATCTGAACATACACAAGAGATCAGTCCGTTCACAATCAGACCAAGCGCGCGCACAGAGGAATTTGTCACTGTCTGAGCTGCATGTTAATTGGGGGCAAAATATAATCATGCATGTCACGCTCAATGTATGTGAAAATCATTGTCCCTGCGACAAATGTTTTTGTTTGCAGAAGACATGCACACAAATTCAATTATTCTGTTTCATTTGATCAATAATAGATGTTTTTAAAAACCTGAAAACCTATAGAAACAAACAAACAAAAAACATATGGGCAAACGGCTTCAACATTTGCTTCAACAAACTAAACAATAGAGTTATCCCGTCTAGAATTTAAGAGACACTTCGCCTTCATGTAAACAGCCCCACAAATTGGCAATTCAGTAATGCGGTTGAGCCATTTTAAGTGCATTGGAAGTACGCTAACAAAACTCAGGATACCCTTTAATTATATGCAATAGTTGATTTTCGATTTTTTGCTTATTTTACCAAGAATGAATGTTAATTAAGTTTTACACTGTACTGTCAAAAGTTACAAACCTCATAAATCAATGAAACATAACAAAGCTGGGCGCCCTTGAGCTATAATTTGCACTACCGAATTCATTTCAAGCATACTGATTGCGAGCCACGTTGCTCTGATGAATTGCACAGGTGGGCTCACACTAGACTCCAAGTACATCTAAACATTCTAGGGACGGACAATTTGATTTTTGTAGGGGAGGGGTGGGGGGGGGGGGGGGGGTAGATTTTCAGTGTGCTCGATATTTTTATCTCGCCCTCCAATGTTGCCGGATATTTTTTTGCTGTACCAAGCTATATTTTTTTGCCATATTGCCGTTGCACGATTTTTTTTTAGGCCGGAGATCTTACTAACTCGATATTTTTTTGGGGGAAATAACCCACCCCCCTACAAATATTAAATGGTCCGTCCCTAAAGTACATCTTTTAGGTTTGTTTGTCTACATAAGGCGTTCACACTGACGAACAAGTATATTACTTTGCCCTTTATCTGTCAATCATAGGCCATTCGAGAATCAAGTTGGATTACTGTGGAATCGTTTTTTTTAGAATCTTTGATACATCCCATGAAACAAAAATGCTTGCAATAATAATATACAAGGTCAATATTTCCCGCTAGAAAGGTCAACGTATATCTCTAATGTGTACTGCACAGCAGAGGGTCGTACCAGGGTTTATAGAAAAAAAGATTGTTTTTATATCTTGCGCTTGCGCTTGCGCTATCAATGCGTCAGACGGTTTTCACGACGAAATAAGGTCTCTTGCGCTTGCGTCGCTAGTCGCAGGCTTAACTGGAGTAGTTTTCATTGGAATGTGAAACAATCACTTAAAGTCAGTGTATAATATAATAGTTAATAAACGTTATATTCCAACAAAAGAAAACACAGAGCATTTAATTTTGTCTATTTTACAGCCTGGTGAAAATCACTCTAACCCTTCGAGATACCACATAATGATGATGAATCGAAAAAAAAATACCAAGAAAGACTATAGTGGTTTTCATTAACCCATGAAAACCCGGTTTCTCCCTTTATCCAAGTGGTAGGGGTGATCGGCGTACCTGTTAGGGTTAAAATATTTCTTGTGCATACCATTTATGGTCCTTTTAGAGTTTTAGCTCAAAAATCAGTTGTTAGGGTCATTTTTACTCTGCTTTATTTTTATCTGTGCGTACCTTTTAGGTGTCGTTTTCAAAACGCCCGGGGGGCGTGAAACACACTTTAGCGTAATTATAATATACTTTGGTTGTTTTGTATTTTATTGTTTCTACATGACTATTATGAGTTAATGGAAAACACGTTAACACTTACTAGTAGCAAACGAAAAAAAATCATTGTTTTCTTTTGTTCTCTATTGAAGTAATAAGTCTTTTTAAATCCAATAATAAATTAAGTAATATATTAATACGTAATAAGTGTTCTTAAATCCATTCTGTCTAGTTTGCACTATATTGTTAAAAGGGCCTTTTCCTACTTTCGATCACAAAAGATTTACTAACAATATCTGATAATCTTATTTATTTGATGTGTCAGTCCGTGTTTTACAAATTTTCCGAAAACTCGGAATGAGTGCGTATTTTCCGACGATTTGTAAAACACGGACTCAGTCCAGTCCGGCCGTGTTTTCTGGGTCCAGTCCAGTCCGTGGTTTACAGAATGCCTTCTTGCGTGGCAATCGACGAATAGACACAATTCAAAACCATCACATCGTGACTCTTTGCTCTACGAGCGTTTGTTTGTACACCAACATGGCAGTTAGCAACGGTTGTCAGGGCTTTAGTCACGTGAGTGAAAACCGATAATTCTTGGTTAAATGAAACAGATTGAATATGTGTGAAAAGTTTGTCGCGGGGACGATGATTTTCATATAAATTCTATGGTGGTCCATTCGTTTCAAAATTGGGGCCTGATGTACGCCTTTTTTTCTCCCCACGTACAGTCTTAAAAACGCGTATATATATATGCATGGGTCTTTTTTGCGTCTATACGCGACATTTTTTGTCTAAGTTTGAATAATTAGAAGGAATTCTTCAAGTATGAAAAGCCCGTCAACTCTTTAATAATAAAATCAGAGTCCCAGAGCGAAGAACCTTCTAACATCTATATCTAACATTTCCAAGTGACAATTCCATCTATAAAATAATAAAGATTTTGAGCTTTCAAGCTTTTCGATCATTAATTGAAAATTATATTTACTCTGATTATCTATGATTTGAGCTAACTTCAAGACATTCTGAACTTACTTATATAATAATAATAGACTTTATTCATATAGCGCTTATTCACTAATTAATTGCTCTAAGCACTTTACAAGAAAAATATATGTATACATAAGATTAACTATAAATATTAAATTCAAAATCTAAATATATATATATATAAAAGTATTATATAACATATGACAAAAGAAATATGACTAAGAGAACTAAAAAAAGTAATTCAAAAGCGAATTGGAATAAATATGTGACGACCCCAGTTGTCAGCTTTCACACTACTTATTAACTTAATCAATATCAATAGAGTGCAAATATTATAACCGTGAAATAGATAGGAGCAAATAGCACTTAATTAGTGTTTAATTAGACAAGACATAGGAATTTAGTGAACCATGACAAGAATTCAGTGAAGTATAAAATGAACACGGGCTTTTTCTAGTCTAACTCAAAACGAACTAAAATAACGATGAAAGACACAATTAAAATTGTTTGCTATACCACTTTATTTTTCTATGGTCGAAAAACCAAGACACAAGACACATCTAATAAGGAAGCTAAAAAAGATTCTAAAAACACAGGATCATTTGACTAATTACACATGCTTGCATGTGCAAGACCCATCACAGCTCGCTTATTTCTCATGCAACTAATCAAATTTAGGCAGAACTTAGGACATAATTAGTCATTAGTTAGCTAGCTAACTAGAGTGGTTTTCATTAACCCGTGAAACACACTTTAGCGTAATATGCTTTATTTCACTTTATTTAATACACTTTTACTTTGTGCTTTCTAATCATTTGCTCAATAGAGTGCAAATAATATAACCGTGAAATAGTTAGCTAGCTAACTAATTACTAACTATGTGCTATTTCTTGCCTAAATTTGATTTGTCAAGAAATAAGCGAGCCGTGACGGGTCTTGCACGTGCAGTATGTGACGGAGGAGAGACACATTTCATTTTAGCTTGCGACGACTGGGGCACACGTGGAAAAAACTGCATCATTTCAGACGTATTTTTCAGGAGAAAACACAGAGTTTGTTTCATTTCATTATTTGGTAGATTTTTCCTTGTCGTTTTGGTTCATTTATTTCTAGCTTTGATTGAGTTCTCGAGTTAAAATTCCGTCTTGTGTATTCATTATTTGCTGCGAGCAATAAGTCGAAACAATAAAATGGAGAGCAAGGTTTTTTTTCTTCTTGATTTTGATTTTTTTAAATGTGTCTTGCATCTTGATTTCTAGCTACATGTTTTTGAAACAATGAAATGGATAGCAAACAATTTCATTTGCGTGCTGTGTTGTTAATTCGAGTTCTCTGTGTTTGACTTTGTGTCTTGATTTTAGTTTTAGATACGTCTTCTTGTGTCTTGATTTTTAGCTCAAAAGAAATAAAAGTGTTAGCAAATACTAGTTCATTTGCGTATTGGGTATTTATTTTAGTTATAGTTGTGTCTGCGTCTTGATTTATTGTCTTGTGTCTTCATTTTTAACTCATTAAACGTCAGAAACACATTCTTTTGCGCACTGAGTCGTTGATCTAGAAAAAGCCCGTGCTCCTGTCATGCCTCACTGAATTCCTATGTCTTGCCTAACTAAGCACTAACTATCTCCTATTTGTTGCTATCTATTTCACGGTTATATTATTTGCACTATTACACAGTTAATATAGTTATTAGTTGTTTGTCTATTAAACCATTCATTTATTGATTTGTTTATTCAACCAATTATTGTATTATTTTTGAATGAGTTGAAATGCGTTCTGTGTATTAGTGAAATACATGATAGCTGATATATTGAAATTTGTAACACCGTAAAAAAATGTTGACTTAACTTTACTGACGGTTTGAGCTTTAGCCCTTCGTCGGAGTAAAAGAATTAGACTAAGGGGGATACTGAGTATAAATAAGAATCGGGAAAAGTGATGAACCAATCAAAAAGCGATAGAAAATGTAGGGGGAGTTAAAGAACAATGGAAAAATTAATTAAAAACATATCGTTCATTCATGCCGAAAGGTTGCTGTGTACCTAAGGAATAAATGATATGAGTCGCATTTTAAAGTCAACATTTTTTACGGTGTTACAAATTTCATTCTATTACCTATTGTTTATATCAAACACCGACGCAGCCTATACTAGTTTACTTGCTAGTTTCCATTTAAGTAAAGTTAGTTAACATTTTTTTACGGTGTTACAAATTTCATTCTATTACCTATCGTTTATATCAAACACCGATGCAGCCTATACTAGTTTACTCGCTAGTTTCTATTTAAGTGAAATACCGATATATGAGAAAAATATCATATGCCCTTGGTGGGAATTGAACCCCACGGTTTCGGCTTTCTAGTCCGACAAGTTACCACTACACCACAAGGACTAACAAGGATGGCTACGCAGCGGGACAATGCAGTATAGGGCAACTATTTATTAATTACTTAGTTGATTGGTTAATTTGTTGGTTGGTTGATTTGTTGGTTGGTTCTTTGCTTGACTGCTTGATTTATCTAATGTTCGATTATCTATTTATGGCAAACAAATTAAAATTATGCATATAGAACAATTAATGTAGAATAAAATGATAACTCACTATCTGCTTTAGATAGGCAACCAATGGATCTTCATATGAACATCCCAAATATAGAACCAAATTAACAATACACCTGTATGTAGAAGATATAGAGGATATTATTACAGTGGTACCTCTATTAAGCGGTCACCCTTGGGACTTTCCAAAGTGGCCACTTAATAGAGGTATACAATAGGCAAAGGAATAGCTAATTGTGGCCGCCTAATAGAGGGTGACCGCTTAATGTATTAATAATATTATTATAATAGGGGATCGGACATTGCATGGGCAAAAGGGTAGGGGGACTGTGGAGAAGAGGGACAGTGGGGAAGGGAAGGGGGGGGGGGGACAGTGGGCAAAGGGGGAAAGGGGGGACAGTGGGAAAGGAGGGACAGTGGGGAAGGGTGGACAGTGGGCAAAGGGGAAGTGGGAGAGTGGGAAGAGGGGCAGTGGGGAAGGGGAGACAGTGGGCAAAGGCCCCACTGTCCCCCTTCCCCCTTTGCCCACTGTCCCTCTTCCCCACTGTCCCCCACTGTCCCCCACTGTCCCCCATTTCCCCAATGTCCCCCTACCCCTTGTCCCCTTCTCTTGTCCCTACTACCCCCTTCCCCATTTCCCCTTCCCCAACCTTCCCATGCCAAACCCCCTACTTCGCTGAGATTAGCTGAAAGCTTATAATCTATTAAGTACATGCAATGATCATGGTTATGATGATGATAATTATGATATTGATATGATGACAATAATGATAATATCAAATGGTAAAAGAACATAGTAATGACTTACCTTATGAAGACATATAGAAATCCTAGGATGTATCCAACAGCTTTATACTCAGCATGAACACAAGCTAAATACGGATAGTTGATGATCCCATACACTACTGTCATCAAAATGCCTACAAAAGCTAATAAAAGACAAAGTAAAAGACATCAAGTCAGCCAGTATTGATCAACTTGAGGTGCAAATAGCAGAAGTAGTATAGTTATAAACATAATTGTGTCATGATTACTTAAATAATAATGATACTATAAATTATTATTTTTATCAGTTTTGCATAAATATAATAAATTCTTGTTTATATGATAATTAGAATAATAGTGTCAGGTAATATAATGAAATTTGTAACACCGTAAAAAAATGTTTACTTTTATACATCTAATTACAAAAATGCTTTCACATTAAATAGTGATATTCTTTTGTCTTTTAACTAATTATTTTCCCACTAAATTACAAAAGTCAGGACAATGTCTTGTAATTAGGTGTATATCGATCAAATAGGATATTTCTGTGAACAATCCCTGCAATCAAACCACCAGTTATTACTGTTATTTGATTGTCATTATTTACCTTTGGCATAAGGTGTTTTAGGTAAGTTCTTAGAGGCACTGCTAATGACCGAATTTGGATACAATGTCTGAGCAAACATTACGAAGAAGGAAGACGCTGTTGCACCAAATGCAAGAACGATATATAATCAGCTTGTTTCTGTCTTTACCAAGAAAGTCCACAGGCCTGTAAACATGACCAAGAATGTTATTAGGTAGGGTAGGGTACGTACAAAGTGTGTTGGGAGGGTAGGGTACGTACAAAGTAAGTAGGGAGGGTAGGGTGTGTACAAAGTGTGTAGGGTGTGTACAAAGTGTGTAGGGAGGGTAGGGTACGTACAAAGTGTTTAGGGAGGGGAGGGTGTGTACAAAGTGTGTAGGGAGGGGAGGGTTGGTACAAAGTGTGTAGAGAGGGGAGGGTATGTGCAAACTGTGTAGGGAGGGTATAGAGGGAAGGATACATAGTGTACAGAAGTCAATATAATAACTCACATGGGTAGACCTGGTCGTCCATTCAATAGATCAGGTTTCAATTTAACTCTCTTCTTCATGAAGCCCAACACAAGGATTATTATCATCTACAAAAAAAAAAAAAAAAATTTGTCTGTCCATCTATCTGATTCTCTGTCCGTCTCCTTGTAAGCTGTCTGTCTGTCTCCTTGTACGCTGTCTGTCCGTCTGTCTCCTTGTAAGCTGTCTGTCTGCCTCCTTGTAAGCTGTCTGTCTTTGTCCTTGTAAGCTGTCTGTCTCTCTGTCTCCTTTCAGGCTGTCTGTCTGCCTGTCTGTTAGCTGTCTGTCTGTCCATCTGTATGTCTGTCTTGTAGGCTGTCTGTTTGTCTGTATAGCTATATGTCTGTCTGTCTGTCTAGCTGTCTGTCTGTTTATCTATCTGTCTGTCTGTCTGTCTGTCTGTCTGTCTGTCTGTCTGTCTGTCTGTCTGTCTGTCTGTCTGTCTGTCTGTCTGTCTGTCTGTCTGTCTGTCTGTCTGTCTGTCTGTCTGTCTGTCTGTCTGTCTGTCTGTGTATCCACATGTCTGTCTGTCTGTTTGTCAGCTGTGTGCCTTTGTGCCTTTCTTGTTTCTCTCAAATAAACCAGTTCTTACCGCTGGTCCCAACAATCCCACTTCATAACTGTAATCATCAACAAGGCAGCTTAAAGATAACAAATCAATGAATAAATTACAATAGAATAGAATGGAACATGTATTACAGTTAACGAGTCGGGATGATTAACTCTATTAAAAATAACTGACAGTCTGTCTTGTTCAGTTACTTTCATACTTTCGTGCAGTCTAGCCATAATTGTCACGCCACAGTGTTACGGTAATAATAACAAGTCTTACAAGTGCGACAAAGACTTGGCTGCACCATGTAGCAATTCTAGCAAAATTTGTTTAGTATAGGCTACGTTTACACGGTACCGGATGAATTTTTGAGCGGTCAAAAGATCGACCTGGACCTGCTGTTCGCACGGAACCGATCAGTATTTTCGTTCTGTTCAGACGAGACCATCGGAACCGGTCAATTGTAAGTTTTGTCAGTGGTTTTAACATCTGACCATGCGCACTGGGCTGATTATGGCTAAGTTTACACGGTACCGGACAAATATTTGACCGGTCAAACTGTTTACACCGTACCGGTCAACGTTTTGACCGGGCCGGCTAAAACATCGTCCTCGATTTTGCAGGTCGAATATTTGTCCGGTTAGGCGTCCAAATTATTGCACGTTTAGCGCGGTCCCGTTTGAACGGAACCCGTAAGCGGATGTTTTTTTGACCGGTCAAAACTTTGTCCGGTACCGTGTAAACGTAGCCATAATTATTCCGAACCTAATTAACGCTATTCATATTTTAGCTTATTAGACCATTTTCCAATAGAAAAAAAATATATTCATGTCATGTCAAGTAACATTTGTGATCCTTGTTCGTCAAGACCTCTGACAGATTTGGGACATTTTGTTCTATATTGACGGGGGGCGTGTGGGACTCCCAAATACCGCAATGCCGTGCCAAAAAATCGAAAATACCGCGATATCGCGCGCGTTAAAAAAATCAGAAAAACATACCGCGATGCCGTACCAAAAATCACAAATTGTCGCAATCAATTCAACTACAATACACATGTAATACACTCCATAGAATGCAAGTTTTAGATATCGGGCCATACCGTGAATACCGTGATTAAATTGATTAATTTTCGTATACCGCGACTTAAAAAACGAAAATACCGAACAAATACCGAACAGCTCAGATAAATTTTACTTACAGCGCTACCAAGCAAAAACTGGCAGAATATACAATGCTTTTCTCGTGACCAGAGAGAAGCATCGGATTGGACAAAATGGTCATGAATTATTAATGTTTCTTCTAAGTTCGTATATTGAAGCGGTAATTTGCATAAATTTTCTGGTCGTGGTCGAAAATTCTCATTTTCTCGAAAAGAAAATAGTTTTTGAAGAAAAAAACTTTGCCAGAGTTCTAACCTCCCTAGGGCCTATTGATATGCAAAAAATAAAGAAATTTTTTTTTTTTTCATATTTGCCGCGTGGTGCTCGATTTTCCGAGACATTACCTCTTAAATACTCAAGGAAAACTTGTCAATGAAAAATTGCTGATCGTCAGTTCACGAGCTATGAAGGCAATTGTTAAGAAAATATTAGCTCATCGATTCACATGAACTGTTTAGAATGGCTTTGTTGAAGATGCATGCAAATATGCAATGTTGTTTGAAATATGACTTACGTATACTTCTTAGACATAATCAGAACTTGTCCGCCTTTCTGCTATTCCAAAAATTCCACTTGGGGTGGATTTGGAGCTAAATTTGAGCCTTGATATAAAGGAAATAACAGTAAGCGTTTCAACAATGCGGCTAGCTGCTCACTTATGATAATTCTCAGAATCACACGTGGAGCGTCGGTCACCCGTATTTCTTTGGGTGTCACGCTAATATGGAGTTTTATTTATATTTTGGCGTGGCGTGGCGTGGCGTGGCGTGTGCACCAGCTGACGGTCTTCATGACCAATGAAATTGTCAAGGAAAACTTGTCAATCAAAAATTGCTGATCGCCTTGAGTGTCGGTGTCACGCAAACATGGAGGTTATTTTGTGATATACTTTGGTGTCGTGTGCACAAGCCGACGGTCTTCTTTTTTTATAAAACTATTGGCAAAGTGTAAAGAATGCGGGATTGTTTTGTCTTTTTCATAAAATTTTGAACTTCTAGAGAGTAAGTTTTAGGCATTTTACTTAATCAGTCCAAGTAAGTCTATTGATATCGATATCTCAATTGTCAAAAGCAGTTTTACACAGTTTTTCAGTCTGTCACGCAGCTAAATGCCGCAGAAGAATAGAGAGTTGCCTACTTCTTACACACATCATTACTTAACCCGAAATTATATTTTCAAGCTCGGCATCGCGTCATGTCATGTCACTATTTTTTTAACGTCTATTCAGGAATGAAGCACAAGCCCAACCTGGCCAGGACATGAAGTGAATAATGTTATGATAATAATTATTGTGATCAAAACGTTCGCTTCAAAAATGTCTTTCCACCACAGGGGGCCCACTCTCAGAGACTCACGGATGATCGGTTTACTCCACGTTTGTATGTCAAGATTGAATATTAATTAGATAGTTTTGTCTTGAATAAAATTCCTTCAAAACACAAATTGTTTCTATTTTTTGCAATAATACATGTTTTGGACGATCATTTAATGTCCCTATATGAAACTTTCTTCGAAATTTTCAGGATGACATGAGATTCCGTTGAATACCTAAAGGCTTATATACAGACAAGGGTGGCAAGTTATGCATAGCTCTTAGAACCATCTCTGAACCCAACAAGTAGACAATCCCTTGGGGGACCACATGCGTCTCATTTGTTATCACTATTGAAACGCATTAGGTGTAAAGTACTTAAAGAGTTTTCCCACATTTTATGCGTTTTACGATGGATGGCGAAATTATAGAAAGCTCCCTATCCCGGTCAGGCAAGCATTAACGCACTAATATTTTCCCCTCGCTTTTCAATTTTATTCAGAGGAATGCTAACGAACTTGAATGCTAATGACTTGATGACATTAAACGTTCTCTTGTTTCAAACTTTACATCGAATGACTGAGTAGTATAATGGTTTAATGCGAGGGTCCAGCTATGCGGAAGGTCTCGGTTCGAATCCTGGCGTTGGTACGCAAAGACTGTTTTCGACAAAAACACGCCATCAAATACATTATTATTAAGTCTTATGATGTTTATAAGTAGAGGGGGAGGGTAACTAATGTGTAAAGGTTTGGTTTCAATTATATGTAGTACAAATAAGTATAATGCTATATGACTTGAACTGAATATTTCAAGTACTCGGACTTGAAAATTTCAGTTCAAGTCCGCTTGGACGTACTCGGACTTGAAAACAGTGCAAGTCCGCTTGGACGTTGTGCAAACGATGCACAGATGAACAATTGAACAAAGAATTCTAATGAAATTTATTGTATTGAATTGACATTGTTTATCCTAGATATGCTAATATGTACTATACATGTATACCACTTCTGTCAGTAAAGTGTCAGTCTTGATGTAAATCGAGTTAAGTTATGAAGCTACAAACTTAGTGTGGTCATGTTTCCTATGAATATCCCACAGACGTACTTACGCTGGTATCAAGTATCTGCATATGATCAAAATCGCGCCATCGTGTTGGCCAATTAATGTTATTTCAAAAACTCATTAATTATTCATGAGCTAATTGGCAAACCCGATGGCGCGATTTTGATCACATTAGCGTTCAAGTTCATTAGCATTCCTCTGAATAAAATTGAAAGGCGATTGTTTTATCATTTCCTTGTGGGAATTCATTGAGAATGAACATTAAATTATGAACAGATTATTGATGAATTGCTTTTACTTGCTGTATTCTAAACCCTCCTCGGCTTTACAATTCTTTTTTACCATATCAAATTTTTTATTTCTATTCAAAGATTCCTCATGAATAATAGATTCGTTTTAGAAGTAGTTCAAAGGCCTCCAAATCGGACTGGATGGGGGCTTCGCCTCGGACTTGAAACCCCCGTCCAGTCCTCATTTTCGGCTTTTAAACATTACATGAACCCTGACTGTAGAGTTTCAACTCTAACTAACTTGAAACAATGCATTAGTGAATTAGTACATCATTTTTTACTACAAATAACAGGGTCGTGACGATGGATGTGGAATCAGGGAGCACAGAAGAGGGATAGGAATCATATGAATATTTTCTCTATTCTAATCTACAAAACTAGTATAAACATTGACACTATTTCCAATGAGCATGTTTGCCTCTTCTAAGACGATGATAGCTGTGTCTTTAGGTTCAGTTTCTGCTCTCTATTCTACTCTACAAAACTAGTAAACATTGACACTTCTCAGCATTTCCATGGGCATGTTTGCCTCTTCTAAGACGATGTTAGCTGTGTCTGTAGGATCTGTTTCTGCTGCTCTCTATTGTGGACTCTACAAAACTAGTAAACATTCACACTTTTCAGCCTTTCAACGGGCATGTTTGCCTCTTCTAAGATGATGGTAGCTGTGTCTGTAGGGTTTGGGGAGTAGCCTCTATTAACCCTCAACATTTCGTGCTTTCTGTAACGAACAAGGCTTGGGTTGCGTATTAGCAGTACAGCTAAAAACCAACGATTAAGAGCTGTAGTTGAAACACGTGGTCTTTCTCTTGTAGGATAGTCTACAAAGACAAAAAGAAAACTCGTTGAATTGCGTTGGTGGTGGTAATGGTGATGATAATGGTGATGATCACTTTGATGATAATAATGACCACGTAGGTAATAAAAAATATGATTGTATTGATAATGATAATCTGAAACTAATCCTTCCTTCCTTCCGTCCATCCTTCCTGTCTGTCTGCCTGCCTGCCTGCCTGCCTGCCTGCCTGCCTGCCTGCCTGCCTTCTTTCCTCTCAATTATAGGTCTGTCCGGGAATCTGTTCATTTGAATCATCAATTCACCTGCATACACTTTGCGTCTTTCTTCGATTAAAATCTGGCAGAAACAAAGCATGACGGGATGTCTGAAGGCCACTAGTACATTAAGAAAGCCAAGATACGACATATAACCTAACATAAGAGAATACAAGGTAAAGCCAAGGTACGACATATAACCTAACATAAGAGAATACAAGGTAAAGCCAAGGTACGACATATAACCTAACATAAGAGAATACAAGGTAAAGCCAAGGTATGACATATAACCTAACATAAGAGAATACAAGGTAAAGCCAAGCTACGACATATAACCTAACATAAGAGAATACAAGGTCAATTTCGTTGGTTGGTTGGATGGTTGGTTGGTTCGTAGGTTGGTTTGGCTGGTTAATTATAATTGTTGAGATAACTAGTTCGTTGTCGATTATGTGTGATGTGTTTAAAGTGTGTGGTGATTAGTATTCATCTCACCTCTATCCCATTTTCTGTACCCTGTCATCATTAACGTTCGGTCAAGTCGGCACAGGAAAACGACTCCTAAAACTGCTCCTTTAGCAACACGTGACAGTCCTGACCATAATCCAACCAAGATATTTAGGAAGAAGAAGAAATAGGACATGACGTCATACAAACGCCTGAAACATAAAAAAGGAAAAATACAGTGAGAATAAGATGAGAAGGCAAATGAATGGAAGAGGTAAGATGAGAAGACAAAAGAAGAGGAGAGATGATATAGAAGAGGAGACGTTAAAGTCTATACAAGAGGGTGTGACAGGATGGTGTGCCAAGATGGTGTGATGAGATGGCGTGACAAGATGGCGAGACACGAGGGCGTGACACGATGGCGTAACAAGATGTCGTTACCTGTTGTCAATGGTAACTGTCAGATCAGGGTATGTTCTGTCACAAAACACAAACTTGCACAGCAACACAACCGCAAGCCATATGAGTAATGGAGATATAACCAGAGGCCTGTACAGTAAACAATATAGAAACACTAAATAAAGCAACAAGAACGTCTACTTGACAAACAACAATTTTAAACACTGGCTGCAAGGCAATTATTAGCATAAGAAATCGCGCGAACTTGAGTACAATTTGTATTGGAAATCGCACGATGTTGAGACAATTCGTAATTAATAGGTACGAGTGATGTTTTGAAAGTATTTAAAATTGGAGGAGCCTTTTAGGCGAGTCCAATTTGATAATTTTCAAAAAATCACGAGTATCTATTAATTACCAATTAGTATTATTACCCCTGGGTTCCCGAGGAGGATTTATAATAATACTGAAAAACTAATTGGTACTCGGCAGAGTACAATATACGATTTAATTGTACTCCTAGTGCTCGACCAATCAGAATCGAGTAATTTTGTACAATATATTATCATAGGAAATGTCAGCTCAATATAATAATGACAGGATTAATAAGAACAAATGAATAACAATAATAATGTAAAGAACAACAACAATAACTTTATTGTAATGATCTAGCGCCTATAACAACCTTTTGGGAATAGGTGTATGCCTATAATTCCTTTCCATCTTGGAATGACCTATCGCCTTGGACAACCTTTTTGAAATAGGTGTATGCCTATAATTACTTTCCATCTTGGAATGACCTATCGCCTTGGACAACCTTTTTGAAATAGGTGTATGCCTATCGTGATCCCAGGGTGAGGGACTCCCCCAGGCGATGTTCTACGATGTACGTCGGACCTCCCCGTCATTTTACCCCCCGAGTACATCGCCTGGGGACTCCCTTTGTCTAAGTGGTTGGTGTGAACGGCAATCCTTTAGTTTGAAAATATTTTCTGTGTGTGCGTTTTAGGATTCTGGCTCAAAAGTCAATGATGTAACGTGACTCGGTACCTGTAAGGGCCATTTTTATTTGGCTTTGTTACTATGCTTAGCTGCCAAGAACATCGCAAAGTCGTATCTTTTAGGGGTTGTGATTGAATGAATATAATTGAATGAACACCTTGAACCACTGCTACAGACAGCTCTTTTAAAATTAGTATACACCTATTTCAATTAACGTTGTCCATCTAGAATGGTTGATCTGAGACCGATAGGAATTGTGGGAGTTCATTAAATTTCAAATACATTGTTTTCATCACACTTGAATGGTGCTGAATTACAGATAACAGTATTTCAGAAGTAAATATTGATATTCAAGCGTGATTATGATAGTGCATTTGCAGTTTAACGAGCTCCCACAATTCCTATCGGTCTCTGATCAACCATTCCAGATGGACAACGTTAATTGAAATAGGTGTATACAAATACTTACAGTAGAACAAGAAACAATTGTTTCAAGAGTTCAAGTAATGCTTCTCTGCCAAGCAGCATGTCTGCAAGTTGGCATATCCAAACCGGTAACAACAGGAAAAATATGGAGATGGACACTACAAGATAACCTATCAAAGGCATTCACAATAAAATTGATAAACATTTATTCAATATGAGATTTTGAATTATGGGATAGATGGATGATGAATGATAGATAAGATATATAAGATGATGTGAGGTGAGACGAGATGAGGTGAGATGAGATTAGTTTTGTATATACATGTGTTAGTTACCTAAATAACGAGAGTTTTTTTAAAATGCTTACCAATAGCAGTAAAGCCAATTTGATATCCACAAAAACGGAGACATTTACCCTATACAATTTAAACATGAGAGTATGAGTTTACAGAACAGGAGTACATTCAGTTACGATCATCATCACCATCACCATCATTATTATTATCATCACCATGACCATGATCATCATGATCATCAGTATCACCACCACCACCACCACCACCATCATCATCATTACCAGCACCATCATCATCATCACCATCATCATTACCACCATCGATCATCATCATCATCACCATCATCATCACCATCATCATCACCATCATCATATCATCATCATCATCATTACCACCACCACAACCACCGTCATCATCACCATCACCATAATCATCACCATCACCATCATCATCATGATCATCGTCATACTAACCACAAGAGTTTTAGGGTTCATATATTCATCTGGTAGTAGTCCTCTTCTTGTTTGGTATGTTCTAAGGACATCTGATCTGTCATGTATATAAAGACAATTGTGATGTACATCGTTGAAATTAGAGGCATTAAGGTAATAGCTATGCAAGCAAGCCTGTTGATGTAGTTACAACGTTAACGATAATCGTTATATCGAATTTGAATTTTTCCAATCAATTCAACCAATGACGTTAAGCCGTTTACCTACAATCTCCTCCAACATAGAAGTCAGTGTATGTTGGCCGATTTTCACTCCGTTCCTAATATTTTTCTTACGACAATTTAATTAAACAAGAGTTTAGAGATCTTTTATAGAGCTGATTATGGTAGATGAATCTCACACCATCGATCGAAACCATTGAACTATTGTACACAATTGAACCATGTTTTCATTTCTTAAATAGTAAACTGTCTTTGCAAAGACGGCAATAAACGTTTGGGTTGTTTTGATTGTTTTCGGCCTCTATTTGTGTGTTCATCACAATTTCAAACTGTACCTGGCAATTCTTACATGTGTGTTTGACAGCTCTAGTGTAATACTAATTAGGGGGCGTATTAGGAAAATAAGGGTCATCATTGCAGGCTCTCCCTTCCTTTCCCTCCCCCTCCCCTTCTCCTCTCCCCAAACTCCTAAGAGCCGCTGCGCTGGCTAAGATACGACGAGCATACCCGACATATCCCGAGGCGCCCTCCCTCCCCGGGATAATGCATTCTGATCCTTACATGTGTCTTTGTAAAAACATACATAGTTGAACTACAGCAACCAAACTACCAAGGAGAAGCGCTGCTGTCAAATAGTCCCCCTCCCTACCACTTCTTCGGGTTAATGTATTCCTTACCAGTGTCTTCGTAGAAACATACATAGTTGAACCAGCAACCAAACAACCAAGGAGAAGCGCTGCTGTCAAATAGTCCCCCCTCCCTACCCCTACCTCGGGTTATTGTATTCCTTACCAGTGTCTTCGTAGAAACATACATAGTTGAACTACAGCAACCAAACTACCAAGGAGAAGCGCTGCTGTCAAATAGTCCCCCTACCTACCCCTTCTTCGGGTTAATGTATTCCATACCTGTGTCTTTGTAAAAACATACATAGTTGAACTACAGCAACCAAACTACCAAGGACAAGCGCTGCTGTCAAATAGTCCCCCTCCCTACCCCAACCTCGGGTTAGTGTATTCCTTACCAGTGTCTTCGTAGAAACATACATAGTTGAACTACAGCAACCAAACAACCAAGGAGAAGCGCTGCTGTCAAATAGTCCCCCCTCCCTACCCCTTCTTCGGGTTAATGTATTCCATACCTGTGTCTTCGTAAAAACATACATAGTTGAACTACAGCAACCAAACTACCAAGGAGAAGCGCTGCTGTCAAAAAGTCCCCCCTCCCTACCCCTTCTTCGGGTTAATGTATTCCATACCTGTGTCTTCGTAAAAACATACATAGTTGAACTACAGCAACCAAACTACCAAGGAGAAGTGCTGCTGTCAAATAGTCTGCTGAAAAATAGCATATTTCTGATTCTCAAACATGTCAAACGACTTTGATACTCAGGTTACTTTGACCCAGGCTCGGTAGCTAAGCTTGTTTGTTACTAAACCCCCAAATACACTGGGTAGGAAGTCTTGCCAAGACTCTTGTCAAAGTAACCTGAGTATCAAAGTCGTTTGACATGTTTGAGAATCAGCGGGCTGTTATCGTTCGGGATTTCAAATGTTTTATCTAGTTATCGGGGTTTTGGACTTCGCTAAAGCGTAATACAACACATGAGGTCATAAAGCAGATATATTTAAATTAAATATATTTGAATTTAGATTAAAGCGCTCTAGAAATTATTAAATTATTATATTACAAACCCTATATTGTGGTTTATTAATTGACATTTGCTAGTCGGTTAATATCCCCAGTACTATCGTACATAAATGACATGTATCCTATAGCTCATGTTCCCACTAAATTACAAACTTCAGGACAACCTTCTTACAATTGGATGTATGTATGGATTATAAAAAACGATAATCTAATGAAGCAGTCATTATTTATGGTGGGGTTAAGTGGATGAGTGATTTTCACAAAGAGGTTTGGAGGCTTCTGGAGGAGGGGTTACTAATATTTTGGGCAATTTAAGATCACAAAAAAATATAAAGGCAAAAAGGAGAGATCATAAAAAATATTATTTGAATTAAGGAATGGGTTGTGACAATTTGTGAAGTTGAAGCAGGACAACAACCATTTCCCACTTTTCACCATATATATATATATAATGACCGCTCCCTCATAAAGAAGAGTTTTCTTACCAAATAGAACTGTAACAATTTCTGCAGTATTTTTGTCATGAACAAGGTATATTTTTTTGGAATAAATTGTCACCATGAGGAAGAAAAGTGTGAGCTGTAAACACAAAAAATCAAATATATATTTAAAGGTTTTCAATTGCAGCCATTAATTGCAGCCATTAAGGCAGAAATATAGCTAAAGTATATTACATATACATGGGGGGAGGGAGGGGGGGGGGGAGTTGGTTTTTATTTCAGTCTGGCTACGACCCTGGTATTTGAATCCCGGATGGAAGAAGAACTGTTTTAACTTTAAAAAGCCTATCAAAGACATTTAAGCAAGAACCCTAAAGGACCCTTAAAGGAGCGCCGACCACCTCCAACTGAATTGAAAAGAAGTAAACAACAATATCAATGATAAGTACCTGATAAACGAATATGAAAGACACAAACACTGCTGATAGAAACTGTGTTGAAAACTTGAAGTCTGAAAGCAATGGAAAGCATGCACATGCAGGTAGTTATATATACTCAGAAAGAACCATGCATACTTGGAAATGTACCATGCAGGGACTTATACTGAGAGGGTAGGTGTGTGCTTGAACTAATTATACACCCCCCACTTTGAACAAGAGATTCCATGGCAAAAAGAATAGGTCAAGCAAAATAATTTTAAAATTCGTTGTTAATTATTGACAGGTTTTCAAAAGTGGTTTGGGCTTTCTGTGTTAAGGCTTTCGTAAGCGACCACTTACTTCAGGTCTGGACTAGTCGCTTATGAGTCAACTGTATAAGCAATTTAGGCGAGCCTTGTTTATTTGACTAATAATAAAGATACCTGGTCGAGATACATAGATCTTGTGTTTCAAAGTCACATACCAAGGCTCATTCTCCGATGCCACTCTGAAACAAATCAATTATACAATAAAAAATTAGAGTTCAAGTGATGTTTCAAGTCAAGCTGCAATTATAGTGTCAATTCGATTCAAGTCAAGTCAAGTCAAGTCGATTCAAGTCTTGAGTCTAGTTGATTCAAGTCAAGTGATCAAGTCGATCCAAGTCAAGTCAAGTCGATACAAGTCAAGTCAAGTACCTTTTTCTGTGTAGTCTGTTTTCCAACAGCATGACAACATGGTTCCTGTCAATGTCTTCAGCAACAGATTCATCTTGTTCTGTAATGTGTAGCTGTAAAAAAACACAGTACTGTTAGCAGCCATTAGAAAAAGGTCAATAGAGGTAACTGCATTTCAGCTATCTCAATTGATGTAATGACAGATTTAAAGTATAGTATCATAATATTAAATTAAAACAATAACGAAAATTAATAAAAAAAATACAGAAGTGAAAACTTACAAAAATGTTGTGACACGTTGCTTGACGGGAATAATTCTGTTTTAGATGACTGAACAGAAGAACTGCGTAGCTGCCGCAGAGCAAGATGGTACAAATCACTGATGGTAGATATACCAGTATTTGTGAATATAACCAAAATGACAGACCCTGGAAAAAGACATTTACTAATTTATTTGCTCATCTCCCAATTCAATGATATATTGAATATCCATTTATTCATTGATTGACTAGAAATTTGGTAGGTTGGTTGGTTGGTTGCTTAGATGTTTTGTTGATTGGTAGACTGGTTGGTTGATCGGTTGGTAGGTTGGTTGGTTGGTTGGTTGGTTGGTTGGTTGGTTGGTTGGTTGGTTGGTTGGTTGGTTGGTTGGTAGGTTGGTTGGTAGGTTGGTCGGTTGGTTGGTTGGTTGATTGGTTGGTTGGTTGGTTGGTTGGTTGGTTGGTAGCCTGATTTCTTGCTTGGTATGTTCGTTGGTTGGTTCGTTGGTAGGCTGATTGGTTGGTTGGTTGTCTGGTTCGTTGGTAGGCTGATTGGTTGGTTAGTTTGTTGGTAGGCTGATTGGTTAGTTCGCTGGTTGGTTGGTTCGTTTGTATAGGCTGATTGATTAGTTTGTTGGTAGTCTGATTGGTTGGTTGGTTAGTTGTTATAGGCTGATTGGTTAGTTTGTTGGTAGGATGATTGTTTAGTTTGTTGGTAGTCTGATTGGTTGGTTCGTTGGTTGGTTGGTTTGTTGGTTGGTATAGACTGATTGGTTAGTTTATTGGTAGGCTGATTGGTTGTTTCGTTGGTATAGGCTGATTGGTTAGTTTGTTGGTAGACTGATTGGTTAGTTTGTTGGTAGGCTGATTGGTTGGTTGGTTGGTTGGTTGGTTTGTTCGCTCGTTCGTTCGTTGGTATAGGCTGATTGGTTAGTTTGTTGGTAGGCTGTTTGGTTAGTTTGTTGGTAGGCGGATAGGTGTAGAATAAAATGATAACTTACGTTCTGCTTATACCAGTCACGTGTTTGCTCATCAACTGGGCATCCCAGATACAGAACCAAGTTGACAATACACCTTGCATATGAAAAATAGAACTATTTTAACTCAAAACTTAACCCAGAATGTATGTTCTCTTTATTCAGCTAGAAATGTAGAGGGGCAGGGCACATGATAATGATGTTATATTAATAATGATGATGATGATGATGAATTTGTTGATGTTGCAATTGGTGGTTGTGAGGGTGGCGATGCTGATGACGCCAATGGTGATGGTGATGAAAATGATGATGGTGCTGCTGCTGCATATTATTAACAATAGTATTAATATTGATTGTAATAATAATATGCAATATTATTTATATAACGCCTCAGCGCTTATTTTGAGGGCGCAGCTTATTCAAAAACTGATAGCATCTAAAAAATGTTTTATTTTATTCTAATAGTATATATGTATCTTTGCGGACACTTAACTGAACTTTAAAAGAACTTTCGATTGTCACCATTTGCCTTTTCACTCAAACTAAATCTCACTGTCCCCCAACGCGAGAAAACTTGATGGGCGAGCGGTGAAATATTATAACTTTGAACTGAAGAATATATCTTTTGATGAAAATTTGTTTCCAATGCTGTTCTAAAGTAACATTATATTAATTAAAAATTATTATATTGATTGTATTGTTTAATTACACGGATATCCTTGAATAATTGGGACCACGGTGCATATTCGAGGGCAGCACTTGTTAATATCGAGGGCAGAGCTTATTCTGGGGCTGTACTTGATAAGTAAATAAGGTAATGGTGATTAAAACACTGATTTTATGAGGAATGATGACAACACGTGTAATGATGACAATAATAATAATATCAATGATAATGAGCAAGGGAATAGAAAAATGCAAGTAACTGACCTGGTGAGGGCATATATAAGACCTATGATGTATCCAATAGCTTTGTATTCAGCATGAACACAAGCTAAATACGGATAGTTGATGATCCCATACAGAATCGTCATCAAAATGCCTACAAAAGCTATCAAAAGAACACATCAGTCAGCTGGCCAACAAGCTGTTCATTCTTATTAATTAAGTTACCTTTCATGTATGGTGTTTTAGGTAAGTTCTTAGATGCACTGCTCATAGTAAAGTCTGGAAATAATGTCTGAAAAAACATTACAAAGCAGGAGGACGCTGTTGCACCAAACGCAAGAACGATAATCAACTTGTTTCTTTCTTTACCAAGAAAGTCCACAGGCCTGTAACTCATGACAAAGAATGTAAGTGGACAATGTTTGTGGGAGGGGAGGGTGTGTATAAAGTGTGTAAGGGGAGGGGAGTGTGTGTACAAAGTGTTTTGGGAGGGAAAGGGTGTATAAAGTGTGTAGGGGAGGGGGATGTGTACAAATTGTGTAAAGAGGGGGATTGTGTGTACAAAGTGAGTAGGTAGGGTGGGGTGTGTACAAAGTGTGTAGGGAAGGTAGGGTGTGTACAAAGTGTGTAGGGAGGGTAGGATGTGTACAAAGTGTGTAGGGAGGTTAGGGTGTGTACAAAATGAGTAGGTAGGGTAGGATGTGTACAAATTGTGTAGGGAGGGTACTGTGTGTACAAAGTGTGTAGGGAGGGTACGGTGTGTACAAAGTGAGTAGGCAGGGTGGGGTGTGTACAAAGTGTGTAGGGAGGGGATTGTGTGTACAAAGTGTGTAGGGAGGGTAGGGTGTGTACAAAGTGTGTAGGGAAGGTAGGGTGTGTACAAAGTGTGTAGGGAGGGTAGGATGTGTACAAAGTGTGTAGGGAGGGGAGTGTGTGTACAAAGTGTGTAGGGAGGGTAGGATGTGTACAAAGTGTGTAGGGAGGTTGTAGAGGGTAGGGTATATAGTGTACAGAAGTCAATATAATAACTCACATGGGTAGACCTGGTCGTCCATTCAATAGGTCAGGTTTCAATTTAACTCTCTTCTTCATGAAGCCCAACACAAGGATTATTATCATCTACAACAAAAACAACAAATGTCTGTCTGTCCATCCGTCTGAGTGTCTGTCTGTCTCCTTGTAAGCTGTCTGTCAGTCTGTCTCCTTGTAAGCTGTCTGACTGTCTCCTTGTAAACTGTCTTTCTTTGTCCTTGTAAGCTGTCTGTCTGTCTGTCTTCTTTCAGGCTGCCTGTCTGTTAGCTGTCTGTCTGTCCAATTGTATGTCTTTCTTGTAGGCTGTCTGTTTGCCTGTATATCTATATGTCTGTCTGTCTGTCTAGCTGTCTGTCTGTTTATCTATCTGTCTGTCTGTCTGTATATCCACATGTCTGTCTATCTGTCTGTCTGTCTGTCTGTCTGTCTGTCTTTCTGTCTGTATATCTGTCTGTCTGTCTGTCAGGTTTGTGCCTTTGTGCCTTTCTTGTTTCTATCAAATAAACCTTTTCTTACCGCTGGTCCCAACAATCCCACTTCATAACCGTATTCATCAACAAGGCAGCTTAAAGATAACAAATCAATGAATAAATTACAATAGAATAGAATGGAACATGTATTATAGTTAACGAGTCGGGGTGATTAACTCTATTTAAAATAACTGACAGTCTGTCTTGTTTAGTTACTTTCATGCTTTCGTGCAGTCTAGCCATAATTGTCACGCCACAGTGTTACGGTAATAATAACAAGTCTTACAAGTGCGACAAAGACTTGGCTGCACCATGTAGCAATTCTAGCAAAATTTGTTTAGTATAGGCTACGTTTACACGGTACCGGATGAATTTTTGACCGGTCAAAAGATCGACCTGGACCTGATGTTCGCACGGAACCGATCAGTATTTTCGTTCTGTTCAGACGAGACCATCGGAACCGGTCAATTGTAAGTTTTGTCAGTGGTTTTAACATCTGACCATGCGCACTGGGCTGATTATGGCTAAGTTTACACGGTACCGGACAAATATTTGACCGGTCAAACTGTTTACACCGTATCGGTCAACTTTTTGACCGGGCCGGCTAAAACATCGTCCTCGATTTTGCAGGTCGAATATTTGACCAGTTAGGCGTCCAAATTCTTGCACGTTTAGCGCGGTCCCGTGTGAACGGAACCCGTATGCGGATGTTTTTTTGACCGGTCAAAACTTTGTCCGGTACCGTGTAAACGTAGCCATAATTATTCCGAACCTAATCAACCCTATTCATATTTTAGCCTATTAGATCATTTTCCAATAGAAAAAAAAAATATTCATGTCATGTCAAGTAACATTTGTGATCCTTGTTCGTCAAGACCTCTGACAGCCGGATTTGGGACATTTTGTGCTGTATTGACGGGGGCGTGGGGGACTCCATGGCCAAATACCGCAATGCCGTGCCCAAAAATCGAAAATACCGTGATATCGCGCGCGTTAAAGAAATCAGCAAAACATACCGCGATACCGTACCAAAAATCACAAATTGTCGCAATCAATTCAACTACAATACACATGTAATACACTCCATAGAATGATTTTTAACTAGAAATGGAAGAAACGAAATAAAACTAGACTATTGAGAGGCTAAAAGCATACGTTCTCAGAAAGATTGATGTATTTTAAGAACACATCATCGCGGCGAGCGAGGAGGTAACGCAAGTTTTAGATATCGGGTCATACCGTGAATACCGTGATTAAATTGATTAATTTTCGTATGCCGCGACTTAAAAAACGAAAATACCATGAATCGTTGACTTAAAAATACCGCAATACCGAACAGATACATTTTACTTACAGCGATACCAAGCAAAAACTGGCCGAATATACAATGCTTTCCTCTTGACCAGAGAGGAGCATCGGACTGGACAAAATGGTCATGAATTATTAATGACTTTTTTCAAGCGGTAATTTGCATAAATTTTCTGGTCGTGGTCGGAAAAAACGAAAATTCTCATTTTCTCGAAAAGAAAATAGTTTTTGAAGAAAAAAACTTTGCCAGAGTTCTAACCTCCCTAGGGCCTATTGATATGCAACAAAATAAAGAAAATCTATTTTTTCATATTTGCCGCGTGGTGCTCGATTTTCCGAGACATTACTTCTTAAATACTCAAGGAAAACTTGTCAATGAAAAATTGCTGATCGTCAGTTCACGAGCTATGAAGGCAATTGTTAAGAAAATATTAGCTCATCGACGGATTCACATTATCGACGTCTATCTGCATCGATGCATTCAAATATGCAATGCTGTTTGAAATATTACTTACTTTGAAGACATTATCAGAACCAGTCCGCCTTTCTGCTATTCCAAAAGAGTTTGGGGTGGATTTGGAGCTAAATTTAAGCCTTGATATAAAGGAAATAACAGTAAGCGTTTCAACAATGGCTAGCTGCTCACTTATGATAATTCTCAGAATCGCACGTGGAGTGTCGGTCACCCGTAATTGTTTGGGTGTCACGCTAATATGGAGGTTTATTTCGTGACATATTTTGGTGGCGTGTGCACCAACTGACGGTCGTCACGACCAATGAAATTGTCAAGGAAAACTTGTCAATCAAAAATTGCTGATCGTCTTGAGTGTCGGTGTCACGCAAACATGGAGGTTATTTTGTGATATACTTTGGTGGCGTGTGCACAAGCCGACGGTCTTCTTTTTTTATAAAACTATTGCAAAGTGTAATGAATGCGGGATTGTTTCGTCTTTTTCATAAAATATTGAACTTCTAGAGAGTAAGTTTTAGGCATTTTACTTAATCAGTCCAAGTAAGTCTATTGATATCTCAATTGTCAAAAGCAGTTTTACACAGTTTTTCAGTCTGTCACGAAGCTAAATGCCGCAGAACAATAGAGAGTTGGCTACTTCTTACACACATCATTACTTAACCCGAAATTATAATTTCAAGCTCGGCATCGCGTCATGTCATGTCACTATTTTTTTAACGTCTATTCAGGAATGAAGCACAAGCCCAACCTGGCCAGGACATGAAGTGAATAATGTTATGATAATAATTATTGTGATCAAAACGTTCGCTTCAACAATGTCCTTCCACCCTAAGGGACGACTAATAGAAAGAATTCGCTAATTAAGCCCGCGTTGTACACAACTTATTAAAGGGAGGGTTACTTGTACTTTTTATCAAATCCTATTTTGAGCCACAAGTTTTAAGATTATAATGATTTTTAAAAACTTTTAAAACTCATAAATTAGCCTCATTTCTTTTAGGTGTAAAGTACTTAAAGAGTTTTCCACATTTTATGCGTTTTACAGTACGGTAGTGGACAGCGGTATATCCATGTGTACCGTAGTTTTCCCACGTCATGTCGGCCGGGGGCTGGATGGGTAGGTAGTCTCGAAGTGCTCTTTCCGTAGTTTGGACGAGAGTGAACAAAACGGGAGGTTCCCGGTTATATATTCAACGCAGGGGATTGGGGAATACTAATGGATGTTTGATTAGAGCGATTTCAAATAAATTGCAAAAATGTTTTTGCAAATTATCCAAGATCGCTCTAATCAAACATTCTAATTATTGTCTTATTTACAGTGCATGAATGTGACGTTTAGAATACCTATATAGTCCTGATTATTTAAATGTACTATTTTATAACTTTAGCAATACTTGTAAATTGAACAGGTCATGCCAATAAAGTTCAGTATTACCTATCGAAAATGTGAGATATTTTAGAAAAACTAATATCCGCCAACTTTGTTTTATGTTACCATAGCGACACCAATTGAATTGAAATTTACATCACTGATCGAATTCAAACTTCCATGTTGGCTTTGTATCTGGTGCAAAATGCATCTTGATCAGATCAGGGAAAGTTGATCAACTCAAGCATGTTAAGGCATGCACAGCGCGAAATTCGAAATTTCCGTAATCGGAAATTTGGCCGGAAATTCGATAGTAACGAATTTCCGTCAAATTTACGGCGACGGAAATCCATTTTGCCAAAGCTGAGCACTTCGTCACATTTCCGTTATGCGTTTACGGTAGTTTGCGACGTATACCTACTGCTGAATGTTTCCGTTGAATTAAATGCATACGGAAATCAAGAAGTATAAGAGACTGACCGTTATATATTGGGAGGGGGGGGGGGGGGGGTAGTGGCAATTTGTTTGTGTAATGCTTGTTTTACGCTTAGATCGACATTTCTTTCAGAAGTTTGAATTGGTCCGTCCCTTATAGTTTCACAATATGATATATCTAGCTTTTTCGCTTGACAAGGGATACTTAAACTACCAAACTTTAATCAAGATAGGTGACCGTTTAGTAATTGTATAAGTCAGAGTTTGTAACTAACTCTGAATACGTATTTTCCGTACGTCGTAAAATAAAGTTTATTGTATTGTATTCTTTCATTTTAGAACAATTACCCATTGATGAAGGAAAGTTTTTAAATTTTGTTTTATTTGTGGAAGGGCAGTTAATAAGTGAGACGACGAATGTTATTCTTCGGATCAGAGTTAATAAACGATTTATATCGTTTAAAGTTGAAAAATTATTTTTCAAAGTAAATGTTAACAAACAAAAAAAGTTGTCTCTATAATTTAAATAACAATTAAAAAAATACAAAAATCTGACTGTTAATTGAATTTTTCGGTACTGATGCGAACTGATATAATATAGCTAAATATAGCTTTTTTAAAGCTACTTGAGCTGAATATTCTTGAAGTATAGCTGTCTTATATGTATCATTTAAAGGCTGTTTTCGCCTGTTGCCGTCGCACGGCCTGCTTAACGCTTATAAATATCCTCAATTTGTAATGGCCTTATTTTTCATTTGACCGCACGTGCTGGCACGTCGTATTAGGGGATTACTGTATTACGAGATTGTCCCCCACCCTCTAACAATCGGTGACGTCAGACGTCTAAACGAGCGGGAAAATCAGTTACGTTGGGAAATCGAACACATCGGACAAGTTCACGCCGTATTCAACGGTTTATTTCGTAGTTCACTCTCTGTACTAGACAAGCATTTAGCAAAATTTATTGGAACCGATGAAGAAATCAATTTTGACGATCTAAAGAGGGAAATGGAGCTCCTAAAGAAGATTTCAAAGCTCTTAATGAATCGAGAAGAGACCGGGATGGTTCGAACGACAAATACACATCCCCGGGGGGGGGGGGGGGGTACTTGACCCAGTTTTTGACGGGGACGTTCCGCTGGTACCTCTAAACCCTGACCCTATTTAAGACAGCAGAATCCTAAAAATATGTACCCTATTTCAAGACAAATTGGTAAAAAGTAGACCCTATCCAAGACTCAAGGGGGAAATTGTATACCCTAGGTAAGGCAATTTAAGACAAATTAGGCTAAATTGTATACCCTATTCAAGACGCCAAGGCAAAAAACCATACCCTATTTGGCGAAACGTCCCCGTATAGTAAATATGAGGGAGTACCCCCCCCCCCCCCCCCCCCCCCGGGTACACATCGCAAGAAGAAGGAAATCGATCTCAATTGCTGTGTAAGTAAGTGAAATTATTATCATCAAACATCTCATTTACCTATTTGACAATTATTCTGTCTGGATCTCTGCGTTTTATATCAATCGAAGTAATGTTAGATTGTATTAAAATCGACTGTACAGCACTTCCCGCGCTTTTCTAGATCTAATATTGTATTTGTAGGAAGCGTTGTTACTATATGAATACATTAAACTACATACATTAATGTATACAACCGAATTATTCCTTTACAAGGAGATATAGCGCGTTATATTTCTATATTGAAAACATTATGAGGTATTGTAATTTCAATAAATTAAATCACTAAATCATGAAATGCTATACTTAATTCATTGTGAGGACAAAGGTCATTATCGTGACAAATTATTAGGCCTATCGTTCATGTCAATATTTGCTTTAAACCACAACCATATTTATAGAAAAAGAAAATAGAACATGCAAAACTCCTTTTAATATCAGATTTGATAAATCACTTCTGTCTAATATCAAAGTGGAATAAAGTTCGTTTTTTATAATGATTTAGATTATAATATGTAGGCAACTAATAGTTTATGGGTTTTCTCTGTGTTTAGTGAGATTTATCTTGTAATGTAACACTTCGTAAACCACAAATAAAATACATTCTATTCCTTATATTATTCAATTATGTGACTGGTTTTTTTTATAATGTTTTAGAAAGAAGTACACAGAGTTTACCGTCAAAGAGCTTTCAAGGATACTGACCTAAGTCTGTGGAGCTATGAAGAAGGGTTAAGATAAGAGTTAAGCCGTCTTTGAATGGCAGAACAACATTTAGACAGAACTGATATTATGTTTAGCCGGGTGTTTAGGCATTGATAGACTGTGTAAGGTTTTTAGATATATAATAAAGTTTGTCTTCGACAGGCCATCCGTCTTTGCGCGGAAAGCTAGTCGGTGCAGTTAAGCCGTCTTTGAATGGCAGAACAGCATTTAGAGAAAACTTTTATTATATGTTTAGGCATTGATAGGCTGCGTAAGGTTTTTAGATATATAATAAAGTTTGTCTTCGACAGGCCATCCGTCTTCGCGCGGAAAGCTAGTCGGTGCAGTTAGCCGTCTTTGAATGGCAAAACAGCATTTAGACAACTTTTATTATATGTTTAGGCATTGATAGGCTGCGTAAGGTTTTTAGATATATAATAAAGTTTGTCTTCGACAGGCCATCCGTCTTCGCGCGGAAAGCTAGTCGGTGCAGTTAGCCGTCTTTGAATGGCAGAACAGCATTTAGAGAAAACTTTTATTATATGTTTAGGCATTGATAGGCTGCGTAAGGTTTTTAGATATATAATAAAGTTTGTCTTCGACAGGCCATCCGTCTTCGCGCGGAAAGCTAATCGGTGCAGTTAGCCGTCTTTGAATGGCAAAACAGCATTTAGACAAAAATTTTATTATGTTTAGGCATTGATAGGCTACGTAAGGTTTTTAGATATATAATAAAGTATGTCTTCGACAGGCCATCCGTCTTCGCGCGGAAAGCTAGTCACGTCGGTGCAGTTAGCCGTCTTTGAATGGCAAAACAGCATTTAGACAAAACTTTTATTATGTTTAGGCATTGATAGGCTGCGTAAGGTTTTTAGATATATAATAAAGTTTGTCTTCGACAGGCCATCCGTCTTCGCGCGGAAAGCTAGTCGGTGCAGTTAGCCGTCTTTGAATGGCAAAACAGCATTTAGACAAAACTTTTATTATGTTTAGGCATTGATAGGCTGCGTAAGGTTTTTAGATATATAATAAAGTTTGTCTTCGACAGGCCATCCGTCTTCGCGCGGAAAGCTAGTCGGTGCAGTTAGCCGTCTTTGAATGGCAAAACAGCATTTAGACAAAACTTTTATTATGTTTAGGCATTGATAGGCTGCGTAAGGTTTTTAGATATATAATAAAGTTTGTCTTCGACAGGCCATCCGTCTTCGCGCGGAAAGCTAGTCGGTGCAGTTAGCCGTCTTTGAATGGCAAAACAGCATTTAGACAACTTTTATTATATGTTTAGGCATTGATAGGCTGCGTAAGGTTTTTAGATATATAATAAAGTTTGTCTTCGACAGGCCATCCGTCTTCGCGCGGAAAGCTAGTCGGTGCAGTTAGCCGTCTTTGAATGGCAGAACAGCATTTAGAGAAAACTTTTATTATATGTTTAGGCATTGATAGGCTGCGTAAGGTTTTTAGATATATAATAAAGTTTGTCTTCGACAGGCCATCCGTCTTCGCGCGGAAAGCTAATCGGTGCAGTTAGCCGTCTTTGAATGGCAAAACAGCATTTAGACAAAACTTTTATTATGTTTAGGCATTGATAGGCTGCGTAAGGTTTTTAGATATATAATAAAGTATGTCTTCGACAGGCCATCCGTCTTCGCGCGGAAAGCTAGTCGGTGCAGTTAGCCGTCTTTGAATGGCAAAACAGCATTTAGACAAAACTTTTATTATGTTTAGGCATTGATAGGCTGCGTAAGGTTTTTAGATATATAATAAAGTTTGTCTTCGACAGGCCATCCGTCTTCGCGCGGAAAGCTAGTCGGTGCAGTTAGCCGTCTTTGAATGGCAAAACAGCATTTAGACAACTTTTATTATATGTTTAGGCATTGATAGGCTGCGTAAGGTTTTTAGATATATAATAAAGTTTGTCTTCGACAGGCCATCCGTCTTCGCGCGGAAAGCTAGTCGGTGCAGTTAGCCGTCTTTGAATGGCAGAACAGCATTTAGAGAAAACTTTTATTATATGTTTAGGCATTGATAGGCTGCGTAAGGTTTTTAGATATATAATAAAGTTTGTCTTCGACAGGCCATCCGTCTTCGCGCGGAAAGCTAATCGGTGCAGTTAGCCGTCTTTGAATGGCAAAACAGCATTTAGAGAAAACTTTTATTATATGTTTAGGCATTGATAGGCTGCGTAAGGTTTTTAGATATACACCTAATCCAAAAAACGTTGTCTGGTCCGCCGCACAGTCCTCGCGCCAAGACTGTGAAAGATATTGGTTATATCTAATCAGTAATTAATTTATTTGCATGTTCACTCTAGTGTGGTACTTTTTTCAAGGAAATATTGTTGTGCCTACTTATATTTTGTTGTTTTATCACTCTCATCAAAATATTTACTGTGTTTTCCTTCACGGTCTTGGCGTGAGGACTGTGCGGCGGACTCGACAACGTTTTTTGGATTAGGTGTATAATAAAGTTTGTCTTCGACAGGCCATCCGTCTTCGCGCGGAAAGCTAGTCGGTGCAGTTAGCCGTCTTTGAATGGCAAAACAGCATTTAGACAAAACTTTTATTATGTTTAGGCATTGATAGGCTGCGTAAGGTTTTTAGATATACACCTAATCCAAAAAACGTTGTCGGGTCCGCCGCACAGTCCTCGCGCCAAGACCGTGAAGGAAAACACAGTGAATATTTTGATGAGAGTGATAAAACAAGAAAATAAAAGTAGACACAACACTATTTCGTTGAAAAAAAGTACCACACTAGAGTGTGAACATGCAAATAAATTAATTACTGGTTAGATGTAACCAATATCATTCACAATCTTGGCGTGAGGACTGTGCGGCGGACCAGACAACGTATTTTGGATTAGGTGTATAATAAAGTATGTCTTCGACAGGCCATCCGTCTTCGCGCGGAAAGCTAGTCGGTGCAGTTAGCCGTCTTTGAATGGCAGAACAGCATTTAGAGAAAACTTTTATTATATGTTTAGGCATTGATAGGCTGCGTAAGGTTTTTAGATATATAATAAAGTTTGTCTTCGACAGGCCATCCATCTTCGCGCGGAAAGCTAGTCGGTGCAGTTAGCCGTCTTTGAATGGCAAAACAGCATTTAGACAAAACTTTTATTATATGTTTAGGCATTGATAGGCTGCGTTAATGTTTTGGGGGGCTTGACGTTTTATTGTATTATTAACGCCTAAGTTTTTCAGATTTTTTTCTCGATGGGAAGAAGAGTTCTGTGGTCGGTGCAAGCAACAAATCTCCTCGCCCAATGCCAAAATCCATACCTTGTTGGACAGCCAAAGAAGAAACAAAACCTCCCTCTGCTTTTCAGGGACATATAATACCTAACCGCCCTTATTAAGTAATGATATTACTATTAATGCATACTAGTTTTCCAAAATATCATTAAATATTAGTATAAAATTTACTATTGTAGAAATTGTACTTGACACGATTGTAATATCAAACATACATTAAAATCAAATGAATAAAATATATACAAATGTGAATATGTTTATATGTTTATCAATGCAATCTTTATGGGGAAAAGCATTATGGGGAAATTTGAAGCGCTAATATATAATAGCTGCAAAAATTAGTGCCGATTGAATAAATAATAAACACGATCGTACAGGCGAAAAGCGAGAAAATTAGCTAGAAGACGTATACGGGTCTGATTGATGAGTATAATGCATTGAAACATGAGTTTTCGTTGATCGGACACATGCGTTTCCGACTACCTTATAGCCAACGGAAACAAGGTCCGGTTTTTTAGTGCGGTTCCGTAGTATACGGAGAAACGGAAACGTAAGTTTAAGACACGTTTAAGTCGACTTATACCAATGATTAAGGGACGGAAACTAGAGCCTTTACCTCATGATTCCGCTATGTTTCCGTCGACGGAAATTGTCTGCCTGCCTGCCTGCCTGCCTGCCTGCCTGCCTGCCTGCCTGCCTGCCTGCCTGCCTGCCTGCCTGCCTGCCTGCCTGCCTGCCTGCCTGCCTGCCTGCCTGCCTGCCTGCCTGCCTGCCTGCCTGCCTGCCTGCCTGCCTGCCTGCCTGCCTGCCTGCCTGCCTGCCTGCCTGCCTGCCTGCCTGCCTGCCTGCCTGCCTGCCTGCCTGCCTGCCTGCCTGCCTGCCTGCCTGCCTGCCTGCCTGCCTGCCTGCCTGCCTGCCTGCCTGCCTGCCTGCCTGCCTGCCTGCCTGCCTGCCTGCCTGCCTGCCTGCCTGCCTGCCTGCCTGCCTGCCTGCCTGCCTGCCTGCCTGCCTGCCTGCCTGCCTGCCTGCCTGCCTGCCTGCCTGCCTGCCTGCCTTCTTTCCTCTCAATTATAGGTCTGTCCGGGAATCTGTTCATTTGAATCATCAATTCACCTGCATACACTTTGCGTCTTTCTTCGATTAAAATCTGGCAGAAACAAAGCATGACGGGATGTCTGAAGGCCACTAGTACATTAAGAAAGCCAAGATACGACATATAACCTAACATAAGAAAATTGTACTACAAAACTAGGAACCGCCCCCGCTCCCAGGGGCGAATTACTTGTGATTAAACTCCACACTGAAAGAGAGAAACGGTCGTTTTTTCCCCCTAACATTAATTTTGAATGTCAACGTGTTCAGCGCGGTCAGTGATAGACCGACGAAGTACAATAGCTGTCAAGTAATTCGCCCCTGGGAGCGGGGGCAGTTCCTAGTTTGTCGTACAATTTTCGACCCTTGCACCCCACGGATAGTGGTTGTTTTTGCCCGGTCCAGTCTCTCTCTGTTTTTTAACGGCTTCAACTGTCCCAACTCTCCCAGACACGAATATTTTGGCTGTTTTTCGAGCGGTTTTATTCGAACTTCGTGGAGGCTGGCTGCTTCAAAAAAGCCGTTGATTCTAATCCATTGGGATTTTTGCGTGTCATATTTATCCCTTCGAACTGCTGCGTAGAAAGATTTGGACTAGAAGCGTTTTTCGAGGAATTATTTGGCGATTAGTTCAGCAGTTCGAAGGCCGTTTTGGGGCCTTCGCCTCCTACCTTTCTCTCTCTTACTACACGTTAGGGAAAAGGAGCTAAATTCCAACGAAAATCGCTGAAAGTCAGTCAGACGGTTGATGAGAGCAACAAAAAGACACGGTAAGAGTTTCATTTTATTTTATTAAGAATTAAGGCAAAAAATTGTACGTTGAAAAATCCCCATATATCCTATAGTAAATCAACACAAATAGTGAGCTTGGGCTACCTGTGCTTGGACGTTGTGCAAACGATGCACAGATGAACAATTGAACAAAGAATTCTAATGAAATTTATTGTATTGAATTGACATTGTTTATCCTAGATATGCTAATATGTACTATACATGTATACCACTTCTGTCAGTAAAGTGTCAGTCTTCATGTAAATCGAGTAAAGTTATGAAGCTACAAACTTAGTGTGGTCATGTTTCCTATGAATATCCCACAGACGTACTTACGCTGGTATCAAGTATCTGCATATGATCAAAATCGCGCCATCGTGTTGGCCAATTAATGTTATTTCAAAAACTCATTAATTATTCATGAGCTAATTGGCAAACCCGATGGCGCGATTTTGATCACATTAGCGTTCAAGTTCATTAGCATTCCTCTGAATAAAATTGAAAAGCGATTGTTTTATCATTTCCTTGTGGGAATTCATTGAGAATGAACATTAAATTATGAACAGATTATTGATGTATTTTAGAATTGCTTTTACTTGCTGTATTCTAAACCCTCCTCGGCTTTACAATTCTTTTTTACCATATCAAATTTTTTATTTCTATTCAAAGATTCCTCATAAATAATAGATTCGTTTTAGAAGTAGTTCAAAGGTCTCCAAATCGGACTGGATGGGGGCTTCGCCTCGGACTTGAAACCCCCGTCCAGTCCTCATTTTCGGCTTTTAAACATTACATGAACCCTGACTGTAGAGTTTCAACTCTAACTAACTTGAAACAATGCATTAGTGACTTAGTACAACATTTTTTACAACAAATAACAGGGTTGTGACGAGGGATGTGGGATCAGGGAGCACAGAAGAGGGATAGGAATCATATGAATATTTTCTCTATTCTAATCTACAAAACTAGTATAAACATTGACACTATTTTCAATGAGCATGTTTGCCTCTTCTAAGACGATGGTAGCTGTGTCTGTACGATCTGTTTCTGCTCACTATTCTACTCTACAAAACTAGTAAACATTGACACTTTTCAGCCTTTCAATGGGCATGTTTGCCTCTTCTAAGACGATGTTAGCTGTGTCTGTAGGATCTGTTTCTGCTCTCTATTGTGGACTCTACAAAACTAGTAAACATTCACACTTTTCAGCCTTTCAATGGGCATGTTTGCCTCTTCTAAGATGATGGTAGCTGTGTCTGTAGGGTCTGGGGAGTAGCCTCTTTTAACCCTCGACATCTCACGCTTTCTGTAACGAACAAGGCTTGGGTTGCGTATTAGCAGTACAGCTAAAAACCAACGATTAAAAGCTGTAGTTGAAACACGTGGTCTTTCTCTTGTAGGATAGGCTACAAAGACAAAAAGAAAACTCGTTGAATTGCGTTGGTGGTGGTAATGGTGATGATAATGGTGATGATCACTTTGATGATAATAATGACCACGTTGGTAATAAAAAATATGATTGTATTGATAATGATAATCTGAAACTAATCCTTCCGTCCATCCTTCCTTCCTTCCGTCCATCCTTCCGTCCATCCTTTCGTCCTGCCTGCCTGCCTGCCTGCCTGCCTGCCTGCCTGCCTGCCTGCCTGCCTGCCTGCCTGCCTGCCTGCCTGCCTGCCTTCTTTCCTCTCAATTATAGGTCTGTCCGGGAATCTGTTCATTTGAATCATCAATTCACCTGCATACACTTTGCGTCTTTCTTCGATTAAAATCTGGCAGAAACAAAGCATGACGGGATGTCTGAAGGCCACTAGTACATTAAGAAAGCCAAGATACGACATATAACCTAACATAAGAGAATACAAGGTAAAGCCAACTAGTTCGTTGTCGATTATGTGTGATGTGTTTAAAGTGTGTGGTGATTAGTATTCTTACCTCTATCCCATTTTCTGTACCCTGTCATCATTAACGTTCGGTCAAGTCGGCACAGGAAAACGACTCCTAAAACCGCTCCTTTAGCAACACGTGACAGTCCTGACCATAAACCAACCAAGATATTTAGGAAGAAGAAGAAATAGGACATGACGTCATACAAACGCCTGAAACATAAAAAAGGAAAAATACAGTGAGAATAAGATGAGAAGGCAAATGAATGGAAGAGGTGAGATGAGAAGACAAAAGAAGAGGAGAGATGATATAGAAGAGGAAACGTTAAAGTCTATACAAGAGGGTGTGACAGGATGGCGTGCCAAGATGGTGTGATGAGAGGGCGTGACAAGATGGCGGGACACGAGGGCGTGACATGATGGCGTAACAAGATGTCGTTACCTGTTGTCAATGGTAACTGTCAGATCAGGGTATGTTCTGTCACAAAACACAAACTTGCACAGCAACACAACCGCAAGCCATATGAGTAATGGAGATATAACCAGAGGCCTGTACAGTAAACAATATAGAAACACTAAATAAAGCAACAAGAACGTCTACTTGACAAACAACAATTTTAAACACTGGCTGCAAGGCAATTATTAGCATAAGAAATCGCGCGAACTTGAGTACAATTTGTATTGGAAATCGCACGATGTTGAGACAATTCGTAATTAATAGGTACGAGTGATGTTTTGAAAGTATTTAAAATTGGAGGAGCCTTTTAGGCAATTTGATAATTTTCAAAAAATCACGAGTATCTATTAATTACCAATTAGTATTATTACCCCTGGGTTCCCGAGGATGATTTATAATAATACTGAAAAACTAATTGGTACTCGGCAGAGTACAATATACGATTTAATTGTACTCCTAGTCCACGACCAATGAGAATCGAGTAATTTTGTACAATATATTATCATAGGAAATGTCAGCTCAATATAATAATGACAGGATTAATAAGAACAAATGAATAACAATAATAATGTAAAGAACAACAACAATAACTTTATTGTAATGATCTAGCGCCTATAACAACCTTTTGGGAATAGGTGTATGCCTATAATTCCTTTCCATCTTGGAATGACCTATCGCCTTGGACAACCTTTTTGAAATAGGTGTGTATGCCTATCGTGATCCCAGGGTAAGGGACTCCCCCAGGCGATGTACTACCCAGAACGAAAATTGTCAAACCACCCCAAAAACGTCGGACCTCCCCGTCGTTTTACCCCCCGAGTACATCGCCTGGGGACTCCCTTTGTCCAAGTGGTTGGTGTGAACGGCAATCCTTTAGTTTGGAAATATTTTCTGTATGTGCGTTTTAGGATTCTGGCTCAAAAGTCAATGATGTAACGTGACTCGGTACCTGTAAGGACCATTTTTATTTGGCTTTGTTACTATGCTTAGCTGCCAAGAACATCGCAAAGTCGTATCTTTTAGGGGTTGTGATTGAATGAATATAATTGAATGAACACCTTGAATACGATTGCGACTGCTACCGACAGCTCTTTTAAAATTAGTATACACCTATTTCAATTAACGTTGTCCATCTAGAATGGTTGATCTGAGACCGATAGGAATTGTGGGAGTTCATTAAATTTCAAATACATTGTTTTCATCACACTTGAATGGTGCTGAATTACAGATAACAGTATTTCAGAAGTAAATATTGATATTCAAGCGTGATTATGATAGTGCATTTGCAGTTTAACGAGCTCCCACAATTCCTATCGGTCTCAGATCAACCATTCCAGATGGACAACGTTAATTGAAATAGATATATACAAATACTTACAGTAGAACAAGAAACAATTGTTTCAAGAGTTCAAGTAATACTTCTCTGCCAAACAGCATGTCAATGAGTTGGCATATCAAAACCGGTAACAACAGGAAAAATATGGAGATGGACACTACAAGATAACCTATCAAAGGCATTCACAATAAAATTGATAAACATTTATTCAATATGAGATTTTGGGATAGATAGATGATGAATGATAGATAAGATATATAAGATGAGGTGAGGTGAGACGAGATGAGATGAGGTGAGATGAGATTAGTTTTGTATATACATGTGTTAGTTACCTAAATAACGAGAGTTTTTTTAAAATGCTTACCAATAGCAGTAAAGCCAATTTGATATCCACAAAAACGGAGACATTTACCCTATACAATTTAAAAATGAGAGTATGAGTTTACAGAACAGGAGTACATTCAGTTACGATCATCATCACCATCAGCATCATTATTATTATCATCACCATGACCATGATCATCATGATCATCAGTATCACCACCACCACCACCACCACCACCACCACCATCATTACCAGCACCATCATCATCATCACCATCACCATCATCATTACCACCATCGATCATCATCATCATCATCACCATCATCATCACCATCATCATCACCATCATCATATCATTATCATCATCATTACCACCACCACAACCACCGTCATAATCACCATCACCATCACCATAATCATCACCATCACCATCATCATCATCATCATCATCACCATCATGATCATGATCATCGTCATACTAACCACAAGAGTTTTAGGGTTGATATATTCATCTGGTAGTAGTCCTCTTCTTGTTTGGTATGTTCTAAGGACATCTGATCTGTCATGTATATAAAGACAATTGTGATGTACATCGTTGAAATTAGAGGCATTTACCTTAAAAGGCATTTACCTTAAAAGGCATTTACCTTAAAAGGTAATAGCTATGCAAGCAAGCCTGTTGATGTAGTTACAACGTTAACGATAATCGTTATATCGAATTTAAATTTTTCCAATCAAATCAACCAATGACGTTAAGCCGTTTACCTACAAGCTCCTCCAACATAGAAGTCAGTGTATGTGGGCCGATTTTCACTCCGTTCCTAATATTCTGCTTACGAAAATTTAATTAAACAAGAGTTTAGAGATCTTTTATAGAGCTGATTATGGTAGATAAATCTCACACCATCGATCGAAACCATTGAACTATTGTACACAATTGAACCATGTTTTCATTTCTTAAATAGTAAACTGTCTTTGCAAAGACGGCAATAAACGTTTGGGTTGTTTTGATTGATTTTCGGCCTCTATTTGTGTGTTCATCACAATTTCAAACTGTACCTGGCAATTCTTACATGTGTGTTTGACAGCTCTAGTGTAATACTAATTTGGGGGCGTATTAGGAAAATAAGGGTCATGATTGCAGGCTCTCCCTTCCTTTCCCCTCCCCCTCCCCTTCTCCTCTCCCCAATCCCCTAAGAGCTGCTACGCTGGCTAAGATACGACGAGCATACCCGACATATCCCGAGGTGCCCCCCTCCCCGGGATAATGCATTCTGATCCTTACATGTGTCTTCGTAGAAACATACATAGTTGAACTACAGCAACCAAACTACCAAGGAGAAGCGCTGCTGTCAAATAGTCCCCCCTCCCTACCCCTTCTTCGGGTTAATGTATTCCATACCTGTGTCTTCGTAAAAACATACATAGTTGAAATACAGCCACCAAACTACCAAGGAGAAGCGCTGCTGTCAAATAGTCCCCCCTCCCTACCCCTACCTTGGGTTATTGTATTCTATACCTGTGTCTTCGTAAAAAGATACATAGTTGAACTACAGCAACCAAACTACCAAGGAGAATTGCTGCTGTCAAATAGTCCCCCCTCCCTACCCCTACTTCGGGTTATTGTATCCGTACCTGTGTCTTCGTAAAAACATACATAGTTGAACTACAGCAACCAAACTACCAAGGAGAATTGCTGCTGTCAAATAGTCCCCCCTCCCTACCCCTACTTCGGGTTATTGTATCCGTACCTGTGTCTTCGTAAAAACATGCATAGTTGAACTACAGCAGCCAAACTACCAAGGAGAAGCGCTGCTGTCAAATAGTCTGACGGGAAAAAAGTGTATCATTAAAAAAGTAATGATGATGTTGATGTTGATCATGCACTGCAATTACGGTTGAGTAGATACAACTAAGTATATTAAGTTAATCATGCATTCAGGATGACACTTTATAGTGAGTAAACCCAACTCATTATTAAGAGTAACCATAAATGTAGACGGCCATTGAGTACAATGTATTATTGAGTTAAACCTCACATTTACTCACTATAGAGTTTTAATTTGCAGTGTGGTGGTTAATTTAAAGTGACGTTAATGTCGATGATGATGCATGATGATTGCTGCTGATTTGGTTCAAATCGAACAAACTCAGTCAAAGTGGCTGAACACTCAAATTCAACAGGCCACGAGATTAATGTCAAGGATGTTAAAATCATCGAGAAAAACAACCACCAACGATTATTTCTGGAAGCTTGGTACTCATTGAAAGACCCCAAGTCAAAAAATGACAGTATCAAGATTCCAGAAATATTTTGAACTCTCGTCAATGATCCGAGCGCGATCACCGGCGCGCGCACACAACATTCAAATGCGCGTGCCACAAGCACAACCGCCATTACTGATAATGGACCGAAACGTCTATTCTTCTAAAGTTCTTTAAGTCAGAGACAAACGTAAAAAATTGATAATAATGAATCCTGACTGCAATTTCAGAATGTTTAACCTCAGTCTTGTTAGAGTGTAATATATTCTTTAGAATTTGACTACTGCCCGTGTAATTTCAAAGTATTTCAATTAGCTCCAATAGTTTGATAATGTCTACGTACATTCTCAGGTGTGTTAAGGCCTGGTTTGAGCCTATTTTGCATATGAAAATAGGTTTAAAGAGAATCGTGGCCTTTTCTTAGTAGGAATCTTTAATAGGTTGGTACATTTTGTCAAATATACTTTAAGTATAACTTTCTTCTACATGTTCACATTGGAAGGGATGTCACGTGACAAGGTACACCAAATTATTAGCTTAGAAATTTTGATTAAAAATGGGGAACACAAGGAAATCTTCGATTTAAACGAGCAATGTGTTATTTTGTTTCTGTTATAGAGGTCTTTACAACTACGCCTTTTGCGTTTGGAAAAATAACTTTATGTAGAGAGTTATTTTAGAAAAAAGGTCACGTGACCTAATTTGCATTTAGGTTTTTCCTTAATATCTTTTTGCCCCATGAAGATAGACACGATTAAAAGGCGGTGTCATATGCTTTCGATTAATATCTAAAAGCCATGCGAATTTCAGCTTGATTGGGAAAGGACAAATGTTCCCCGTTTTCAAAAAACCGTTTTTGCTGCCTTAAAGTCACGTGGTCAACAAAATGAAAAAAATTTCATACCAAAGGGTTTACAATCTGGAACTACATCTTCCACAAACGAATGATTACGACATGTCGAAAACCCACTGTTTTATAAAAGAAACAAAAAAATCGTAATTTGCAAAAAAGCGTTCCTTAAATTACCACAGGCTGTAGTCAAATTGTTAAGAATATATTACATATGCTATTGAAAATGATCGAAGTTCAGGAAAAATGTATAATAAATATCAGTGATTTATTTATTATCATGATAAATTAACATTGTAAATATACACCCTATTAATTACATTTAATTATTAATTATTAATTATTTAATTAATTAATTAATTAATTAATTAATTATTAATTATTAATTACATTTGTAATTTAGTGGGAAAGGAATTAATTAAAAGACAAAAGAAGATCACTCAAGCTGACTCATTTGTTATTACTTGAGCTTAAATGATCTTCTTTTGTCTTTTGATAATTTCCTTTCCCACTAAATTACAAACTTCAGGACAACCTTGGTACACCTACTTGCAAGAACGTTGTCATACAACATTTGAACATTTGTAATTTAGTGGATTAGGAATAAATTAAAAGTACAAAAGAAAGAGTTCTGCTTCAATGATCTTCTTTTGTACTTTTAATTTATTCCTAATCCACTAAACTACAAATGTTCAAATGTTGTATGACAACGTTCTTGCAAGTAGGCGTATGTATGGATTATAAAAAACGATAATCTAAGGAAGCAGTTATTATTTATGGTGGGGTTAAGTGGATGAGTGATTTTCACAAAGGGGTTTGGAGGCTTGTGAAGGAGGGGTTACTAAAGTTTTGGGCAATTTAAGATCACAAAAAATATAAAGCCAAAAAGGAGGGATCATAAAAAATATTATTATTTCAATTAAGGAATGGGTTGTGACAATTTGTGAAGTTGAAGCAGGACAACAACCATTATCCACTTTTCACCATATATATATAATGACCGCTCCCTCATAAAGAAGAGTTTTCTTACCAAATAGAACTGTAACAATTTCTGCAGTATTTTTGTCACGAACAAGGTTTATTTTTTTGGAAGAAATTGTCCTCATGAGGAAAAAAAGTGTGAGCTGTAAACACAAAAAATCAAAATATATTTAAAGGTTTTCAATTGCAGCCATTAATTGCAGCCATTAAGGCAGAAATATAGCTAAAGTATATTACATATACATGGGGGGAGGGAGGGGGGAGGGGATGGTTATCATTTCAGTCTGGCTACGACTCTGGTATTTGAATCCCGGATGGAAGAAGAACTGTTAAAGCTTATCAAAGACTTTTAAGCAAGAACCCTAAAGGACCCTTAAAGGAGAGCCGACCACCTCCAACTGAATTGAAAAGAAGTAAACAACAATATCAATGATAAGTACCTGATAGACGAATATGAAAGACACAAACACTGCTGATAGAAACTGTGTTGAAAACTTGAAGTCTGAAAGCAATGGAAAGCATGCACTTAACAAATAGTTAAGGTTCAGCCGTGGTTTATACTCTGATAACCGCACGCTTGGCAATTTGAACACACGAGAAAATGTCAAGAATCACGAGCTGAAAGCGAGTGCTTCTGGACATTTTTAAGTGTGTTCAAATGCCAAGCGTGCGGTTATCAGAGTATAAACCAAGGCTGAACCTTAATTATTTATTTTATTATATAAATTTCGATTAAAAATTGTTCAAAAAAGTCTGTTTGATTTCGAAAACTTACGACCGTGGTTTATACTCTCATAAACCACGCTTGTTTGGCCAATCAGAGCGCGCGTTAGAATCAATCTATATAATAAATGGAAATGTACCATGCAGGGACTTATACTGAGAGGGGAGGTGTGTGCTTGACCTAATTATACACCCCCCACTTTAGAACAAGAGATTCCATGGCAAAAAGAATAGGTCAAACAATGTAATTTTAAAATTCGTTGTTAATTATTGACAGGTTTTCAAAAGTTTTCAAAAAGCTTTCTGTGTTAAAGCTTTCGTAAGCGACCACTTACTTCAGGTCTGGACTAGTCGCTTATGAGTCAACTGTATAAGCAATTTAGGCGAGCCTTGTTTATTTGACTAATAATAAAGATACCTGGTCGAGATACATAGATCTTGTGTTTCAAAGTCACATACCAAGGCTCATTCTCCGATGCCACTCTGAAACAAATCAATTATACAATAAAAGATTAGAGTTCAAGTGATGTTTCAAGTCAAGCTGCAATTATAGTGTCAATTCGATTCAAGTCAAGTCAAGTCAAGTCGATTCAAGTCTTGAGTCTAGTTGATTCAAGTCAAGTGATCAAGTCGATCCAAGTCAAGTCAAGTCGATACAAGTCAAGTCAAGTACCTTTTACTGTGTAGTCTGTTTTCCAACAGCATGACAACATGGTTCCTGTCAATGTCTTCAGCAACAGATTCATCTTGTTCTGTAATGTGTAGCTGTAAAAAAACACAGTACTGTTAGCAGCCATTAGAAAAAGGTCAATAGAGGTAACTGCATTTCAGCTATCTCAATTGATGTAATGACAGATTTAAAGTATAGTATCATAATATTAAATTAAAACAATAACGAAAATTAATAAAAAAAATACAGAAGTGAAAACTTACAAAAATGTTGTGACACGTTGCTTGACGGGAATAATTCTGTTTTAGATGACTGAACAGAAGAACTGCGTAGCTGCCGCAGAGCAGGATGGTACAAATCACTGATGGTAGGTATACCAGTATTTGTGAATATAACCAAAATGACACACCCTGGAAAAAGACATTTACTAATTTATTTGCTCATCTCCCAATTCAATGATATATTGAATATCCATTTATTCATTGATTGACTAGAAATTTGGTAGGTTGGTTGGTTGGTTGCTTAGATGTTTTGTTGATTGGTAGGCTGGTTGTTTGATCGGTTGGTAGGTTGGTTGGTTGGTTGGTTGGTTGGTTGGTTGGTTGGTTGGTTGGTTGGTTGGTTGGTTGGTAGGTTGGTTGGTAGGTTGGTCGGTTGGTTGGTTGGTTGGTTGATTGGTTGGTTGGTTGGTTGGTTGGTTGGTTGGTAGCCTGATTTCTTGCTTGGTATGTTCGTTGGTTGGTTCGTTGGTAGGCTGATTGGTTGGTTGGTTGTCTGGTTCGTTGGTAGGCTGATTGGTTGGTTAGTTTGTTGGTAGGCTGATTGGTTAGTTCGCTGGTTGGTTGGTTCGTTTGTATAGGCTGATTGATTAGTTTGTTGGTAGTCTGATTGGTTGGTTGGTTAGTTGTTATAGGCTGATTGGTTAGTTTGTTGGTAGGATGATTGTTTAGTTTGTTGGTAGTCTGATTGGTTGGTTCGTTGGTTGGTTGGTTTGTTGGTTGGTATAGACTGATTGGTTAGTTTATTGGTAGGCTGATTGGTTGTTTCGTTGGTATAGGCTGATTGGTTAGTTTGTTGGTAGACTGATTGGTTGGTTTGTTGGTAGGCTGATTGGTTGGTTGGTTGGTTGGTTGGTTTGTTCGCTCGTTCGTTCGTTGGTATAGGCTGATTGGTTAGTTTGTTGGTAGGCTGATTGGTTGGTTGGTTGGTTGGTTGGTTTGTTCGCTCGTTCGTTCGTTGGTATAGGCTGATTGGTTAGTTTGTTGGTAGGCTGATTGGTTGGTTGGTTGGTTGGTTGGTTTGTTCGCTCGTTCGTTCGTTGGTATAAGCTGATTGGTTAGTTTGTTGGTAGGCTGTTTGGTTAGTTTGTTGGTAGGCGGATAGGTGTAGAATAAAATGATAACTTACGTTCTGCTTATACGCGTCACGTGTTTGCTCATCAACTGGGCATCCCAGATACAGAACCAAGTTGACAATACACCTTGCATATGAAAAATAGAACTATTTTAACTCAAAACTTAACCCAGAATGTATGTTCTCTTTATTCAGCTAGAAATGTAGAGGGGCAGGGCACATGATAATGATGTTATATTAATAATGATGATGATGATGATGAATTTGTTGATGTTGCAATTGGTGGTTGTTAGGGTGGCGATGCTGATGACGCCAATGGTGATGGTGATGAAAATGATGATGGTGCTGCTGCTGCATATTATTAACAATAGTATTAATATTGATTGTAATAATAATATACAATATTATTTATATAACGCCTCAGCGCTTATTTTGAGGGCGCAGCTTATTCAAAAACTGATAGCATCTAAAAAATGTTTTATTTTATTCTAATAGTATATATGTATCTTTGCGGACACTTAACTGAACTTTAAAAGAACTTTCGATTGTCACCATTTGTCTTTTCACTCAAACTAAATCTCACTGTCCCCCAACGGGAGAAAACTTGATAGGCGAGCGGTGAAATATTATAACTTTGAACTGAAGAATATATCTTTTGATGAAAATTTGTTTCCAATGCTGTTCTAAAGTAACATTATATTAATTAAAAATTATTATATTGATTGTATTGTTTAATTACACAGATATCCTTGAATAATTGGGACCACGGTGCATATTCGAGGGCAGCACTTGTTAATATCGAGGGCAGAGCTTATTCTGGGGCTGTACTTGATAAGTAAATAAGGTAATGGTGATTAAAACACTGATTTTATGAGGAATGATGACAACACGTGTAATGATGACAATAATAATAATATCAATGATAATGAGCAAGGGAATAGAAAAATGCAAGTAACTGACCTGGTGAGGGCATATATAAGACCTATGATGTATCCAATAGCTTTGTATTCAGCATGAACACAAGCTAAATACGGATAGTTGATGATCCCATACAGAATCGTCATCAAAATGCCTACAAAAGCTATCAAAAGAACACATCAGTCAGCTGGCCAACAAGCTATTCATTCTTATTAATTAAGTTACCTTTCATGTATGGTGTTTTAGGTAAGTTCTTAGATGCACTGCTCATAGTAAAGTCTGGAAATAATGTCTGAAAAAACATTACAAAGCAGGAGGACGCTGTTGCACCAAACGCAAGAACGATAATCAACTTGTTTCTTTCTTTACCAAGAAAGTCCACAGGCCTGTAACTCATGACAAAGAATGTAAGTGGACAATGTTTGTGGGAGGGGAGGGTGTGTATAAAGTGTGTAAGGGGAGGGGAGTGTGTGTACAAAGTGTTTTGGGAGGGAAAGGGTGTATAAAGTGTGTAGGGGAGGGGGATGTGTACAAATTGTGTAAAGAGGGGGATTGTGTGTACAAAGTGAGTAGGTAGGGTGGGGTGTGTACAAAGTGTGTAGGGAAGGTAGGGTGTGTACAAAGTGTGTAGGGAGGGTAGGGTGTGTACAAAGTGTGTAGGGAGAGTACGGTGTGTACAAAGTGTGTAGGGAGGGTAGGGTGTGTACAAAATGAGTAGGTATTGTAGGATGTGTACAAATTGTGTAGGGAGGGTACTGTGTGTACAAAGTGTGTAGGGAGGGTACGGTGTGTACAAAGTGAGTAGGCAGGGTGGGGTGTGTACAAAGTGTGTATGGAAGGTAGGGTGTGTACAAAGTGTGTAGGGAGGGTAGGGTGTGTACAAAGTGTGTAGGGAAGGTAGGGTGTGTACAAAGTGTGTAGGGAGGGTAGGGTGTGTACAAAATGAGTAGGTAGGGTAGGATGTGTACAAATTGTGTAGGGAGGGTACTGTGTGTACAAAGTGTGTAGGGAGGGTACGGTGTGTACAAAGTGAGTAGGCAGGGTGGGGTGTGTACAAAGTGTGTAGGGAGGGTAGGGTGTGTTCAAAGTGTGTAGGGAGGGTAGGGTGTGTACAAAATGAGTAGGTAGGGTAGGATGTGTACAAATTGTGTAGGGAGGGTACTGTGCAGGAGGGAGGGGATGACTCCAGGGAAAAGCCGTGTTGAGGGATCACTCACTCGATTCAAAATGGCAACGACTGTTGAGCTCGGCTGTTACAACAAAAACATTCGATTTTCTTCGCATTGCTAAACATTTTTTTACTAGTTAGAGTTTTTTGATATTTGATAATATCCAATACTTCACTATAGTAAATTATTTGATCAGATTTGATGGAAATACTGCTTTTCTAGCCAGTTTCGTGATGAACTGTGATGTCGGTGAAGTGCTGTTGATATGCATTTTATTTACAAGTACACGAACGTAAAAGCACAATGGATCAGTATTTTTAATCAAGAATAGGAGGTTTATGCAAGCACATGATAATCTTCGGATCTGTAAAGTTTCTGTCCGTTTGGCTTTGTGGTTGGTCTTATCAATCGATTTGAAGGCTGATCTCACGAACTACAAGGAATCCACTACTCGAGTCGAACAACTGTGGAGGTTAGTAAATGTATTTCCATTGAAGTTTAGTGTTTAATTGTATTGCTTTTGAACCTTAGCATGAATGTTTTTGCTGATTCAATGAGCTAATTGCATTAAATTATTAAAGATCGTATGTATGTGTATTTTAAAATAGCTATGTAAAAATGCTCTGAGACTATATAATGCACCAGTCAAAATGCCCAACATATCCCTATATGTGTGTGTGTGTTTTGAACTGATAAATTGTTTGTCTTCATAATCAATTATTTTTGTTAGCAGAATTTGATACAGTGCAGTGTGAAGCTTTCTGCTGTCCATTTTTCACATCAAAGCTTACTGAATTATAATAATACAATTTTATAATAACACAAATAATAATGTATAACATGAAATTCATTATTTCAAAATATGATTGAAAATAAGGATATAAGATTACATCTTTAGCTTAATGTGAGTGTTAGAAATTACTTATAAAATATTTCTTAAAAATGTAAATTAAGTTAAATGATGATATAGTTTAAAATGTTGTGGTTTTTTTTTTCAGGTTGAATGGCAGGAAAAGATAACACACTATTTCAGTGAATATAATAATTATTTCTTAGTTTACATTGAACTGTTCCATGCTTGTCATCTTTGCCTGAGTTGCCGGCAGTCTGCGTAATTAGGGAGAGAAGAAAAAGGAAAAGGAAAAGATCACAGTCTTTCCTTTTCTCTTCCCTGCAACCCTGCAGACCGCCGGCATTGCAGGCTATTGTCATCTTGTGTTATGCTAATTACTGGATATAAACTTGCAGAAACGGTCAATGTTATCATTATGAATATACCCGTAACTCATATGAGCTGTATGTTAACTCAAAGACCCCAATCATACTAGAGCAAAAACACTATGTTACTGTATGTGTAACAGTTTCTATTTTGTGACCAATAGTCACTGTCCAAGACAAGGACAGTGGTAATGAGGTATGGTTTTCGTTTATATTATTATAATTCTTACCGACAATCAGCCAATAAGTATGTTTGGTCAGGTCAGTCAAGCATAATAAAGAACACAAAACAAAAATATGGTCACAGCCATTTGTCAGCCTCTTTGAAGTGGCTGGATTTCATAACTTCTGCCCTTTATTGACTCTGGTTTAATGATACTGAATAAATATAGTGACGAAATACAAATTATTGCTTAGTAACTATTTTGTTTTTATAGAGCAAAAAAAAAGTTACTAAGTAACAGTTTCTATTTAGTGACTATCATTCAACCAGAAATATCAAATAAATTTGATAGTGACTAATAGTAACTACATAATAATTATTAGGAAGTTGCAATTTTATTTCATGAATATAGTGTTGTTGCTCTATCAAACTTGTTTGGGCCCTGCCCCGGCCCTTAACTGCTGTTTGTTTTACAATGCAACATGATAGTACCAGTTTCCCATTCATAACTAAAATGGTATAACACATAATTATTTTATGGACAGACAATATATTTATGTTTTAACATCAAAATTAAGTAAATTTGCAGTTCTCTTCAATCAATGAAGCACAATTTATCAAGACTACTAATTATCATAAGTAGTGTTCTCAAGATATTCAACTTGCACAACAATTGATATTTGGGGGATTGTTTTCTTGTTCCTAGATGCATGAAAATATACTATGAAAATCCATGGAGTGGTTAAAATGTACATATTTGAAAATTTGGCATAACAATTGTTTGTACCACATGACCAATTCAAAGTAAAATGATTGGCCAAATTTCAAACAAGCATTTAACCACTAGAGATTTTTATAGTAGAGAGCAATTTAATATCATTTAAATATGTATTTTGAATACCAAAGTATCAACCTAAGTTACCAAAGTACCTTAAATGAATAATGAATCTAAATGTCAAAATTGAAAATAAATAGCTATTATAAACCAAAAGGTATTTTTATTATGAACTCACAATAAATATTAAAAATACAAAGTCACCTTTAGCTCAGATTTATTATTATTTCGAAAGCTGCCTTTGTATTTTTTAAACAGTAAAAGCCCTCAAAGCATTATAGCTATCTGTCATGCATCAACACAAGCCAGAATACAAACAGCTTCGAAGGAATTCTTGGTGTTATATACATGTCAAGCACAATTTCAAAAAGCAATAGTAGTATTTCTATTGGTTTTGTATATGACCTAAATAATACAGTACAGAAACATATTATAAGTTTAGCATAATTTCAACATGAAATTTAAAAAAATAAATTAGTATAGAGCAAAGCACTAAAACCATGAAGTAAAAACAAATAAAAAATACAATGTAACTACCTTAACTTACAGTCTCTATTTAGTCAATGTCATCACAGGTAGCCCAAGCTATGCATTTGTACGTTTTTTAGCAATATGACAAAATATTTAAAATGCAATAAAAATAAACATGTCTACTTGTGTTTTTTTTTCCCTTTGCATTCCTGTGAAGTTTCAGGCCATTTCCTTCAATTTTGAGTGATTTATGGCTGTTATTCCCCACTGAAAAACAGCCATAAACCACTATTTGTATTGCATTTTAGATATTTCGTCATATTGCTAAAAAACGTAGAAGCTAGCGCATAGCTTGGGCTACCTGTGATGTCATTCAACCAAAACATCAGATACAAATTAATAAAACAATAAGTCTTTACACTGTCTTTGACAGTGACCATAGTCAGTATTAAATAGTGAATGTTATACACAGTCTACAGTAGCAAATTATTTGAATATTTCATGGATCAAGTAATTTATTAATGGATTAATTTATAATGCTTTATTGATTTCACTTTTAAAAATATATCAACAATTTCAATGTATACAAAGCAATATTACTGCAGGTTTATGCAATAAGTGTAAGTTACTTGATGCAAATAGTGAGAGACAAACAAAAAAAAATCATAACCTATGAAAATCATGTACAGGATAAGTTATTTACCGTTCAAAAGAGTGAGAAACTACACAAAAATCGATTGATAAGAAGAACCACAGCTCCAATTAAAACCAAAATCGAACTGACTAGAATAAAACTTACAATGAATATAACCTCCTTTTTTCAAAATGCTCCATAAAGTTTTACCTACGAAATCACTATGATTTCAAACGAAGGTTGGCCATTATTGATTACGAACTGCAGCCTTCCCGAGAAGTTGTAACGAAAAAATACAGTCAACTATAAAGGTATTTCGAAATCAGTTGCGCTCAACTAGTAAATATATAAGCAAAGAACACTCACTGTGTATTAGCTACTTTACAATGTGCTGTTTTACCTCATTTTAACCTCGTTTTCTGAATTTCAAAATGGCTCCCTCGAACTAAACTGACAAGATTCACTGCCGTATCCATGTGACGTCACAATTGTGTGGTCCATAAACGGAGAAGCTAATTTGAATACAATGGAGTCATCCCCTCCCTCCTGGTACTGTGTGTACAAAGTGTGTAGGGAGGGTACGGTGTGTACAAAGTGAGTAGGCAGGGTGGTTTGTGTACAAAGTGTGTAGGGAGGGGAGTGTGTGTACAAAGTGTGTAGGGAGGGTAGGGTGTGTACAAAGTGTGTAGGGAGGGTAGGGTGTGTACAAAGTGTGTAGGGAGGGTAGGGTGTGTACAAAGTGTGTAGGGAGGGGAGGATGTGTTCAAAGTGTGTAGGGAGGGGAGGGTGTGTACAAAGTGTGTTGGGAGGGGAGGGTGTGTACAAACTGTGTAGGGAGGGTGTCGAGGGTAGGATATATAGTGTACAGAAGTCAATATAATAACTCACATGGGTAGACCTGGTCGTCCATTCAATAGGTCAGGTTTCAATTTAACTCTCTTCTTCATGAAGCCCAACACAAGGATTATTATCATCTACAACAAAAACAACAAATGTCTGTCTGTCCATCCGTCTGAGTGTCTGTCTGTCTCCTTGTAAGCTGTCTGTCCGTCTGTCTCCTTGTAAGCTGTCTGACTATCTCCTTGTAAACTGTCTTTCTTTGTCCTTGTAAGCTGTCTGTCTGTCTCCTTTCAGGCTGCCATTCTGTTAGCTGTCTGTCTGTCCAATTGTATGTGTTTCTTGTAGGCTGTCTGTTTGCTTGTATATCTATATGTCTGTCTGTCTGTCTAGCTGTCTGTCTGTTTATCTATCTGTCTGTCTGTCTGTATATCCACATGTCTGTCTGTCTGTCTGCCTGTCTTTCTGTCTGTATATCTGTCTGTCTGTCTGTCAGCTTTGTGCCTTTGTGCCTTTCTTGTTTCTATCAAATAAACCCTTTCTTACCGCTGGTCCCAACAATCCCACTTCATAACCGTGTTCATCAACAAGGCAGCTTAAAGATAACAAATCAATGAATAAATTACAATAGAATAGAATGGAACATGTATTATAGTTAACGAATCGAGATGATTAACTCTATTAAAAATAACTGACAGTCTGTCTTGTTCAGTTACTTTCGTGTCTAGCCATAATTGTCACTCCACAGTGTTACGGTAATAATAACAAGTCTTACAAGTGCGACAAAGACTTGGCTGCACCATGTAGCAATTCTAGCAAAATTTAATTTGTTCAGTATAATTATTCCGAACCTAATCAACCCTATTCATATTTTAGCTTATTAGATCATTTTCCAATAGGAAAAAAAAATATTCATGTCATGTTAAGTAACATTTGTGATCCTTGTTCGACAAGACCTCTGACAGATTTGGGACATTTTGTGCTATATTGACGGAGGGCGTGGTGGGACTCCCAAATACCGCCAAAAAATCGAAAATACCGCGATATCGCGCGCTTTAAAAAAATCAGAAAAACATACCGCGATGCCGTACCAAAAATCACAAATTGTCGCAATCAATTCAACTACAATACACATGTAATACACTCCATAGAATGCTTTTTAACTAAATATGGAAGAAACGAAATAAAACTAGACTATTGAGAGGCTAAAAGCATACGTTCTCAGCAAGATTGATGTATTTTAAGAACACGTCATCGCGGCGAGCGAGGAGGTAACGCAAGTTTTAGATATCGGGCCATACCGTGAATACCGTGATTAAATTGATTAATTTTCGTATACCGCGACTTAAAAAACGAAAATACCGAACAAATACCGAACAGATAAATTTTACTTACAGCGATACCAAGCAAAAACTGGCCGAATATACAATACTTTTCTCGTGACCAGAGAGGGGCATCGGATTGGACAAAATGGTTATGAATTATTAATCATTTTTTTTCAGTTCGTATATTCAAGCGGTAATTTGCATAAATTTTCTGGTCGTGGTCGGAAAAACGAAAATCCTCATTTTCTCGAAAAGAAAATAGTTTTTGAAGAAAAAAAACTTTGCCAGAGTTCTAACCTCCCTAGGGCCTATTGATTTGCAAAAAAATAAAGAAAATCGATTTTTTCATATTTGCCGCGTGGTGCTCGATTTTCCGAGACATTACCTCTTAAATACTCAAGGAAAACTTGTCAATGAAAAATTGCTGATCGTCAGTTCACGAGCTATGAAGGCAATTGTTAAGAAAATATTAGCTCATCGACTCACATTATCGACGTCTATCTGCATCGTATCAAACTTTGGCCTATTGTTCGGTGTCAACTTCGAGGTGATAATTGTTTTATATGGCCCAATGCTTCGCCTTTGTTCTAGTTCACTAGTGCGATTTTACATACATTATCATTCTTAAGCCGATTCTTACGCGAACACGTTCGTTAGTTGTCAGGCAGGCCATCGGCCATTCTCATGATTTATTTTGACCTACTGTGGGAGGCCCCCAAAGTCCAAAATGTACTCGCTAATTGTTTTGTGGGGGGAGGGGGAGTTTTGTTAGGAAGTATGTGGCTTCGAACATACATTTAACCAAAATATCAACTTCAGTGTACTGTTAGACTTAAAAATCGATTTTTAAGACTGACAAATCGACTTATTTCTCTCTTATAATACTGTTGTTTATCAAAGGAAAAAATCGACTTGTTTCTCTCTTATAATACTGTTGTTTATCAAAGGAATAAATCGACCTGTTTCTTGCTTATAATACTGTTCTTTATCCACAGGGAGCCCACTCTCAGAGACTCACGGATGATCGGTTTACTCCACGTTTGTTTGTCAAGATTGAATATTAATTAGATAGTTTTGTCTTGAATAAAATTCTTTCACAACACAAATGTCTCCTATTTTTCTGCAATAATACATGTTTTGGATAATCATTTAATGTCCCTATATGAACATTTCTTCGAATTTTCAGGATGACATGAGATATAATATAGTATAGTATAGTGTATTTGCAGTTTAACGAACTCCCACAATTCCTATCGGTTTCAGATCAACCATTCCAGATGGACAACGTTAATTGAAATAGGTGTATAAGCCTTTAGGTATTCAACGGAATCTCATGTCATCCTTAAAATTTCGAAGAAATTTTCATATAGGGACATTAAATGATCATCCAAAACATGTATTATTGCAGAAAAATAGGAGACATTTGTGTTTTGAAAGAATTTTATTCAAGACAAAATTATCTAATAATTGATATTCAATCTTGACACACAAACGTGGAGTAAACCGATCATCCGTGAGTCTCTGGGCGCTCCCTGTGGTTTATCAAAGGAATAAATCGACTTGTTTCTTGCTGATAATACTGTTGTTTATCAAAGGAATAAATCGACTTGTTTCTCGCTTATAATACTGTTTTTTTTATCAAAGAAATAAATCGACTTGTTACGAATTAAAAGAGATGCGAAAAATCATGAAAAAACGTTTCAACTCATGCATGCAAATATGAGTATATGCAATGTTGTTTGAAATATTACTTACTTGGAAGACATTATCAGAACTAATCCACCTTTCTGCTATTCCAAAAGAACTTGGGATGAATTTGGAGCTAAATTTGAGCCTTGATATAAAGGAAATAACAGTAAGCGTTTCAACAATGCGGCTAGCTGCTCACTTATGATAATTCTCAGAATCGCACGTGGAGCGTCGGTCACCCGTATTTCTTTGGGTTTCACGCTAATATGGAGTTTTATTTATATTTTGGTGGCGTGTGCACCAGCTGACGGTCTTCACGACCAATGAAATTGTCAAGGAAAACTTGTCAATCAAAAATTGCTGATCGTCTTGAGTGTCGGTGTCACGCAAACATGGAGGTTATTTTGTGACATATTTTTGTGGCGTGTGCGCAAGCTGACCTTCAAAGTTTTTTTTAAATAAAACTATCGGCAAAGTGTAAAAAATGGGGGATAGTTTCGTCTTTTTTGTAAAATGTTGAACATCTAGATAGTAAGTTTCAGGGGCCGGTTGTACGAAGGGTAGATAAAGTTATCCACTGCATAGGTTTTTTTATACACCTATTTCAATAAAGTTTGTCATTACCAAAGGCGATTAGCGATAAGCCGTTCCAAGACCCAAGTGTACTATGGGTATAATCTTAAATTGTGAATGCCGCCGTGTTTGAATTTTAATGATGTCAGCTCAAACAATTGTTGTTTAATGGAGTTGGCATGATTGCATGAGATTCAAACACGACGGTTTTCACGCAGCATTATATTCACGATTTTCAAATCAGTAAAAGATTATACCCACAATGTACTTGGGTTTTGGAATAACCTATTCCCTATAGCCTATCGCCTTTGGCAATGACAACCTTTTTGGAAATAGGTGTAGATTTTATCCTCTAGATAAGGATTTATCCGGTGGATAGCACTATTCAGGCTTCATACAACCGGCCCCAGGCATTTAACTTTAGGCATATGATAAAACCCGGAACACCGAAACGTAACCACCGGTACAAAACCACTGGAACGACCGAAACAAGAAATCGGAACCACCAAATCGAAAACTCGGAACCAGCGAAACGACCAAAACAGAAAATCGAAACCACCGAAAAAAAACCCGAGTAAAACCGCAAAAAACGGGAAAACAAAGACAAAAAAATAAATAAACAAATAAACAAACAAACAAACAAGCAAACAAACAAACAAACAAACAAACAAACAAACAAACAAACAAACAAACAAATAAATAAATAAATAAATAAATAAATAAATAAATAAATAAATAAATAAATAAATAAATGAATGAATGAATGAATAAATAAATAAATAAATAAATAAATAAATAAATAAATAAAAAGAAAGAAAGAAAGAAAGAAAGAAAGAAATAAAGAAATAAATCAACAAATCCATCCATCCATCCATCCATCCATCCATCCATCAATCAATCAATAACTTTACATAACAATGAACCCTTACTGTAGAGTTTTAACTCTAACTAACTTGCTAAATTGAAACAACGCATTAGGGATGTACAAACATTTTTTGCTACAAATAACAGGGCCGTGATGAGGGATGTAGGACCAGGGATCACATAGTCGGAATCAGCTGGAATCAGGGATTACAGAGGAGGGATCGGAATCATATCAATATGTTCTCTATTCTACTCTACAAAACTAGTAATCATTAACACTTTTCAGCCTTTCAATGATAATGTTTGCCTCTTCTAAGACGATGGTAGCTGTGTCTGTAGGATTTGTTTCTGCTCTCTATTCTACTCTACAAAACTAGTAAACATTCACACTTTACATCCTTTCAATGGGCATGTTTGCCTCTTCTAAGACGATGTTAGCTGTGTCTGTAGGATCTGTTTCTGCTCTCTATTCTACTCTACAAAACTAGTAAACATTCACACTTTACATCCTTTCAATGGGCATGTTTGCCTCTTCTAAGACGATGTTAGCTGTGTCTGTAGGATCTGTTTCTGCTCTCTATTCTACTCTACAAAACTAGTAAACATTGACACTCTTCAGCCTTTCAATGGGCATGTTTGCCTCTTCTAAGACGATGTTAGCTGTGTCTGTAGAATCTGTTTCTGGACTCTATTCTACTCTACAAAACTAGTAAACATTGACACTCTTCAGCCTTTCAATGGGCATGTTTGCCTCTTCTAATACGATGGCAGCCGTGTCAGTAGGGTCTGGGGAGTAGCCTCTATTAACCCTCGACATTTCGTGCTTTCTGTAACGAACAAGGCTTGGGTTGCGTATTAGCAGTACAGCTAAAAACCAACGATTAAGAGCTGTAGTTGAAACACGTGGTCTTTCTCTTGTAGGATAGGCTACAAAGACAGAAAGAAAACTTGTTGAATTGTGTTGGTGGTGGTAATGGTAATGATTATGGTGATGATCTCTTCGATGATAATAATGACCACGATGGTAATAAAAATTATGATTGTATTGATAATGATAATCTGAAACTAATCCTTCCTTCCTTCCGTCCATCCTTCCTTCTGTCCATCCTTCCATCCTTCCTTCCTGCCTGCCTGGCTGCCTGCCTGCCTGCGTGCGTGCTTGCCTGCCTTCCTTCCTTCCTTCCTTCCGTCCATCCTTCCATCCTGCCTTCCTGCCTGCCTGGCTGCCTGGCTGCCTGCCTGTCTGCCTGCCTGCCTGCCTGCCTGCCTGCCTGCCTGCCTGCCTGCCTGCCTGCCTGCCTGCCTGCCTGCCTGCCTGCCTGCGTGCGTGCGTGCGTGCGTGTGTGCGTGCCTTCCTTCCTTCCTTCCTTCCTTCCTTCCTTCCTTCCTTCCTTCCTTCCTTCCTTCCTTCCTTCCTTCCTTCCTTCCTTCCTTCCTTCCTTCCTTCCTTCCTTCCTTCCTTCCTTCCTTCCTTCCTTCCTTTCTTCTTTCCTTCCTTCCTTCCTTCCTTCCTTCCTTCCTTCCTTTCTTCCTCTTAATTATAGGTCTGTCCGGGAGTCAATGTTAATTTGTATATCAATTCACCTGCATACACTTTGCGTCTTTCTTCGATTAAAATCTGACAAAAACAAAGCATGACGGGATGTCTGAAGGCAACCAGTACATTAAGAAAGCCAAGATACGACATATAACCTAACATAAGAGAATACAAGGTCAGTTTCGTGGTTGGTTGGTTAATTGTGTGATTTGATGTTTATGTTTATAACACTAATAAACACATGACCCTCAAATAATACAATATACAATATACAAATTAATAATATAAAATTTAAGGCATAAAACGATAAAACTAATATACATCATATAATGAAATATGATATACTATACTATAAAACTCTATAAAGATATAATTGGAAAATCACGATAATTTAAAAGGAATTACTATCATATATTAGTGGTAGTCATGGCATGAGATAATATAAGTTGTGTTGCTTATTTTTGAATATCGTTTTGAGTGTTGTTTTTTGAAAGCTCTGACGTTGGGTAATTTGCGTTGGCTCAATGTATTTAGGGTGTGTTTATTCATCTCACCTGTATCCCATGTCCAGTACCCTTTCATCATTAACGTTCGGTCAAGTCGGCACAGGAAAACGACTCCTAAAACCGCTCCTTTAGCAACACGCGACAGTCCTGACCATAATCCAACCAAGATATTTAGAAAGAAGAAGAAATACGACATAATGTCATAGAAACGCCTGAAATATAAAAGAATTAAAAAATACAGTGAGTGGAAGATTTATAGGTAAATTCATTGGAGGACGACGAGGGAATTCCACGTAGAATTTCACGAGAGCAATCAATATCGCATGAATCGCGGAGTCCGCGTGGAATTCCCGAGTCCAAAAATTAATTTTCCTTGAATCTCATACTTCAATTTAAGTTTCAAAAACCAGACGCGCGTGTTCCGCCGTTCCCGCCATGAATCAGAAACCGGATGAGAGGGTATTCCACGCTAAATACCCTCGCATCCGGTTTCGTTCTTAGTCAATCAGCGCGCGAGTTTAAATTGAAGTATGAGATTTTATAGGCAAATGCATTGTTCGACGAGTGGAGTTCCACATTGAATTCACAAGTAAAGACAATATCGCACGAATCGCGGAGCGATGATATGTGATCATGGTGATATGAGATTCTATAGGTAAATTTCTTGAGGTTCGCTAACACTCACTAGCTCCATATTAAATATTTACAACATACCAAACTCGACTCACTTGTTAAGCAGACTGAGAGTAATGTAGAGAAAAGAGAAAGGAAGGGAAGGGAACACAAAGGAAGAAAAGGAAGAGGAGAGGTTGTAAAACAATTTAAGAAGAAGATGTGCAAAAATGAATGGAAGAGATGAGATGAGAAGACAAAAGAAGAGGAAAAACAGAAGAGGAGACGTTAAAATCTATAGAAAAGGGCGTGACAGGATGGTGTGATAATATGGCATTACCTGTTGTCAATGGTAACTGTCAGGTCGGGATATGATCTGTCACAAAACACAAACTTGCACAGCAGCACAAGTGAAATCCATATGAGTAACGGAGACAAAAGGAGAGGCCTACAGAATAAATAGGACATAATTATACAATGGGCACATTGAATTAAGCAACTAGACCCTGGCATCCAGGGCAAACTGTGCTACCTTTGGCTGCACAACATTTGTTTCTATGTATTTAGATTCCTGGATTGCCAATTGTTTGGAAACTAAGTCTCAGAAACATTATTATCAAGATATTCTTAAGGGGAAAAAAGCCGCAACAAAAGATAAAGATCAGAAGGACATTTAGGCTTAGGTTATACGTCGAATCTCACAAAATATAGCCATTGTTTTCAGCGGGAACAGAGTTAAACGAGTAAACATAATTCGTTTTCGATTGAACAACTTATCTGGCATTTTCAACGGCAATTCGACTTCGATCGAGAAAATTATCCGTCATTACTACAAACTGTTTTTAAAACTATTACCACGCGTGTAACCATGTCATCTTATCTGTCAAAACTATGACAACGTCAGTTAACGTACGAAGGTTTATCTGATGAGGTAATACTAAAGTTAGTATATACAAATATACAAATACTTACAGTAAAAGAAGAAAATAGTGTTTCAGTATTTCAAGAAGTAATTCTCTACCATATAGCATGTCTGCAAATTGGCATAACCAAATCGGTGATAACAGGAAAAATATGGAGATGGACACGACAAGATAACCTATCAAAAGAATTCACAACAAACTTGATGAATAGATCTGATTTATTTAATTAGTCAAAGCGGTTTGAGACGAGACGAGACGAGACGAGACGAGACGAGACGAGACGAAACGAGACGAGATAAGATGAGATTAGATGAGATCAGTAAATTGATTAGTTTTTTTATACATACATGTGTTAACTAAATAGCGAGAGTTGCTTACCAATAGCAGTAAAGCCAATTTGACATCCACAAAAACTGAGACATTCTATCTATAAAATTTAAACATACTTACATTCAGCTGCGATCATCATCATCATTATCATCATCATCAGCAGCAGCAGCACCACCTCATCATCATCACTACCACCACCATCATCATCACCGTTATCACCATCACCATGCATCATTATTACCATTACCATTATCACCATCATCATCACCGTCATCATCATCATCATCACCATTATCAACATCATCATCACCATCACCATTATCAGCATCAGCATCACCATAATCATCATAATCATCATAATCACCACCACCACCATCATCATACTAACCACAAGAGTTTTAGGGTTGATGTATTCATCTGGTAGTAATCCTCTTCTTGTTTGGTATGTTTTAAGAACATCCGATCTGCACCGTGTAAAAAATAATAATAATAATTTTTTTTAGAGACATCAAGTTAATACCAAATTAATACATTCTGGTCCATACCTGTGTCTTCGTAAAAACATACATAGCTGGGCTACAGCAACTAAACCACCAAGGAGAAATGCTGCTGTTAAATAGTCTGACGAAAAAATAATCAAAGTATAATTTAAAATATGATGGTTAGTGAGTGTGACTGATGATAGTTTAATAAGTATTGGCTCAGCTGGGTCATAAATAATTGACAAGAAGGTGTTGCCTTTGTAATCTACAAATGGTTTGTCTTTAAGTCTTAGTAAAAAACCATCTACATGAGACTTTATATTTCAAAGCTTGATTTGTCTCAGTGATAATATTCCTTCATATATGTACACAAGCACTCTATGCATTTTATTACCACAGTCCATATTACACGACCACATTAGTTCAAGTATAAATTGATCTTGAAAAAAAAAAGAAGACTATTTCCACTTGAAACTAATTACTTCTCCTCCTTGGTTTCTTTGGTTTGCTTATTATTAAATTTACATTGTAAATATACACCTAATTGCAATAACATTGTCATATAAAAAGAGAAGAAGTTCTGCTTGAGTAATCTGCTTTTGTCTTTTAATTAATTCCTATTTTGTAATTTTCTTTTTTATATGCCAATGTTATTGCAATTAGAAGTATGTATGGATTATAAAATAGTTATCTAAGGGATCAATGATTATTGATGGTGGGGTGAATTATATAAGGTTGTGAATTTTGAGGAGGGGTTATGGGAGGCTTGTGAAGAAGGGGTTACTAATTTTCTAGGCAATCTAAGCAGATCACTAAAAAAGCCGTGCAAGAGGGTGCAAGAGTATTTTGTTTAACACTTTGGGTTGTCTTTCTTGCATCCTCCACCTATTTTTTTCAATTTTTCATTGTAAATGTTTCTTGTGTGTATGTGGTAAATAAAAACCTTTGAATCTTTGAAGCCGTAAAGTAGGGATCATTAGAAAATATTACCATTTTGTAAATTTGGAGCAAACGATCACTCATCCCCTACCCCCATCATAAACATTGACCGCTCCCTTGGAAAAAAGGTTTTATTACCACATAACTGCACCATGATGTATTCATAAGTGGTTTTCTTAGGTTTTGCTGCATAAGTCTTTTTGTAAGCTGTTGTTATAATGTTGAAGATAAGTGTGAGCTGTAAACAAAAGAAATCAAGTATTTATTTAAAGGTTTTTAAATGTAATCATTAGTTTCAAGGCAGAAATATGTCTTGGGTATATCTACAGTATATACAGGGGGCAGCAAAAATGTTGACACAATTTTTGAGTAAAAACTGCACAAAAACTATAACATCTTTCCCCTCCCTCTCCCCCTAAATTAATGTAGCATGACGGCTAAAGCATTGTCGAGCCCAATCATATACCAACATTGACCAGGGTTGAGGAGGAGGGGGTCAGGAGGTGGGTGGGGTGAGAGCATGACGGCACCTCTTAGTAGTTTGATGAGAATAATGATGATTTGAAAAAAAATGTCACTTATTATTGTCCAGGTGTAGTTGCTCCCGCCTTCGCCGGTCACGTGCCCTGGTTATCAGTCTGGCTACGGCCCAGGGGCCAGTTGTTCAAAGCTAGATTAACGCTAATCCTGGGTTAACTCTAAAGAAAACCTATAGAGTTAACCTAGGATTAACACTAAACTGGCTTTGAACAACTGGGCCCTGGGCAGTAATAAATGAAGTTCAGTATCAAATTGAGAAGAAACTATCAGCAAGATCAATGATAAGTACCTGATAGACGAATATCAAAGACACAAACACTGCTGATAGAAACTGTGTTGAAAACTTGAAGTCTGAAAGCAATGGAAAGTACAGGTACTTTTAGATCAATAAAGTACTTGAAAGAACCTGAGCATACTTGAAAACGTACCATGCAGGCTTATACTGGGGAGGTGAGTGCTTGGTGATGGGAGAAAAGTAAGAAACATATAGTTACTCTGTAAGGTCTGTAAGGGCTATCCCCAACTATATATACACCTATTTCAAAAATCGTTGTCGCAGCCGAAGGTACAGTCCACATTCTGAAGCCTGCAAAGCATGTCGGTATTTCTTTTATTGTTATCGATTTATTCATAGCATATTTTCATTGTACGTGTTTATGTTATATGACTCATCCATAACAGTAGTAGATGATGAAACGAATATTTCTTTTAAAAAGGGTAGATAAATCACAAATTATGTTCATATTACCGACATCCTTTGCAGGCTTCAGAGTGTGCACTGTAGCTTCGGCTGCGACAACGATTATTGACATAGGTGTATAAAATTAAGTAGCCCTCTCCTTAGCCTGTGTTACAGACCCTTGTAAGCGCTCGAAACGTCTCCCGCCAACAAGCGCTTGTTGGCGGGAGACGTTTCGAGCGCTTACAAGGGTCTGTAACGCAGGCTACCCTCTCCTGTGTTTCCAAAGTTATGTGAAATAATCTGTCATTGCTTTAATTTGCTAGTTTGTGCTTTTTGGTATTTTCTAATGTTTTCAAATGCCTAGTCCTGCGCGCTTAGGGCATTTAGGCGAGCCTAAGTTATTTGACGTTGATATACTAATAATAAAGATATCAATACCTGGTCGAGATTCATAGATCTTGTGTTTCAAAGTCACATACCAAGGCTCATTATCCCGTGCCACTCTGAAAAAATTAAGTGTCCAATAAACAGTTAGAAAGGAAACAGCTTGAATACAGTACTATAATACATTGGCTCAGAGTTAAATTATATCCATAAATCTAGTTAGGTCAGCAATACTAGTCCTATGCATGAGAGGAACTAGAACTTTCAATAGTTAATATTGATACTGTACATACGACCCATCATGTGGGCGACTTTTTTTCTTCTTCTTTTCTAATCTATTAATTTATTTTATTCAATGTTTTGTATTTATTTAAAGAATTTAAATTTAAAGTCAAGTCGAGTCAAGTACCTTTTTTTGTGTAGTCTGTTTTCCAACAGCATGACAACATGTTTCTTGTCAATGTCTTCAGCAACAGATTCATCTTGTTCTCTTATGTTTAGCTGTAATAAACATTGGAGCCTCTTAAATTAAATACGGACATAAAACTACAATACTCAAGTTTCAAGTTATCTATCACCGCTGTACTATTTGACAAAAGGCGCATTTGCACAGGCTAAGCCTCGATTTGTTGTATAAATATTCACAAATTCCAAGCAAAGCACGGGATAACACTATGACTTAACAACACAATGGGTGATCGGCGGTCGGTTTTGCAAATGACTCCTAAAAGGTACGCATAAGTTAAGAGAATCTTCAAAGCCTTGTTGATTTCATACCCTAAGGTACGACTATGCGATGTTCTTGGCAGCTAAGTGTATTTTTATAATTAACAAAGCCAAGTAAAAATGACCCTTTCATGTAGGGAGTCATGTTACGTAATTGACATTTGAGCAAAAACCATAACCCATATATTAAGGGCTAAAGCTCGAAACGTCAGTAAAGTTAAGTCAACATTTTTTACGGTGTTACAAATTTCATTATCAGATGTTACCTATTATTAACCACATTCATGATTGTAAACTACGTGGCTGCTATGTGAGCCTTCATATAGCAGTCCGTTAAGTCCTCCACATTTCTCATGTAAAACTGTGATGATTGTAAGCTGAGTGGCAGCAATGTGCGCCTTCGTATAGCAGTCTTTAAAGTCCTCCACATTTCTCATGTAAAACTGTCATGATTGTAAACTACGTGGCAGCAATGTGCGCCTTCATATAGCAGTCTGTTAAGTCCTCCACATTTCTCATGTAAAACTGTCAGGATTGTAAACTGCGTGGCAGCAATGTGCGCCTTCATATAGCAGTCCGTTAAGTCCTCCACATTTCTCATGTGTTTGTTCTTGTAGGCATTTCATATACTAACCACACTCATAATTGTAAACTGCGTGGCAGCAATGTGCGCCTTCATATAGCAGTTCGTTGAGACCTTTAAATTTCTAATGTACACTTAGACGACCGTTTTAAGTTTTTGTTATCCCTGTTTATCTATCCTTTTGATCAACACTCATAGTTTTAAAATAAATAAAAAGTGCAACTTACAAAGATATCATGACACGTTGAGGGACGGGAGTAATTCTTTTTTAGGTGTCTGAACAGAAGAACTGCGTAGCTGCCGCAGAGCAGGATGGTGCAAACCACTGATGGTAGATGCAACAGTATGTCTGAATATAGAAAATATGATAGACCCTGGAAAAAGAAAATTGTTCATTTAATTGTTAATCTCCAAATCCAATGATTTATTGATCCATTAATTCATTGATTGGTGTTGGGTTGGGTTGGGTTGGTTGGTTGATTGATTGGTTGGTTTATTTGTTGGTTCGTCGGTTGGTTGGTTGGTTGGTTGGTTGGTTGGTTGGTTGGTTGGTTGGTTGGTTGGTTGGTTGGTTGGTTGGTTGGTTGGTTTTATTCTCAAAAGATTACGCGTATCTAGGTAAGCATTAAAGTAGAATAAAAGGATTAGTACTTACTAACTGCTTATACGTATGACGTGTTTGTTCGTCAAATGAGCATCCCAAATACAGAACCAAATTGACAATACACCTATAGTATATGGAAAATAGAATGATTTTACTGCTCAAAACTGTGAATTTTTATTCTGGTCTCTCTATCTCTTTATTCCATGATGGGGAGGGAACTGGAGAGGTGAATTATAGTAGCCTTTAGCTAGAAATACACATGATATTGATGATAATGATGATGATGATGATAATGATAATGATGATGATAATAATAATGATGATTATAATGATAATAATAATGATGATAATGATGATGATGATGATGATGATACTAATGATGATGATAATAATGATGATAATAATGATGATGATGATAATAATGATGATGATAATGATGATAATAATGATGATGATGATAATAATGATGATAATAATGATGATAATAATGATGATGATGATGATGATGATGATACTAATGATGATGATAATAATGATGATGATAATAATGATGATGATAATAATGATGATGATAATGATAATAGAAATAGAAAATGCAAAAGACTGACCTGATGAAGGCATACATAAAACCTATGATGTATCCAATAGCTTTGTATTCAGCATGAAGACAAGCTAAATACGGATAGTTGATGATTCCATACAGAATTGTCATCCAAATGCCTACCAATTCTAACAAAAGAACATAATTATAAGCCAGCCAGCCAATAAAAAGCTGTACGTCAAAGCGTTGTTACAGTGTTGTATTGCTATTATTTTACCTTTGATGTATGGTGTTTTAGGTAAGTTCTTAGATGCACTGCTCATGGGCAAGTCTGGATACAATGTCTGAAAAAACATTACAAAGCAGGAAGATGCTGTTGCACCAAATGCAAGAATGATAATCAACTTGTTTCTTTCTTTACCAAGAAAGTCCACAGGCCTGTAAAGATGACAAAGAATATCATTAGGTAGGGGAGGGCGTAAACAAAGTGTGTAGGGAGGGGAGGGTGTGAACAAAAGGTTGTGGGAGGGAAGGGTGAGTACAAAGTGTGTAGGGAGGGGAGGGTGTGTGCAAAGTGTGAAGGAAGGGAAGGGTGTGTACAAAGTGTAAAGGGAGGGTAGGGTGTGTACAAAGTGTGTTGGGAGGATGAGGACAGAGTAGGTAGGTTGGAGAGGGGAGGGTGTGAACAGTATGTATAAAGTATGATGTTATAATAATGTCTATAACTCACATGGGTAAACCTGGTCGTCCATTCAATAGGTCAGGTTTCAATTTAACTCTCTTTTTCATGAAGCCCAACACAAGGATTATTATCATCTACAACAAAAACAACAATTGTCTGTCTGTCTGTCTGTCTGTAATTTGCCAACCATTTTCACAACAGATTTTCAATTTTGTTTATTCAATTAACAATGGTTGGTTGGCAAGACCATAACAAATTACGTCACTATAGGTGAGCGTAGTGTTTACAAGTGTTGGTATTGTGATGCTAATTTGCCAACCATTTTAACAATAGATTTTGTAATCTTCTTTGTTCTAATAGCAATTGTTGGTTGGCAAAACCATAACAAAGTACGTCACCGAATAAAAAGACGTCCACTTATTCTTACCGATGGTGCCAACATGCCCATATCGTAACTGTATTCATCAACAAGACACCTTGAAGACAAACATACAATCAATAAATGAAATAGAATGCTAGTAGACGGTGTTAGTGTTTTGAGAGTAAGTAACAATCTCGTTTAAAAAAAAAGACCACATATCTTGTGTGGTCTTTTTAATTATATACCTGATAAAATACGACTTGCAATTGTTTATTAAAGGCCTTCTAACCAAACCTATATTTTTTGTTTCTGTTAAAAAAATTCAACATTTTGCTATTTTTTTCCTGAGGAAATCAAGTTATACTTTTTTGTTAATCAATGTAAACTTTGATTAGTTTTAAAACATTCGTCATTGCCGGTCATGAATTCTTTAATTTAGCGTTGACCTGATCAATACTGATTCTCATTTTTTTATAGCGTGACACGATGACTGACATTTTCCATATTGCACCACAGGGAGCCAACTCTCGAAGTTTTTACAGATGATTACTTTTGTGTGTCAAGATTGCATTGATTATTAGTTTTGTCTTCAATAAAATTCCTTCAAAACACAAATGTCTCCTATTTTTCTGCAATGATACATGTTTTGGATGATCATTTAATGTCCCTAAGGCCTTGGAGTATGAAACACGTTTGTCATCTACCATAATGACAACATTTTAACATCTTAGCCCCTGATGAGTTAGGGGTGGACCATTTAACTTTTGAGTTGGGGGGGGGGGGGGGGGGGTGGATGATTTTGAAAAAAAATTTCCTGCAAGCCAAAATTGCCACTGAAATCTTTGCTTTTCTATAAAATAAATTCCGTGCGCATGCCAGCGGGCTAAAAAAAATTTCCTGCACGGACAAAATCATCCACCCCCCCCCCCCCCCTACCCCCTCAAAAGTCAAATGGTCCACCCCTTATGGGTTTACCATTACACTATATCGATCTATTCGTGTATTAGACCACATATGAGCTCATATCACAAATCACCTACAAACACACAAAATACATCCCTCTACCCTAACAATAGAGTCCGATTACCCTCTATTATTTAAACAAGTGTCAAGATTGCATATTAATGAGATAGTTTTGTCTTCAATAAAATTCCTTCAAAACACAAATGTCTCCTATTTTCCTGCAATAATACATGTTTTGGATGATCATTTAATGTCCCTAGATGAAAATTTCTTCGAATTAAATTTTCAGGATGACATGAGAGTCAGTTGTATACCTAAAGGCTTATATACAGACAAGAAGTAGACAATCCCTTGAGGGACCGCACGGTATCACTCTTCACAATAGTGGGGTAGGAATAACGATTGCGTAATCACTACTAGCATGCAAATATTCCAAATGTGACACATAGCAACTATTAAAGTGAAAACAAATGAAAACGGGCTATTACTTAACTTGCTTTGTTAGACGTTTGCAAATGTCACCCTTGTCTGTATATAATCCTTTAGGTCAGTATTCAACTGATATAAATGCACAATGTTTTAAATTATACTCACTTTGAAGCCATGTTTTATATATAACTGTAGAGGTCTTGGGATGATTTGAAGCCTAATTTTAAACTTTGGTAAAGAAATGACGCTAATAAATATATAAAATACAATGTTATTTATAGCAGTCAAGCGCATCCACTATCTTCTCCTAAAGGTCAGGGCAAACGGCTTCAACATATAATTGCTCCAAAATTGGTTCGATTTTGTTAAACGCTGTAGAATGGTTGTTGAACCATGGGCAGCAGAGTATCGTTTGCGTTTGTATTCGCTTGTAATCTCCATGTATTTATAGCTACCAACGGTCGCTTATTTGTTTGCTTTGTTATTCCATTGACCCTTCGTCATATTTCTAGCTCCTATTTCAATCTCGTGATGTTAGTCTATTTGGTATTAAAAGCGATCGTATGTCACTCGGTTACTAATCGGTAACTTCTTTAACTGCCCCCGAAGGTCTTATATACCTTCGGGGGCAGTTAAAGAAGTTACCGATTAGTAACCGAGTGACATACGATCGCTTTTAATACCAGATAGACTAACATCACGAGATTGAAATAGGAGCTAGAAATATGACGAAGGGTCAATAAAATAACAAAGCAAACAAATAAACGACCGTTGGTAGCTATAAATAAACGGAGATTACAAGCGAATACAAATGCGAACGATACTCTGCTGCCCATGATCTAAACATTCTAGGGACGGACAATTTGATTTTTGTAGGGGAGGGGTGGGGGTTTGTGGGGGTGGTAGATTTTCAGTGTGCTCGATATTTTTATCTCGCCCTCCAATGTTGCCGGATATTTTTTTGCTGTACCAAGCTATATTTTTTTGCCATATTGCCGTTGCACGATTTTTTTTTAGGCCGGAGATCTTACTAACGATATTTTTTTGGGGAAAATAACCCACCCCCCTACAAATATTAAATGGTCCGTCCCTAAAGTACATCTTTTAGGTTTGTTTGTTTACATAAGCGAGTAAAGCGTTCACACTGACGAACAAGTATATTACTTAGCCTTTTATCTGTCAATCATAGGCCATTTGAGAATCAAGTTGGATTCCTGTGGAATCGTTTTTTTTTAGAATCTTTGATACATCCCATGAAACAAAAATGCTTGCAATAATAATATACAAGGTCAATATTTCCCGCTAGAAAGGTCAACGTATATCTCTAATGTGTACTGCACAGCAGGGGGTCGTACAAGGGTTTATAGAAAAAAAAGATTGTTTTTATATCTTGCGCTTGCGCTTGCGCTATCACTGCGTCAGACGGTTTTCACGACGAAATAAGGTCTCTTGCGCTTGCGTCGCTAGTCGCAGGCTTAACTGGAGTAGTTTTCATTGGAATGTGAAACAATCACTTAAAGTCAGTGTATAATATAATAGTTAATAAACGTTATATTCCAACAAAAGAAAACACAGAGCATTTAATTTTGTCTATTTTACAGCCTGGTGAAAATCACTCTAACCCTTCGAGATACCACATAATGATGATGAATCGAAAAAAAAATACCAAGAAAGACTATAGTGGTTTTCATTAACCCATGAAAACCCGGTTTCTCCCTTTATCCAAGTGGTAGGGGTGATCGGCGTACCTGTTAGGGTTAAAATATTTCTTGTGCATACCATTTATGGTCCTTTGAGAGTTTTAGCTCAAAAATCAGTTGTTAGGGTCATTTTTACTCTGCTTTATTTTTATCTGTGCGTACCTTTTAGGTGTCGTTTTCAAAACGCCCGGGGGGCGAGAAACACACTTTAGCGTAATTATAATATACTTTGGTTGTTTTGTATTTTATTGTTTCTACATGACTATTACGAGTTAATGGAAAACACGTTAACACTTACTAGTAGCAAACGAAAAAAAATCATTGTTTTCTTTTGTTCTCTATTGAAGTAATAAGTCTTTTTAAATCCAATAATAAATTAAGTAATATATTAATACGTAATAAGTGTTTTTAAATCCATTCTGTCTAGTTTGCACTATATTGTTTGGAAGGCATTTTCCTACTTTCGATCACAAAAGATTTACGAACAATATCTGATAATCTTATTTATTTGATGTGTCAGTCCAGTTTTACAAATTTTCCGAAAACTCGGAATGAGTGCGTATTTTCCGACGATTTGTAAAACACGGACTCTGTCCAGTCCGGCCGTGTTTTCTGGGTCCAGTCCAGTCCGTGGTTTACAGAATGCCTTCTTGCGTGACAATCGACGAATAGACACAATTTAAAACCATCACATCGTGACTCTTTGCTCTACCAGCGTTTGTTTGTACACCAACATGGCAGTTAGCAACGGTTGTCAGGGCTTTAGTCACGTGAGTGAAAACCCAGGATTCTTGGTTAAATGAAACAGATTGAATATGTGTGAAAAGTTTGTCGCGGGGACGATGATTTTCAAATAAATTCTATGGTGGTCCATTCGTTTCAAAATTGGGGCCTGATGTACGCCTTTTTTTCTCCCCACGTACAGTCTTAAAAACGCGTATATATATATGCATGGGTCTTTTTTGCGTCTATACGCGACATTTTTTGTCTAAGTTTGAATAATTAGAAGGAATTCTTCAAGTATGAAAAGCCCGTCAACTCTTTAATAATAAAATCTGAGTCCCAGAGCGAAGAACCTTCTAACATCTATATCTAACATTTCCAAGTGACAATTCCATCTATCAAAATAATAAAGATTTTGAGCTTTCAAGCTTTTCGATCATTAATTGAAAATTATATTTACTCTGATTATCTATGATTTGATTTGAGCTAACTTCAGGACATTCTGAACTTACTTATATAATAATAATAGACTTTATTCATATAGCGCTTATTCACTAATTAATTGCTCTAAGCACTTTACAAGAAAAATATATGTAAACATAAGATTAACTATAAATATTAAATTCAAAATCTAAATATATATATATAAAAAAGTATTATATAACATATGACAAAAGAAATATGACTAAGAGAACTAAAAAAAGTAATTCAAAAGCGAATTGGAATAAATATGTGACGACCCCAGTTGTCAGCTTTCACACTACTTATTAACTTAATCAATATCAATAGAGTGCAAATATTATAACCGTGAAATAGATAGGAGCAAATAGCACTTAATTAGTGTTTAATTAGACAAGACATAGGAATTTAGTGAACCATGACAAGAATTCAGTGAACTATAAAATGAACACGGGCTTTTTCTAGTCTAACTCAAAACGAACTAAAATAACGATGAAAGACACAATTAAAATTGTTTGCTATACCACTTTATTTTTCTATGGTCGAAAAACCAAGACACAAGACACATCTAATAAGGAAGCTAAAAAAGATTCTAAAAACACAGGATCATTTGACTAATTACACATGCTTGCATGTGCAAGACCCATCACAGCTCGCTTATTTCTCATGCAACTAATCAAATTTAGGCAGAACTTAGGACATAATTAGTCATTAGTTAGCTAGCTAACTAGAGTGGTTTTCATTAACCCGTGAAACACACTTTAGCGTAATATGCTTTATTTCACTTTATTTAATACACTTTTACTTTGTGCTTTCTAATCATTTGCTCAATAGAGTGCAAATAATATAACCGTGAAATAGTTAGCTAGCTAACTAATTACTAACTATGTGCTATTTCTTGCCTAAATTTGATTTGTCAAGAAATAAGCGAGCCGTGACGGGTCTTGCACGTGCAGTATGTGACGGAGGAGAGACACATTTCATTTTAGCTTGCGACGACTGGGGCACACGTGGAAAAAACTGCATCATTTCAGACGTATTTTTCAGGAGAAAACACAGAGTTTGTTTCATTTCATTATTTGGTAGGTTTTTCCTTGTCGTTTTGGTTCATTTATTTCTAGCTTTGATTGAGTTCTCGAGTTAAAATTCCGTCTTGTGTATTCATTATTTGCTGCGAGCAATAAGTCGAAACAATAAAATGGAGAGCAAGGTGTTTTTTTCTTCTTGATTTTGATTTTTTTAAATGTGTCTTGCATCTTGATTTCTAGCTACATGTTTTTGAAACAATGAAATGGATAGCAAACAATTTCATTTGCGTGCTGTGTTGTTAATTCGAGTTCACTGTGTTTGACTTTGTGTCTTGATTTTAGTTTTAGATACGTCTTGTGTCTTGATTTTTAGCTCAAAAGAAATAAAAGTGTTAGCAAATACTAGTTCATTTGCGTATTGGGTATTTATTTTAGTTATAGTTGTGTCTGCGTCTTGATTTATTGTCTTGTGTCTTCATTTTTAACTCATTAAACGTCAGAAACACATTCTTTTGCGCACTGAGTCGTTGATCTAGAAAAAGCCCGTGCTCCTGTCATGCCTCACTGAATTCCTATGTCTTGCCTAACTAAGCACTAACTATCTCCTATTTGTTGCTATCTATTTCACGGTTATATTATTTGCACTATTACACAGTTAATATAGTTATTAGTTGTTTGTCTATTAAACCATTCATTTATTGATTTGTTTATTCAACCAATTATTGTATTATTTTTGAATGAGTTGAAATGCGTTCTGTGTATAAGTGAAATACATGATAGCTGATATATTGAAATTTGTAACACCGTAAAAAAATGTTGACTTAACTTTACTGACGGTTTGAGCTTTAGCCCTTCGTCGGAGTAAAAGAATTAGACTAAGGGGGATACTGAGTATAAATAAGAATCGGGAAAAGTGATGAACCAATCAAAAAGCGATAGAAAATGTAGGGGGAGTTAAAGAACAATGGAAAAATTAATTAAAAACATATCGTTCATTCATGCCGAAAGGTTGCTGTGTACCTAAGGAATAAATGATATGAGTCGCATTTTAAAGTCAACATTTTTTACGGTGTTACAAATTTCATTCTATTACCTATTGTTTATATCAAACACCGACGCAGCCTATACTAGTTTACTTGCTAGTTTCCATTTAAGTAAAGTTAGTTAACATTTTTTTACGGTGTTACAAATTTCATTCTATTACCTATCGTTTATATCAAACACCGATGCAGCCTATACTAGTTTACTCGCTAGTTTCTATTTAAGTGAAATACCGATATATGAGAAAAATATCATATGCCCTTGGTGGGAATTGAACCCCACGGTTTCGGCTTTCTAGTCCGACAAGTTACCACTACACCACAAGGACTAACAAGGATGGCTACGCAGCGGGACAATGCAGTATAGGGCAACTATTTATTAATTACTTAGTTGATTGGTTAATTTGTTGGTTGGTTGATTTGTTGGTTGGTTCTTTGCTTGACTGCTTGATTTATCTAATGTTCGATTATCTATTTATGGCAAACAAATTAAAATTATGCATATAGAACAATTAATGTAGAATAAAATGATAACTCACTATCTGCTTTAGATAGGCAACCAATGGATCTTCATATGAACATCCCAAATATAGAACCAAATTAACAATACACCTGTATGTAGAAGATATAGAGGATATTATTACAGTGGTACCTCTATTAAGCGGTCACCCTCGGAACTTTCTTAACTTTCTTTTAAGTGGCCACTTAATATAGGTATGGAAAAGGCCTAGGAATAGTGTTCTATTCTCATCGGTCTCACTGTACTCATGTATGAGTATTGGAGAAGACCTGGCGGAGCTCTCCAATGGACGATAAAAGCGAGTCCAGTTGAAAGGGTGGGAGGGTGGGGATGAAAAACAATAGGAGAGCAACCCAGGTCGGGGAACGGAGAGCACAGCAAGACCATAAAATCGTAAGATGTTTAGGCTTGATACCTTGATACCTTGATACCGTGATACCGATGTTTAGGCTTGATGTTTAGGCTTGAAGCCTGCTGCAGGTTTGACTAAACTGAGTAGTATGCTAATGAATTCTCATACATTTATACTAGTGAGACCGCTGAGAACAGTGTTCTATTCTCATCGGTCTCACTGTACTCATGTATGAGTATTGGAGAAGACCTGGCTCCGCTATACAAGAACAATAACTATCCTCGTGCGTAGGAGACCGGATAATAATATTCCGAAATTCCTAAAAACATACCCCATACTCAAAACTTAACCCAAAACTCAAACCCCAAACTTAAATATTACTTATTACTTATGGTAGAGTGGACTAGAACATAGAACCTTTACCCATACTCAGAAGGGGGAGGGGTAAAGGGGCCAGTATTCGATAAACGTTCAGTGGCACTTAAAATTACAAAACAGGCGTTAACTTTTTTTCAAAAATCATACCTATAAACACACAAATAGAATAAATAACAATAAGGCTTCAAGGCTGCCAACCCTCACGGCGGGCACGCGCGACCCCGAAATCGGAACTGTTCGCCATTCATTTTGGTCAGCGGCCTAACCCAACAATACATAACTCTGAAATTCAAAATGGCGGCTGCTCGAAGGATAATTACAATGTTGAGGAAGTTTTAGAGCAGATTTGGAATGATAGTGACGAAGAGGAAGAGGAAGTACTTGAGAAAGAGGAGGTAGACAGGCAGAAGGAAGTTTTAGACGACTGGGTTGACACATTTGATGGAGGAGAACAGTGTGACAGCGAGTTTTTCAGGGAGAACGCTAAAATGTCACTTCTCCCTCTGGTTCGACAGGCGTTTCTCAAAACATCTACCGACGAAAGAGGTAGGTTTGATTTATTTTACTTGAACTATATTTGAAAAGATACATTTGCACTAGTTTGATAACCATTTTTAAAGATATACATAAAACAAAACAAACAAAAGAAGAAGAAAAAACAATATAAACAATTCTGCATGAATTTTGCTACAGTACAAGTTGACAACAATTATACAGGTCCACCAAATATATTTGTGTACTGTAAATATGTACTTATAGAAAACCCAAGAGTATTTGAGTCATATTACACTATTACATAAATTATAAAACATTACTGTAAAAAAAAACATTCTTACATTAAGGGTTTTTGGTCCATTTACCATAAGGAATTTAATCACCTCATGGACAATAACCCTTGAAATAAATATTGACTTTTTTTACAGTGATCCTTGTACAGCATGAATATTTAATTATGTTTATTTTATTTATAGATCTTCAGCAAGTTGCCCAAAATTTGAATTCACAGACTGTAAGTGTTAGAGCAGTGCTAGATCAGGAGAGTAGGTTGTGACTTAGTGGTATTTATAGAAGACTGGCTGGAAGGGTTGGTATACGCAAACCATACTATGCTGAAATTACACGAAGCATACCACATAGTGTGTTTTTATCTATGCGACAAGTGTTGAGGGACCTTAATGTTGTTGAGCCAAACTGCTATTTTGCTGGAAATAAGAAAGCAGATGTTATTTCTATCACAAATATGGAAATTGTCCACAAGTTGCTGTCATGTTTGTCTGGTCATACCATTGCTGAAGTGAAGAAGTACTTTGAACGCACTCACACAGGTATGACCAGATACAACCACAGGGTAAAAGTAATAACATCAACCTCTAAGGACTTTGCTTTTGTTTACAAAAAGAAGTGTGGACAATTAATTGTACAATACTATTACGGTGAATGGAATTTTCATGGTAATGCTCAACATTTTGGCTAAAACTAACTGAAATATTTATTTGGATGAGCCCTTGAACTGTTAAATTCACTTATGTTGGCAACAATTAAAGATTGGATTAGATGATAATTTGTTATGAAAGAACAACATTTTAGAAAACTCATCCAAATATATATCTGTAGCTAGAGTGCTTGGACTGAATGTACTTAATAAACAACACAATACTGATTAGAAAAGACCCATGCAAAATTTATTTATTTCAAATTGTTTGACTATTTTAAATATTGTGTTCTCAATCCCTGGGCACTACTTCTTAGCTGGTACAAAGTTAATGTGAACAGATAAAAGAGAACACATTTTATAGATGCATGCTATAAATTTACAGATAGTCTTGCTCAGGTTAATTGAAATCAATACTCATTGCTTTTGTATATTCAATGCATGCATTCTTACTGATAGTTAAAAACCAAAAAAAACAGTCACAAATTTTGAGCATGCAAATATTTTATTCTGTTACATTTCTACATGTGTAAAAATTCATTAGATATGTTTATGTATTATTTATTTCCAACTGTACACTAGTTACCACTTATTATATACTACCTAGTGATTACAACATGTGTAAAAACTCATTAGATATATCATTATGGTTTGTTAATTTCAACATGTGTAGTACCACTCTTGTCTAATTAGTGATTACAACATGTGTAAAAACTCATTAGATATATCATGATGGTTTGTTAATTTCAACATGTGTAGTACCACTCTAGTCTAATTAGTAATTACAACATGTGTAAAAACTCATTAGATATATCATTATGGTTTGTTAATTTCAACATGTGGAGTACCACTCTAGTCTAATTAGTGATTACAACATGTGTAAAAACTCATTAGATATATCATTATGGTTTGTTAATTTCAACATGTGCAGTAGAGTACAAACACTAAAAGTGTGCAACATAAATACCACTAAATACTGCTAAATTATGCAAATTCTTTTGTCCTCTATTGTTTAATCAACACTATTTAGTGGTAAATAGTTCAAAGTATTGCACATTTTTAGTGTTTGTACTCTACCACTCTAGTCTAATTAGTGATTACAACATGTGTAAAAACTCATTAGATATATCATTATGGTTTGTTAATTTCAACATGTGTAGTACCACTCTAGTCTAATTAGTGATTACAACATGTGTAAAAATTCATTAGATATATTATAACAGTTTGTTAATTTCCAACATGTGCTAATAAGTACTATTACATGTACATGTGCACTAGAGTGCTGTCAATAAAACCATGAAATATGCATAGCTATTTAGCCATTTGTGCATGTAAGTACTGCTTTTTTCACTATACAGTACATGACTGTGTGATTAGCTGTAATTATGCATACCTATAGTTATGCCTATTTCACAGGTTTATTGATTTGATGGCACTCTAACACATTAGAATTAGAATTACCTTTGCATAATCTTTATTACTCAATTGAGATATTTTTGAACTAGCAATACAGAGTGGTCAATAAAGAGGATTTCAAAAGAATGGCATTTTTGTATGTGATTTTAAACTAAAAGAACTGCATTGACTGTGATAATAAAAATAAATACTTGCTGGTGGTAGGCACGATATTCCCTTATGTTTGGTATACTTCATGTTAATTCAAATGATAAATTTTGTTTTAGCACTCAAATACACAATCCTCAAGACAATTTGCTCCAAAGAGCACATAATTCTCATTGGAGCTACAGGCACTTCCCAGCCTATGATAAGAATCCCTATAAGCCATGCACAAGCAGTGTCGTCTTTTCCACAAGGGGCACCAACTCCACCTAGGGACATAAAATTTATGAGGCTGATTATTGAACCACTTTAAATCATAAATATGACTATTATTTAAATAAAATTGTGCAAGCCTATTAAAGTGTCGTTTGTTTTAAATCCCTGAAACATTCATGCATCTTGTCACTTCAATCCATATCTTCACAAAGATTGCCATACACGTTGTGAACATTGCCAATAGCAATTTGCTTAATAAAAGGCATGAGCCTGTTATAAGGAATGAGTGTAGGAAATGAACAACCGTCAACAGCTGAAGATATGTTCTGCATACCCCCCCCCCCCCCCCCCCACACCACCACCCCCACTATAATATACAGTGTGAGAAACACATTAAAACTTAATAGGAAACCATGAAAAACAGCTAGAGCGAAATAGTGATTCAATTAGTGTGATAAGCTTGTGTGTGATTGTGCATTTTATGGCCTGTTTGTCTGTTTTGTTAAGCTACTGACAGTCACACGTGCGCACGGCTTGTTGCTAAGCGAAAAATCAACAATATTATTGTTCATACTATGAGACGAAGGCAAAAATACTATAAAAGAGCCGAAAGCCAATAATGATAGTTAATATTCTTTATTTCACATGTCAATATATCTGTTTTGCTTCAGCTACAAGTTAACTTGATCTGAAAGCAGATTAAAGCATTGTTTGCACGACAATCAAAATCGAAAATTATCACAACATTGTAAGAATTATTAAATCCAATCCCTTATAAAGAAAATCATATGGTTTTGCTCACCTTTTCATCAAGTTTCTGGCACAAGTGTGTCTTCGCGTGTAGATCTCTCTACTTTGTCTTTATCAAGTCGTCGGTATCAGTTCAAATCCCGTTCTAACGAGTCGATGCCCCTTGACTTCATAATATGTCCTTCTCTCAACTGTTTCTTCTTCTTATTAAAGCTCGAAAGATCGAATCTCGGCATTGTTTTCGCGATAAATAAAGACCTTATCGCGCGAAATCTAAGTAGTTTATCCAAAATCTGGAGTCAACAAATTCTAGTTCAACTCACATTCTATCACAAAATCAAAAGACTTAAACTATTTAACCTTCATAAAAAAAATTTTCCCAAGGCGATAAAAGTGTATTCAGGCGAGAATAGCGAAATGTCGTTCAAACTGTGTTTTTTCAAGCAAACAGTGTCGACTTTACAGCTATATTTCTTGACAAGTTTGGTATCAAATTTAAGCTCTTTCCTTCGTCGAGCATATACGATTAGTCGATAAACCTTCGGAATAAACCGAAGGCAGTGATCGGCTCCCGAATTATACCGTCAACGGTCTTCGCTAATTCGGAACCAGTCCACCGAAAATTGAAAACGGCCAATATGGCGGCTTCGGCGATGAAACGTTCCGATTTCGGGGTCGCGCGTGCCCGCCGTGCCTTAGGTGGTATCAATCACACTAGGGAACAAAAGCGAAAAGGAGTGAGGAACAACGGTAGGACAAAGGTTTACCCACCCAAGGGATGGCAGCCTGAGCGCCAGTAATCCGACTAGGGCATTAGACACCCTTTCAGGCTACCATGGAAGGAGTCGTTGGGAATTGGTGTATAGTCGCCACAAAATTCCAAAATGGAATATTCATTACGTAGGCGAGTCGTTATAATAAACCGTTAACTTGCTGTGAATATATATTGCATAACATACAAAAGTATCAAACAATCGAGCGCTATAACCGTTAATTCGCCAAATAAGACTCTACAGATATGCAAATATTTTTTTGTAGTTATGCGAGACCTTTAGACTTTAAACTGTTTTAAAACTCGTCCAATGTTTGTATAACACAAAAAATATCAGATAAGCGACTCCTATAACCATTAAACTGCCCAAAGAAAATACAACTACGAGTATGCAATATTTTAGAGTAGTTATAGGCGAGACCTTCAACTGTTAACTCGCCGAATGTTTGAATAATAATAATGCAGGGACAAACTGTTAACCTGATAAATCAACAATAATTCAGAGACAAGCTGCTAACCAGCTAAATCAATAATAATTCAGGGACAAACTGTTAACCTGCTAAATCAAATGATATAGTACAGGGTCAAACTCTTAACCTGCTAAATCAAATATAATGCGGGGTCAAAACTGTTAAATCAAATATAATGCAGGGACAAACTGCTAACCTGCTAAATCAAGTAAAATGCGGGGTCAAAAGTTGTTAACCTGCTAAATCAAATATAGTACAGGGACAAACTCTTAACCTGCTAAATCAAATATAATGCAGGGACAAACTGCTAACCTGCTAAATCAAGTATAATGCGGGGTCAAAGACTGTTTTAAACCTGCTAAATCACATATAATTCAGGGACAAACTGTTAACCTGCTAAATCAAATATAATACGGAGTCAAAACTGTTAACCTGCTAAATCAAATATAATGCAGGGTCAAATTAACCTACGAGAAATATGTTGCACGGTTACACTGTTAACCTGCAAGAAATAAGAAATAGACTAAATGTAGAGCTATGTTGTAAAAATATAATAACCGCTAGGTTATTCTACTAACAAAATAACGATAGCAAGCGATAGCTTGTTAAAACAAGGTACACGTGGGAATGAAATGCATGTAGCGTTTTGAAAGTAAAGGATTTGAATTGCAAATTTAACACAGCATGGAAAACCTAAGAAAACAAACTTAAAAGAAACTACCAAAACTAACTTGAAAGTTTAGAAAGCTTAAGAAAAGTCACGTCACAGAAACTAAAGAAAACGTGGTGTAGGTGAGGGAAGGAGGGAAATACGGCGAGGGAAGGAGCAAGATGGCGAGTCAGTACCTGAAGGTTTTGAGCACCATCCGTGCCGAGTTTGAATTATCTGTTGCATTTGAGGCACGTTGTTCGGCGTTAATAACTGCATAGCTTGTACACGCTACGTTTTACTTATTGAACGTTGAGAGGAGAAACCTACACACTCCAACCAATTCAATTCAGTCAAAATGTTCGTTGGGAAGGTATATACGTAGAGCGATGAGATGACCGTGCGAGCTGGCTGCAGGTTTGACTAAACTGAGTAGTATGCTAATGAATTCTCATACATTTATACTAGTGAGACCGCTGAGAATAGCTAATTGTGGCCGCCTAATAGAGGGTGACCGCTTAATGTATTAATAATATTATTATAATAGGGGACATTGCATGGGCAAAAGGGGAGGGGGACTGTGGAGAAGAGGGACAGTGGGGAAGGGAAGGGGGGGGGGGGACAGTGGGCAAAGGGGATAGGGGGACAGTGGGAAAGGGGGGACAGTGGGCAAAGGGGAAGTGGGAGAGTGGGAAGGGGGGCAGTGGGGCCACTCACTGTCCCCCATTTCCCCAATGTCCCCCCTACCCATTGTCCCCTCCCCCTTGTCCCTACTACCCCCTTCCCCATGATGATAATTATGATATTGATATGATGACAATAATGATAATATCAAATGGTAAAAGAACATAGTAATGACTTACCTTATGAAGACATATAGAAATCCTATGATGTATCCAACAGCTTTATACTCAGCATGAACACAAGCTAAATACGGATAGTTGATGATCCCATACACTACTGTCATCAAAATGCCTACAAAAGCTAACAAAAGACAAAGTTAAAGACATCAAGTCAGCCAGTATTGATCAACTTGAGGTGCAAATAGCAGAAGTAGTATAGTTATAAACATAATTGTGTCATGATTACTTATAAATTATTATTTTTATCAGTTTTGCATAAATATAATAAATTCTTGTTTATATGATAATTAGAATAATAGTGTCAGGTAATATAATGAAATTTGTAACACCGTAAAAAAATGTTTACTTTATATAATTTAAAGCAGATATACATCTAATTACAAAAATGCTTTCACATTAAATAGTGATATTCTTTTGTCTTTTAACTAATTATTTTCCCACTAAATTACAAAAGTCAGGACAATGTCTTGTAATTAGGTGTATATCGATCAAATAGGATATTTCTGTGAACAATCCCTGTAATCAAACCACCAGTTATTATTACTGTTATTTGATTGTCATTATTTACCTTTGGCATAAGGTGTTTTAGGTAAGTTCTTAGAGGCACTGCTAATGACCGAATTTGGATACAATGTCTGAGCAAACATTACGAAGAAGGAAGACGCTGTCGCACCAAATGCAAGAACGATAATCACCTTGTTTCTGTCTTTACCAAGAAAGTCCACAGGCCTGTAAACATGACAAATAATGTTTTAGGGAGGGTAGGGTACGTGCAAAGTGTGTAGTGGGGGAGGGTGTGTACAAAGTGTGTAGGGAGGGTAGGGTATGTACAAAGTGTGTAGGGAGGGTAGGGTGTGTACAAAGTGTGTAGGGAGGGTAGGGTGTGTACAAAGTGTGTAGGGAGGGAAGGGTACGTACAAAGTGTTTAGGGAGGGTAGGGTGTGTACAAAGTGTTAGGGAGAGGAGGGTGTGTACAAAGTGTGTAGGGAGGGGAGGGTGTGTACAAAGTAAGTAGGGAGGGTGGGGTGTGTACAAAGTGAGTAGGGAGGGGAGGGTGTGTATAAAATGTGTAGGGAAGGGAAGGATGTGTACAAAGTGTGTACAGAGGGGAGGGTGTGTGCAAACTGTGTAGGGAGGGTGTAGAGGGTAGGATACATAGTGTACAGAAGTCAATATAATAACTCACATGGGTAGACCTGGTCGTCCATTCAATAGATCAGGTTTCAATTTAACTCTCTTCTTCATGAAGCCCAACACAAGGATTATTATCATCTACAACAAAAAATACAAATATCTGTCTGTCCATCCGTCTGATTGTCTGTCCGTCTCCTTGTAAGCTGTCTGTCTGTCTCCTTGTACGCTGTCTGTTTGTCTGTCTCCTTGTAAGCTGTCTGTCTTTGTCCTTGTAAGCTGTCTGTCTTTGTCCTTGTAAGCTGTCTGTCTCTCTGTCTCCTTTCAGGCTGTCTGTCTGCCTGTCTGTTAGCTGTCTGTCTGTCCATCTGTATGTCTGTCTTGTAGGCTGTCTGTTTGTCTGTATAGCTATATGTCTGTCTGTCTGTCTAGCTGTCTGTCTGTTTATCTATCTAGCTGTCTGTCTGTTTATCTATCTGTCTGTCTGTGTATCCACATGTCTGTCTGTCTGTTTGTCAGCTGTGTGCCTTTCTACCTTTCTTGTTTCTATCAAATAAACCAGTTCTTACCGCTGGTCCCAACAATCCCACTTCATAACCGTATTCATCAACAAGGCAGCTTAAAGATAACAAATCAATGAATAAATTACAATAGAATAGAATGGAACATGCATTATAGTTAACGAGTCGGGATGATTAACTCTATTAAAAATAACTGACAGTCTGTCTTGTTCAGTTACTTTCATACTTTCGTGCAGTCTAGCCATAATTGTCACGCCACAGTGTTCATAATAATAACAAGTCTTACAAGTGCGACAAAGACTTGGCTGCACCATGTAGCAATTCTAGCAAAATTTAATTAGTATAGGCTACGTTTACACGGTACCGAGCAAATATTTGACCGGTCAAACTGTTTACACCGTACCTGTCAACTTTTTGACCGGGCCGGCTAAAAAATCGTCCTCGATTTTGCAGGTCGAATATTTGTCCGGTTAGGCGTCCAAATTATTGCACGTTTAGCGCGGTCCCGTGTGAACGGAACCCGTATGCGGATGTTTTTTTGACCGGTCAAAACTTTGTCCGGTACCGTGTAAACGTAGCCATAATTATTCCGAACCTAATCAACCCTATTCATATTTTAGCCTATTAGACCATTTTCCAATAGGAAAAAAAAATATTCATGTCATGTTAAGTAACATTTGTGATCCTTGTTCGTCAAGACCTCTGACAGATTTGGGACATTTTGTTCTATATTGACGGGGGGTGTGTGGGACTCCCAAATACCGCAATGCCGTGCCAAAAAATCGAAAATACCGCGATATCGCGCGCGTTAAAAAAATCAGAAAAACATACCGCGATGCCGTACCAAAAATCACAAATTGTCGCAATCAATTCAACTACAATACACATGTAATACACTCCATAGAATGTTTTTTAACTAAATATGGAAGAAACGAAATAAAACTAGACTATTGAGAGGCTAAAAGCATACGTTCTCTGCAAGATTGATGTATTTTAAGAACACGTCATCGCGGCGAGCGAGGAGGTAACGCAAGTTTTAGATATCGGGCCATACCGTGAATACCGTGATTAAATTGATTAATTTTCGTATACCGCGACTTAAAAAACGAAAATACCGAACAAATACCGAACAGATAAATTTTACTTACAGCGCTACCAAGCAAAAACTGGCAGAATATACAATGCTTTTCTCGTGACCAGAGAGGAGCATCGGATTGGACAAAATGGTCATGAATTATTAATGTTTCTTTTAAGTTCGTATATTGAAGCGGTAATTTGCATAAATTTTCTGGTCGTGGTCGAAAATTCTCATTTTCTCGAAAAGAAAATAGTTTTTGAAGAAAAAAACTTTGCCAGAGTTCTAACCTCCCTAGGGCCTATTGATATGCAAAAAATAAAGAAAATCTATTTTTTCATATTTGCCGCGTGGTGCTCGATTTTCCGAGACATTAGGGAACTTTAGATTTGACAACGAGTACGAGATTGAGTACGAGTACAAGTTTTAAAATTGGCCATGTGTGTATTGTTGATACTGAATTACATTCCACTTCTTGTTTTTATTCATTTGGTGTCTCAATCTATACACAGGAACACAATTCATCATCAACAACACACAGAAGGCCAATTTTAAAACTCGTACTCGTACTCAATCTCGTACTCGTTGTCAAATCTAAATACTCAAGGAAAACTTGTCAATGAAAAATTTCTGATCGTCAGTTCACGAGCTATGAAGGCAATTGTTAAGAAAATATTAGCTCATCGACGGATTCACATTATTGACGTGTATCTGCATCGATGCATTCAAATATGCAATGTTGTTTGAAATATTACTTACTTTGAAGACATTATCAGAACTAATCCGCCTTTCTGCTATTCCAAAAGAACTTGGGGTAGATTTGGAGCTAAATTTGAGCCTTGATATAAAGGAAATAACAGTAAGCGTTTCAACAATGGCTAGCTGGTCACTTATGATAATTCTCAGAATCGCACGTGGAGCGTCGGTCACCCGTATTTCTTTGGGTGTCACGCTAATATGGAGGTTTATTTATATTTTGGTGGCGTGTGCACCAGCTGACGGTCTTCACGACCAATGAAATTGTCAAGGAAAACTTGTCAATCAAAAATTGCTGATCGTCTTGAGTGTCGGTGTCACGCAAACATGGAGGTTATTTTGTGATATACTTTGGTGGCGTGTGCACAAGCCGACGGTCTTCTTTTTTTATAAAACTATTGGCAAAGTGTAAAGAATGCGGGATTGCTTCGTCTTTTTCATAAAATTTTGAACTTCTAGAGAGTAAGTTTTAGGCATTTTACTTAATCAGTCCACATATCTCAATTGTCAAAAGCAGTTTTACACAGTTTTTCAGTCTGTCACGAAGCTAAATGCCGCAGAACAATAGATAGTTGCCTACTTCTTACACACATCATTACTTAATCCGAAATTATAATTTCAAGCTCGGCATCGCGTCATGTCATGTCACTATTTTTTTAACGTCTATTCAGGAATGAAGCACAAGCCCAACCTGGCCAGGACATGAAGTGAATAATGTTATGATAATAATTATTGTGATCAAAACGTTCGCTTCAAAAATGTCCTTCCACCCTAATTAAGGGACGACTAATAGAAAGAATTCGCAAATTAAGCCCGCGTTGTACACAACTTATTAAAGGGAGGGTTATTTGTACTTTTTATCAAATCCGATTTTGGGTCACAAGTTTTAAGATTATAATGCTTTTTAAAAACTTTTAAAACTCATAAATTAGCCTCATTTTTTTAGGTGTAAAATACTTAAAGAGTTTTTTATGCGTTTTACGATGGATGGCGAAATTATAGAAAGCTCCCTATCCCGGTCAGGCAAGCATTAACGCACTAATATTTTCCCCTCGCTTTTCAATTTTATTCAGAGGAATGCTAACGAACTTGAACGCTAATGACTTGATGACATTAAACGTACTTTTGTTTCAAACTTTTCATCGAATGACTGAGTATTATAATGGTTTAATGCGAGGGTCCAGCTATGCGGAAGGTCTCGGCTCGAATCCTGGCGTTGGTACGCAAAGACTGTTTTCGACAAAAAAACGCCATCAAATACATTATTATTAAGTCTTATGATATTTATAAGTAGAGGGGGAGGGTAACTAATGTGTAAAGGTTTGGTTTGAATTATATGTAGTACAAATAAGTATAATGCTATATGACTTGAACTGAATATTTCAAGTATTCGGACTTGAAAATTTCAGTTCAAGTCCGCTTGGACGTACTCGGACTTGAAAACAGTGGAAGTCCGCTTGGACGTACTTACGCTGGTATCAAGTATCTGCATATGATCAAAATCGCGCCATCGTGTTGGCCAATTAATGTTATTTCAAAAACTCATTAATTATTCATGAGGTAATTGGCAAACCCGATGGCGCGATTTTGATCACATTAGCGTTCAAGTTCATTAGCATTCCTCTGAATAAAATTGAAAGGCGATTGTTTTATCATTTTCTTGTGGGAATTCATTGAGAATGAACATTAAATTATGAACAGATTATTGATATATTTTAGAATTGCTTTTACTTGCTATATTGATTCGTTTTAGAAGTAGTTCAAAGGCCTCCAAATCGGACTGGATAGGGGCTTCGCCTCGGACTTGAAACCCCCGTCCAGTCCTCATTTTCGGCTTTTAAACATTACATGAACCCTGACTGTATAGTTTCAACTCTAACTAACTTGAAACAATGCATTAGTGACTTAGTACAACATTTTTTACTACAAATAACAGGGTCGTGACGATGGATGTGGGATCATGCAGCACAGAAGAGGGATAGGAATCATATGAATATTTTCTCTATTCTAATCTACAAAACTAGTATAAACATTGACACTATTTTCAATGAGCATGTTTGCCTCTTCTAAGACGATGATAGCTGTGTCTTTAGGTTCTGTTTCTGCTCTCTATTCTACTCTACAAAACTAGTAAACATTCACACTTCTCATCATTTCCATGGGCATGTTTGCCTCTTCTAAAACGATGGTAGCTGTGTCTGTAGGATCTGTTTCTGCTCTCCATTCCACTCTACAAAACTAGTAAACATTGACACTTTTCAGCCTTTCAATGGGCATGTTTGCCTCTTCTAAGACGATGGTAGCTGTGTCTGCAGGGTTTGGGGAGTAGCCTCTATTAACCCTCAACATTTCGTGCTTTCTGTAACGAACAAGGCTTGGGTTGCGTATTAGCAGTACAGCTAAAAACCAACGATTAAAAGCTGTAGTTGAAACACGTGGTCTTTCTCTTGTAGGATAGGCTACAAAGACAAAAAGAAAACTCGTTGAATTGCGTTGGTGGTGGTAATGGTGATGATAATGGTGATGATCACTTTGATGATAATAATGACCACGGTGGTAATAAAAAATATGATTGTATTGATAATGATAATCTGAAACTAATCCTTCCTTCCTTCCTTCCTTCCGCCCATCCTGCCTGCCTGCCTGCCTGCCTGCCTGCCTGCCTGCCTGCCTGCCTGCCTGCCTGCCTGCCTGCCTGCCTGCCTGCCTGCCTGCCTGCCTGCCTGCCTGCCTGCCTGCCTGCCTGCCTGCCTTCCTTCCTTCCTTCCTTCCTTCCTTCCTTCCTTCCTTCCTTCCTTCCTTCCTTCCTTCTTTCCTCTCAATTATAGGTCTGTCCGGGAATCTGTTCATTTGAATCATCAATTCACCTGCATACACTTTGCGTCTTTCTTCGATTAAAATCTGGCAGAAACAAAGCATGACGGGATGTCTGAAGGCCACTAGTACATTAAGAAAGCCAAGATACGACATATAACCTAACATAAGAGAATACAAGGTAAAGCCAAGGTACGACATATAACCTAACATAAGAGAATACAAGGTCAACTCGTTGGTTGGTTGGATGGTTGGTTGGTTTGTAGGTTGGTTTGGCTGGTTAATTATAATTGTTGAGATAACTGGTTCGTTGTCGATTATGTGTGATGTGTTTAAAGTGTGTGGTGATTAGTATTTATCTCACCTCTATCCCATTTTCTGTACCCTGTCATCATTAACGTTCGGTCAAGTCGGCACAGGAAAACAACTCCTAAAACTGCTCCTTTAGCAACACGCGACAGTCCTGACCATAAACCAACCAAGATATTTAGGAAGAAGAAGAAATACGACATGACATCAAACATACGCCTGAAACATAAAAAAGGAAAAATAGAGTGAGAAAGAAGATGAGAAGGCAAATGAATGGAAGAGGTGAAATGAGAAGACAAAAGAAGAGAAGAGATGATATAGAAGAGGAGACGTTAAAGTCTATACAAGAGGGTGTGACAGGATGGTGTGCCAAGATGGTGTGATGAGATGGCGTGACAAGATGGCGGGGCACGAGGGCGTGACATGATGGCGTAACAAGATGTCGTTACCTGTTGTCAATGGTAACTGTCAGATCAGGGTATGTTCTGTCACAAAACACAAACTTGCACATTAGCGCAACCGCAAGCCATATGAGTAATGGAGATATAACCAGAGGCCTGTACAGTAAACAATATAGAAACACTAAATAAAGCAACAAGAATGTCTACTTGACAAACAACAATTTTAAACACTGGCTGCAAGGCAATTATTAGCATAGGAAATCGCACGGACTTGAGTACAATTTGTATTGGAAATCGCACGATGTTGAGTACAATTCGTAATTAATAGGTACGAGTGATGTTTTGAAAGTATTTAAAATTGGAGGAGCCTTTTAGGCGAGTCCAATTTGATAATTTTCAAAAAATCACGAGTATCTATTAATTACCAATTTGTATTATTACTCCTGGGTTCCCGAGGATGATTTTTAATAATACTATAAAACTAATTGGTACTCGGCAGAGTACAATATACGATTTAATTGTACTCCTAGTCCTCGACCAATCAGAATCGAGTAATTTTGTACAATATATTATCATAGGAAATGTCAGCTCAATATAATAAGGACAGGATTAATAAGAACAAAAAGAATAACAATAATAACGTAAACAACAACAACAATAACTTTATTGTAATGATCTAGCGCCTATAACAACCTTTTGGGAATAGGTGTATGCCTATCGTGATCCCAGGGTGAGGGACTCCCCCAGGCGATGTACTACCCAGAACGAAAATTGTCAAACCACCCCAAAAACGTCGGACCTCCCCGTCATTTTACCCCCCGAGTACATCGCCTGGGGACTCCCTTTGTCCAAGTGGTTGGTGTGAACGGCAATCCTTTAGTTTGGAAATATTTTCTGTGTGTGCGTTTTAGGATTCTGGCTCAAAAGTCAATGATGTAACGTGACTCGGTACCTGTAAGGGCCATTTTTATTTGGCTTTGTTACTATGCTTAGCTGCCAAGAACATCGCAAAGTCGTATCTTTTAGGGGTTGTGATTGAATGAATATAATTGAATGAACACCTTGAATACGATTGCGACTGCTACAGACACCTCTTTTAAAATTAGTGTACACCTATTTCAATTAACGTTGTCCATCTGGAATGGTTGATCTGAGACCGATAGGAATTGTGGGAGTTCATTAAATTTCAAATACATTGTTTTCATCACACTTGAATGGTGCTGAACTACAGATAACATTATTTCAGAAGTAAACATTAATATTCAAGCGTGATTATGATAGTGCATTTGCAGTTTAACGAGCTCCCACAATTCCTATCGGTCTCAGATCAACCATTCCAGATGGACAACGTTAATTGAAATAGGTGTATACAAATACTTACAGTAGAACAAGAAACAATTGTTTTAAGAGTTCAAGTAATGCTTCTCTGCCAAGCAGCATGTCTGCAAGTTGGCATATCCAAATCGGTAACAACAGGAAAAATATGGAGATGGACACTACAAGATAGCCTATCAAAAGCATTCACAATAAAATTGATGAACATTTATTCAATATGAGATTTTGAATTATGGGATAGATGGATGATGAATGATAGATAAGATAAGATGAGGTGAGGTGAGACGAGGTGAGATGAGATGAGATTAGTTTTGTATATACATGTGTTAGTTACCTAAATAGCGAGAGTTTTTTTAAAATGCTTACCAATAGCAGTAAAAGCTATCTGGTATCCACAAAAACGGAGACATTTTCCCTATACAGTTTAAACAAGAGAGTATGAGTTTGAGGTGATATGGTTACAGAACAGGATTACATTCAGTTACGATCATTATCACCATCATCATTATCACTATCATCATCATTACCACCATCATCATTATCATCATCATCATCACCATCATCATCATCATCATCATTATCACCATCATCAACGGCATCACCATGCATTACCATAACTATCGTCATTATCATCATCATCATCATCATTACCACCATCATACTAACCACAAGAGCTTTAGGGTTGATATATTCATCTGGTAGTAGTCCTCTTCTTGTTTGGTATGTTTTAAGAACATCTGATCTGTCATGTATATCATTGAAATTAGAGACAACTATCAATGAATCAATATGAAGGTGATGTCTAAGTACATTTGTCTCTATAGGCCCCTAAAGGCTAGCCCTTTTTCATGCCCTTTACAATTACCGATGTTTTGAAGCCATAAAATGTATTTGCTCCACAAATAATCAATTTGGTCTTTTCCCCCAAAGGAACTGGGTTATTGTATTCCATACCTGTGACTTCGTAAAAACATACATAGCTGAACTACAGCAACCAAACAACCAAGGAGTAGGGCTGCTGTCAACTAGCTACCCCCACCCCCTCCCCTCGGGGGATAATGTATTCCGGTCCTTACATGTGTCTTCGTAGAAACATACATAGTTGAACTACAGCAACTAAACAACCAAGGAGAAGCGCTGCTGTCAAATAGTTCCCCCACCCCCTCCCCTCGGGGGATAATGTATTCCGGTCCTTACATGTGTCTTCGTAGAAACATACACACAGGGAGTCCGGCTTTTTGTCGTTTCTTTTCTTTTTTCTCTCTCTTTATTTACCCTAATAATACGCTATATTATGTTTGCATCGGGATTCCTGTGATATGAGACAGTTCCGACGTATTGATGCAATTAACAGTAACTCGATAGGAGGATTATACTCTTATCTGTAACGCACTCGCTAGTAACCGTTTAGCCTCCTCCGCAGGCAACTCCTGAGTCCGAGAAAGATTTTCGTGATTTTGGGGTTCCTGTGTTGAAAATTCGAGGACGACGAAGCCTGGTGACGAGCCCCCGAGAAAAGGAAGGGAAGGAGTGGATCTCCTTTCCTTTCTTTCCTTCTTTCTCCCCCCCTCCCCCCCTCAGTCATTTTTGCCATATGCCACAGGAAGCCCGCGACGTGTTTTTTCTTTTTCTTCGTTTTTTCTGCCTAAGAGATGCCTGCGGAGGAGGCTAGTAACCGTTAATGTATAGAAGGGCTGAAACAACTGCTAGATGCCTCAATTAAAGCTCATATATAAAATGTTTTAAGCATTCTTTCATTATTATAAAGCCTCCAAACGTTTGTGTAATAAACATACTTTATGTTAGGATGTTCAAATTTGGGGAAATCTGAAATGATACGATGCTATGCAGCAATATTTAAAAGTCGAGTTTTAGTTACATGTTCACCGCTAGTTGCCCTGACCGAGGAGTTACGAAACTTAACTAAGCCGTTAAATTATTTTCATTCTTAGACAAGTAAGAACTCCTGATTGATGATCGTGGATTTTGTTATTCAAGTTTTTACTTTTACGGTTTACTTTGCGTTGTTAGATGGATTGTGTCTCGAATAGAGAGTCGCTAAAAATAGCTGGTCAGGGCAAGTAGCGGTGGTGCTGTTAAGATAATCTAGCAGTTGTTTCGGCCCTTCTCAATTATTGACTGTTACTAGAGAGTGCGTTACAGATAAGAGTTTATCCTCCTATCGAGTTACTGTCGTCGGAACTGTTTCATACCACAGGAATCCCGATGCAAACATAATATAGCGTATATTAGCGTAAATAAAGAGAGAGAAAAAAAATGAAAAGAAACGACAAAAAGCCGGGTTTCCTGTGCATACATAGTTGAACTACAGCAACTAAACAACCAAGGAGAAGCGCTGCTGTCAAATAGTCCCCCCTCCCTACCCCTACTTCGGGTTATTGTATCCGTACCTGTGTCTTCGTAAAAACATACATAGTTGAACTACAGCAACTAAACTACCAAGGAGAAACCCTGCAGTCAAATAGTCCCCCCTCCCTACCCCTACTTCGGGTTATTGTATCCGTACCTGTGTCTTCGTAAAAACATACATAGTTGAACTACAGCAACCAAACTACCAAGGGGAAGTGCTGCTGTCAACTAGTCAACCCCACCCCCTCCCCTCGGGGGATAATGTATTTCGGCCCTTACCGGTGTCTTCGTAAAAACATACATAGCTGGGCTACAGCAACTAAACTACCAAGGAGAAATGCTGCTGTCGAATAGTCTGACGAAAAAAAAGTACCATACATCATTTAAAAAGTAATGATCATGATGAAAGTGGACTTCATCATGATCATCACCATGGAAACACATGATAAATTAAATGTATGTATGGATTATAAAAAAGTAATCTTAGGGAGCACTCATTATATATGGTGGGACTAAATGGTTGGGTGATTTTAATTTCACAAAAGGATTTTGGAGGCTTGGGAAGGAGGGACTTACTCATTTTCTGGGCAATCTAAGATCACAAAAAATAGAAAGCCACAAAGAAGGGAACATAAAAAAGTTTCAATTGAGGAAGGAGCTGTCAATTTCAAGCAGGATAACAACCATTCCTATTCTCCACCATAAATAATTACTGCTCCCTTATAAACAACAGCTTTCTTACCAAATAGAACTTTAATTATTTCTGCATCCATTTTTTTTTTGACAAATTTTATTGAAACAAGTCTTTTGCAAACAATTATCCGCATGATGAAGACAAGTGTGAGCTGTAAAGACAACAAATCAAATATATATCTGAAGGTTGCAAATACAAATGTAATTATTTATTTCAAGGCAGTAAGGTATCCTAGGTATATTATATATACAGGGGGCGAAACCCCTAGCTTGTTGCTCCCGCCTTCTTCAGTCAATGTGCCCTCGTTATCATTTGAGTCTGGCTACGGCCCTGGTTTTTGATGCAGTGATAAATAAAGTTTTATTGAATTGAGAAGAAATAATCAACAAGATCAATGATAAGTACCTGATAGACGAATATGAAAGACACAAACACTGCTGATAGAAACTGTGTTGAAAACTTGAAGTCTGAAAGCAATGGAAAGCACAGGTACTGTTAGATACTTGAAAACCATGCATACTTGAAAACGTACTATGTGGGGGCGGTGAGAGGGCTATGAGTGGGGAGGTGTGTGCTTGACTCTACACCTCCACTTTAGAGATTCCATTGCGGAAAAAAAATATGTCAAACAGAGCGTTACGATACATTAATTTAAAAAAACCGTTGACAACAACAGCGACAACTTTCTTCATGATCAAGTCTGAGGGTGGTAGCTTACGAGAGAGTCAACTGTATAAGCAATTTAGGCGAGCCTTAGTTATTGACTTTGATATAATACTAAAAACTAAAGATATCAATACCTGGTCGAGATACATAGATCTTGTGTTTCAAAGTCACATACCAAGGCTCATTCTCCTGTGCCACTCTGAAAAAATCAACTGTTCAATAAGAGATCGAGTTCAAGTGCTCTTTTAAGTCAAATCAAGTCAAATCAAGTCAAATCAAGCCAAATTGAGAAAAGACAAGTTAAGTCAAGTTAAGTCAAATCAAGTCAAATCAAGTCAAATCAAGTCAAATCAAGCCAAATTGAGAAAAGACAAGTCAAGGCAAGTTAAGTCAAATCAAGTCAAATCAAGTCAAATCAAGTCAAATCAAGCCAAATTGAGAAAAGACAAGTTAAGTCAAGTTAAGTCAAATCAAGTCAAATCAAGTCAAATCAAGTCAAATCAAGCCAAATTGAGAAAAGACAAGTCAAGGCAAGTTAAGTCAAATCAAGTCAAATCAAGACAAGTCAAGTCAAGTCAAGTCACCTACCTTTTTCTGTGTAGTCTGTTTTCAAACAGCATAATAACATGATTCCTGTCAATGTCTTCAGCAACAGATTCATCTTGTTTTGTAATTTTTAGCTGTTAAAAGGTAACAGATATTTAATATTTTTGCACTGTCATATATGAAAGAATGTTCAAAAATAGGCATACATGGTAAGTTTGGCAAGCTGCTCTGATCTGTGCAAAATGCCAATAAAGTTAATATGATAAATTAGAGGGCTTTGAGAGGCCTCGTTTTGGTGTTTCTCTCAAATTTGTATAACTTCTTGAAAATGTTATCTCTTTTTCTCAAACTGTTACAAGTTAATTATTGTCATTTATAGAATATTTGAGACAAACAAATACTACATCGGCATACTCTGATTGGCTGGCTATAGTTACCATGTTTATATCAGAGGACAGACATACTCAGTAAAAAGTTCAAAATATTACATAAAAGCAATATTAAACGCCAGCTTGTGTCTATATACTGTGATGTAAACACTCTGGGAGCTGTAGAGCATTCCTGAAGTCAAAGATATAATCGGCTACGCCTTGTGTTTCTTTACGGCATCTCTATTGCTCTTTACATCCAAGCATACTTACACTCACAATATATAGACACGTACGCCGTTTTATTTTCTTTAAGGAGTACTTATATGGATAATATTCTAAATATTATGATATTTATTTGGCATTGGCAAAAGGTCAATAAAGGTAACTGCATTTCAGCTATCTTAATTGATGTGATGACATATTTACATGTACTAGTAGTAGCTTATTAGGCTAGGGTTTGCACAATGTTCAGACTAACTCATATAATATTAAATTAAAAAATGAATTAAAAAAACATGCACAAAAAGTGAAAACTTACAAAGATGTCATGACATGGTTCGTGACGGGAGTAATTCTTTTTTAGATGTCTGAACAGAAGAACTGCATAGCTGACGCAGAGCAGGATGGTACAAATCACTGATGGCAGATACAGCAGTATTTTTGAATATAACACATATGACAGACCCTGGAAAAAGACATTTACTCATTTATTTGTTCATCTGCCAATCTTTGAATATCTATTTATTCATTTATTGACTAGAAATTTGGTGGGTTGGTGGGTTGGTGGGTGGGTGGGTGGGTGGGTTGGTTGGTTGGTTGGTTGGTGGGTGGGTGGGTGGGTGGGTGGGTGGGTGGGTGGGTGGGTGGGTTGGTTGGTTGGTTGGTTGGTTGGTTGGTTGGTTGGTTGGTTGGTTGGTTGGTTGGTTGGTTGGTTGGTTGGTTGGTTGGTTGGTTGGTTGGTTGGCTGATTGTTGGTTGAATTGGTGCTTGGTTGGTTAATTCATTTGTTGGTTAATTCATTTGTTGGTTGGTTGGTTAATTTAGTTGTTGGTTGGTTGGTTAGGTGATTAGAAGATCTATTTGTATTTACACCACATATTAATAATAAATATTTATACATGGATATAATTAACAATAAAGTATTTTAGTGTTATCTCAAAAAGTGGTTGGTTGTTGGATAGGCTGGTTGGTTGGTTTTATTTATTTGGGTTGGTTGGTTTGGTGCGTACGCGTTGGTAAGTTGGTTCATTGGTTGGTTTGTTGGTTAATTGATTGGTTGGTTGGTTTGATGATTGGTTGTTTGGCTATCAAGCTAGCTGGTTTGTGTGTTCCTGTGTATGTTGGTTGGTTTGTTATCTGATTCGATTTATTTATTTATTCACCCATTTATTTATGAAAAAAATTACAAACTAATATGTATCTTGGTAGGCAATAAGATAGAATAAAAATGATAACCTACATTCTGCTTATACGCGTCACGTGTCTCCTCATCAACTGAGCATCCCAGATACAGAACCAAATTGACAATACACCTTGCACATGAAAAATAGAACCATTTTAACTCAAAACTTAACCCAGAATTTAGGTTCTGCTCTGAATAGTAATGCGTCTGCGTAGATGCAATTAAACTAACCTAAATTTAGATAGAAATGCAAAGGAGCACTGCACATAATAATGATAATTATAATAAATGATAATAATAATTATGATAATAAAAATGATAATAATAATTATGATAAATTTGATGTTGATTATGATGGTGGTGGAGATACTGATGATGACAATGGCGATAATAATGAAGATGATATGATAGTGCTGCTGCTGCTGCTGCATACTATTAATAATAGTATTAATGTTAATAATAATCATAATAATCATAATCATAATCATAATCATAATCATAATCATAATCATAATCATAATCATAATCATAATCATAATCATAATATGGAATATCCAAATCTACTCTAGGCGCCGCGGTGCTTTTTAAATTTTTCGTGCTTCAAATGCGGCGCTTATTTGAGGGCGGCGCTAATATAAAAATTGGGCGCATTAAAAAAATGTTTTTTTTAATCTAATGGTATTTTGTGTTTCTGTGCGAACACTTTATTTGAATTTGACAGAGCGTTGGATTTTCACCATTTGTCTCTTCACTCAACTTCAATTTCCCTGTCTCCTTCTTGATCGGAACTACGAATACTGGGGAGAGAACTTAACTGATCATGAATGGGCGAGCGGTGAAATATAACTACTTTGAAATGAAGAGTAAAGCTTTCGATAAAAATTTGTTTCCAATGCTGTTCTAATTATGACGATAGTGAAGAAGTCAGCAAGTGTAATGATCATAATAATAATAATAATAATAACAATGATAATGAGCAAGGAAATAGAAAAATGCAAGTGACTGACCTGGTGAAGGCATATATCAGACCTATGATGTATCCAATAGCTTTGTATTCAGCATGAGCACAAGCTAGATATGGATAGTTGATGATTCCATACAGAATTGTCATCAAAATGCCTACAAAAGCTAACAAAAGAACATATAACCCAGCCAGCCAGCCAGCCAGCCAGCCAGCCAGCCAGCCAGCCAGCCAAAAGCATGGCTAAAGCATGGCTAAAAGGTGTGATCAGTATATTCAACTGTCTGTCTGTCTCCATGTGTATGTCTGTCTGTCACCCTGCATCTGTCTGTCTCCATGTGTCTGTATGTCTGTCTGTCACCATGCATCTGTCTGTCTCCATATGTATGTCTGTCTGTCTCCATGTATCTGTATGTCTGTCTGTTACCCTGCATCTGTCTGTCTCCATGTGTATGTCTGTCTGTTACCCTGCATCTGTCTGTCTCCATGTGTATGTCTGTCTGTCTGTCACCCTGCATCTGTCTGTCTCCATATGTATATCTGTCTGTCTCCATGTATCTGTCTGTCTGTCTGTCACCCTGCATCTGTCTGTCTCCATGTGTCTGTCTGTCTGTCACCCTGCATCTGTCTGTCTCCATGTGTATGTCTGTCTGTTACCCTGCATCTGTCTGTCTCCATTGTGTGTCTGTCTGTCTCCATGTATCTGTCTGTCTGTCTGTCACCCTGCATCTGTCTGTCTCCATGTGTATGTCTGTCTGTTACCCTTTATCTGTCTGTCTCCATGTGTATGTCTGTCTGTCTGTTACCCTGTATCTGTCTGTCTCTATGTGTATGTCTGTCTGTCTGTTACCCTGTATCTGTTTGTCTCCATGTGTATGTCTGTCTGTCATCCTGCATCTGTCTGTCTCCATGTGTATGTCTGTCTGTCTCCCAACATATGTCTGTCTCCATGTGTATGTCTGTCTGTCACCCTGTATCTGTCTGTCTCAATGTGTCTGTATGTCTGTCTGTTACCCTGCATCTGTTTGTCTCCATGTGTATGTCTGTCTGTTACCCTGCATCTGTCTGTCTCTATGTGTATGTCTGTCTGTTACCCTGCATCTGTCTGTCTCCGTGTGTATGTATGTCTGTCTCCATATGTATGTCTGTCTGTCACTGTATGTCTCCATGCGTATGGCTGTCATCCTGTATTTTGGTATTTTGCTGTGTACCTTTCATGTATGGTGTTTTCGGTAAGTTCTTAGAGGCACTGCTCATCCCCAAGCCCAATGTCTGAACAAACATTGCAAAGCAGGAGGAGGCTGTTGCACCAAATGCAAGAATGATAATCAACTTGTTTCTTTCTTTGCCAAGAAAGTCCACAGGCCTGTAAACATGACAGAGAATACCATTAGGGAGGGGAGGGAGTGTACAAAGTAAGTACGGAGAGTAAGGTGTGAACAAAGTGTGTAGGGACAGAAAAGGGTGTGTACAAAGTGTTAGGGAGGGGAGGGTGTGTACAAAATGTGTAGGGAGGGGAGGGTGAACAAAGCTTGTAGGGAGGAGAGGGTGTGAACAAAGTTTGTAGGGAGGGGAAGGTGTGAACAATGTTTGTGGGAGGGGAGGGTGAACAAAGTTTGTGGGAGGGGAGGGTGAACAAAGTTTGTAGGGATGGGAAGGTGTGAACAACGTTTGTGGGAGGGGAGGATCAAAAAAAGATTGTAGGGAGGGGAGGGTGTGTAAAAAATGTGAAGGAATGGTAGGGTGTGCACAAAGTTTATAGGGAGGGGAGGGTGTGTACAAAATGTGTAGGGAGGGGAGGGTGTGACAAAGTTTGTAGGGAGGGGAGGGTGTGACAAAGCATGTAGGGAGGGGAGTGTGTGAACAGTATGTATAAAGTATGATGTTATGATAATGTCTATAACTCACATGGGTAGACCTGGTCGTCCATTCAATAGGTCAGGTTTCAATTTAACTCTCTTCTTCATGAAGCCCAACACAAGGATTATTATCATCTACAACAAAAACAACAAATGTCTGTCTGTCCATCTGTCTGATTGTCTGTCTGTGTGTACGCTATCTGTCTGTCTGTCTGTCTGTCTGTCTGTCTGTCTGTCTTTCTTAAATCCTCAAAGACACTTAAGGAATTTAAAAGAAAACTGTAAATTATTTAATAAACTTTGTAAATAGTATAATTTATAATGTAAAGTTATCTATTGTATTTTTAACAAATCGCACACAGTTTTTCATTGTCTGTCCTGTTATTGATCGTAGATAGCGTCAAAAAATGTTCAGAACTCAATGGGAACCACGAGCGTAGCGAGTGGTTTCACTGCACAGTTAATTGTCTAATTTTCTGTCTGTCTGTCTTGTGTCTATCAAATGAACCAGTTCTTACCGCTGGTCCCAACAATCCCACTTCATAACTGTATTCATCAACAAGGCAGCTTAAAGATAACAAATCAATAAATTAATGAGTGTTTTCAAGTGCTATACTTAATTCTCAGCCATGTCGAGATTCCGAACGACAAACCACAGGGACTCTAAACCTCAGAAGGGGGACTTGGCCAAAGTGAAGTTAGCCTGAGATTCGTAGCCTGAATTTCCACGTTGTCTGAGATTCATATTCAGAATCAAGAATCATATGAAGCAGTACTAACTTGTCGCTCTGCATTGCCTATAATTCTTCCCAAACAGTAGAAAAACTCGGGATAATTCGGAAGCCGTTTTGTTTTGGATGTAGGCTCAGATCGAATGGTCAGCGTTCTCGTATAAATCTCGACTCCCGTCGTTTTTTTCGTACAAATCTCGACTCTTTTTTTTTCGTACAATGTCGATTCATTTTTTTTTCGTACAATGTCGATTCATTTTTTTCCATTTCAACTTCATTTTTCTTGTCTTTTCGACTGTTATTTATTTGAAAACAAATTTTGAACTCAAATTTTAGAATTTGGTTGTATTTTTTTAAATGTTAATGTTTTCGGTTTACTTTTAATTTAAAATGATTTTGCTTTTAAATCTGTTTTGTTTTTATTTTTGATTTGTTTTTAATTAGTTTTCATTTTATTTTCAAACTGTTTTAAATTCAATTTGAATTGATTTCACTTTCAAGTTTTATTTTGAATTACGAAAAATGCAAATGCAAATATAGGTGTGTTCTTAACCATTCTTGACAAGCGTTAATTTCGTCGACATTTTTACCACAGTGAGCAATTAAATTGTCAATTAAAGAAAACTTGTCAAGCAAAATTAGCTGATCGTCTTCACGAACAAAGAATGAATTTTGTAAAGGAATTTTTCGCTCATCGATTCAAACAATCTATTTACATTTTCGATCTGTCTGGTCTGGTCTGGTCTGATGTATACAAATATGAATCAATATGCCCTGAATGTTGTGTAAAATATTACTTACTTTGAAGACATTATCAGAACTAGTCCACCTTTCTGCTATTCCAAAAGAACTTGGGATGAATTTGGAGGTAAATTTGAGTCTTGATATCAAGGAAATTACGGTAAGCGCTTCAACAGTAGGCTCAGATTTCAGCCGTTGGGGTTTCGTGCGCCCGCGATACTCTCCCCCGTAACGGCTGGACGCATCGGCTTCGAAACGTGTCGCGCATGTCCGTGACGTAATTATGCTAATAGCATAAAAAAAACGGAAACGGAAATAAAATTTGTTGAAATGTAAGCTAATGTAAATAAACTTTCCAACGGCCTGATTGTCAAAAGGTCTTTTATTAAAATAAAAAAATTCAACAGTGGCAGCTTACTTACATTAATTTTCGGAAACGCTTATATTTTCCATGACCGCAAATATGTCACGCGACCAATGTTTTTATTGGGTGTTACACAAAGATATAAAACACCAGGTGTTTCAAATCCCACACTTTTTGCAGAGATTTGTTTATTACTATAATTACTATAAGTCAACTGAAAATGGATTACAGAGTATTAGAAGCAAATTATTAATAGGATAAAGCGAAATTTACAATACTTACAAAATTGTGGCTAACTGTACAAGGTCCAAACGTCAACTGAACATTTATGAATACTAAACATTTACATGAACAACACACAACTCTCAAGGGACACATTACAACACATATTTCTCTTTTAAGGGTTCTTCCTATGTCCTTTAATGTTCAAATCACCAGGAGGGGTGGGTAGGGACTGACTATAGCGTACTCGTACTAGAGTGATTTTCATATGACCGTGAAAGAATAGACAAACTAATAGTTAGTACTAAACACTAAACCCATTGTTTTATTTTGTTCTTTATCAACTACCACAAACCAAATGGTCTATTTTAATTCTTGCACGGTCACTGAAAATCCCTCTAAAACCCTTGAAACAAATAGTACTAATTAGTTGTCACGACCAAACACTAGAAAACTAGACTGATTAACATTTGTTTGTAATTTTGTTTATATTTCTATTTTTGGGTTCCCTGTGGCCGTCGGAGTGCCCTCGAACACGAACTATTACTGGTTTTTGAGTGTCTGTAATCGGGTTGTTTACTGTACAAATTATAGAAGAAAAGATGTAATTAAAGGAGTCTTTTACGTTGACTTGGAGAACTGTCTTTGGCAGCGACATTTGTGATAACTAGTGCCAATTAGATAATAGCAAACAAAGGATTTAGAACATTGAAACACACTTTAGTGTATTACTCTTTAATGCACCTTAATTCCATTGTGTTCTTTTGTTGTTATTTGATTATCACACAATAGCTATTACACTTAAGTATAAACCTACTAGTGGTCTATCACGAATCCTGCATTCTGATTGGCTACTCTACTAATGGTCTTTTGAGTGATAGACCCCTAAAAGGTACGGATAACTTAATATGAGAACTGTCAAAGCCTTGTCGTATCAGAAATACCGTATACAATCTTGAAAACAATGCCATTTACCATATATGATATTGTAAGTGAGAAGTAACAAAAGACTTTGATTAGCGCGCGAGCTTTTTTCTTAACAGGTTGCGATTTCAAAAGAATAATAGGCATATCTTTGATGCGTTCATTTCATACCCGAATTAAAGGCACGACTGTGTGATGTTCTTGGCAGCTAAGCTTGTTTTAACAAACAAAGCCAATACAAGTAAAAATTACCCTTACAGGTACGGAGTCATGTTACGTATTTGAGTTTTGAGCCAGAACCCTAAATGGTACCGAAATATTCTCAACCATTAAGGGAGCGCCGATCACCGCTACCACTTGGACAAAGGGAGTAGCCCACGGGGTCGCTCGAAGGTGAAAAGCAATCGATTGTGGGCAACTTGATATAACAAATCAATATCAACATTCTATATACTATAAGCAATACTAAATATCTCAACAATAAATATGTCAACAATAAATATGTCAACAATAAATATGTCAACAATAAATATGTCAATAATAACCTACATGGTCCTCATGGGACTAATAAATGTTCTCAATTGTAGACATTACAAAACTAGGTTCTAGTTCTGCTCTCTATTCTACTCTACAAAACTAGTAAATTCACACTATTGATCCTTTCAATGGGCATGTTTGCCTCTTCTAAGACGATCATAGCTGTGTCTGCTGTTTCAAAAGAATAAATTCTGTTAACCCTCGATGTTTCTTGCTTTCTGTAACGAACAAGGCTTGGGTTGCGTATTAGCAGTACAGCTAGAAACCAACGATTAAGAGCTGTAGTTGAAACACGTGGTCTTTCACTTGAACTAGGATATGCTACAAAGACAAAAAAAATGTTGTTGAATTGTGTTGGTGGTGGTGGTAAAAATAATTCCTTCCTTCCTTCCTTCCTTCCTTCCTTCCTTCCTTCCTTCCTTCCTTCCTTCCTTCCTTCCTTCCTTCCTTCCTTCCTTCCTTCCTTCCTTCCTTCCTTCCTTTCTACCTTCCTTTGCATCATCAATTCACCTGCATACACTTTGCGTCTTTCTTCGATTAATATCTGGCAGAAGCAAAGCATGGCGGGATGCCTGAAGGCCACCAGTACATTAAGAAAGCCAAGGTATGACATATAACCTAACATAAGAGAATACATGGTCAATTTCGTGGTTGGTTGGTTGGTTCATTCGTATAGATTGGTTTGGCTGGTTAATTGTTGAGATAACTGGTTTGTTGTTGATTATGTGTGATGTGTTTAGGGTGTGTAGTGTTAAGTATCCCATTTCCTGTACCCTGTCATCATTAACGTTCGGTCAAGTCGGCACAGGAAAATGACTCCTAAAGCTGCTCCTTTAGCAACACGTGACAGTCCTGACCATAATCCAACCAAGATGTTTAGGAAGAAGAAGAAATACGACATAATGTCAAACAAACGCCTGAAACATAAAAAAAACAGTGAGAAGATGAGAAAGAAGAAGATGAGAAGACAAATGAATGGAAGAGATGAGATGAGAAGACAAATGAATGGAAGAGATGACATGAGAAGACAAATGAATGGAAGAGATGAGATGAGAAGACAAATGAATGGAAGAGATGAGATGAGAAGACAAAAGAAGAGGAGAGGAGGAGGAGACGTTAAATTCTATACAAGAGGGCGTGACAGGATGGCATCACAAGATGGCGTCACAAGAGGGCGTGACATAATGGCGTAACAAGATGGCGTTACCTGTTGTCAATGGTAACTGTCAGATCAGGGTATGTCCTGTCACAAAACACAAACTTGCACAGCAGCGCAACCGCAAGCCATATGAGTAATGGAGATATAACCAGAGGCCTGAATTAAGCAATAGAACATAATTTACATAATGGAGACACTTAATAAAGCAACAAGAAATTCTACTTGACAATTTTAGAAAATAGCTGCAGGGCAAAGTTGGAAAACAACAACAACAACAACAGCAACAGCAACAGCAACAGCAACTGCAACTGCAACTACAATAACAACAATAACAACAACTGCAACAATAACAACAATAACAATAACAACTGCAACAATAACAATAACAACAACTGCAACAATAACAATAACTGCAACTACAATAACAACAATAACAACAACAACAACAACTGCAACAATAACAACAATAACAGCAACTGCAACTACAATAACAACAACTGCAACAATAACAACATGCAATAACAATAACTGCAACTGTTATTAACTGCAATGCAACAACAATAACTGTACCAACAATAACAACAACAATAACAACAACAACGGCAGCAACAACAACAACAACAACAACAACAGGAAAAACAAAACAATAACTGCAATAACTAACAAACAAGGCGGAAATAGCTAGGAAATAGGAAATAGGCCATTCCAAGATGCAAGAATAGCTGGAATCACGTGTTTCTGCTTCTTATTCTTGTCATGAGCAGGTTAGTGTTGAGATAATATTGTTGATAACACAGACCCTAATAACTTATACGTAATCATATCCATTTTGTAATCACAAGCAATTCCTACAATCTGATTGGCTAAAAAGTGTGCGACTAAAGCATTAATTGCACTATTTTGGATCATTAATAGCATCATTTTGAAATCTTGCATCATTTTTAAAAACAAGACAGATATGCATTTTTTAACCAATCACAACAAAGAATCACAGAAGCCATTTGAATGTTACTATTGGAGAAAAAACCGCCATTTTGTTGGAGAAAAGATTTTGTGGGGATTTTTGAAATACATTTGGAGAAGAAAAGTCGTCAAACACAATTACGACTTTCTACTGATTTGGAATTGTTCAGAGTATCTTTTTGAACGACCTGCTTCATCAAACCAACAATATTTGACCGAAAGATTCAAATCGCATATTTATATTTATTGGAGACTGGTCAAGGACACTCTTGGCTTCTTGTTTTATTATGAATTCAAAGGAATTGACATTATCAAGATTATTTTTGAAATGTCAGAGGATTTGGTGATCTTATTTTCTCTATTTCAAGACAACCTTGGAATGACTTATCTCTATATTGCCTTTAGTGATGACAACCTTGTTGAACTAGGTGTATACCAATACTTACAGTAGAGCAAGAAAATAGTCTTTCAGTATTTCAAGAAGTAATTCTCTACCATATACCATGTCTGCGAATTTGCAAAGCCAAATCGGTGATAACAGGAAAAATATGGAGATGGACACAACAAGATAACCTATCAAAAGAATTCACAACAAACTTGATGGATAGATCTAATATATTGAATTAATCAATGAGTTATTGGGGTGATAAAATTATCTAATTAATAAAATATAGTTAAATAAAACAAATAGAAAATAAATAACTAGACCCTGTGGCTCAGGGTTTACTCGTGCCCGTGACATGGATAACCTGGGGGGACTGGAGGCATCATGGAGGTATTGGTTTGCTGGTTGTGAATTTGTTTGTTGTTTACGTTCTGTAGGTACTGCTTTATATTGACTCTACAGGGACCAAGGGCGGATCCAGGTCTTTTTAAATGGGGGGTCCCAGGCTAAAATTTGGAGGGCATGGAAATCCTGGAAGTATATTTTACCACAGGAAGCCCAAATATAATGCCAAACAATTTGTCTAAAATTGTTTTCCCCCTTTTCTGTCTACCCACTCTTTTTTACATTTCGATGTTTTTTTTTGTATTTCATTTAATCGGGTTTGGGACAATTTAAAAAAAATAACCATCATACTATTGACTTGAGTCAGTGTTTTGTTCTTTAATGTTACAGACAGCTGCAGTAAGAGAGTTAATATCATTGTATATCAATAGCTGCATTAAATATATGTATTTTCTTTGGCATTTGACTTGTATCATTTTTTATTAAAGTATTATAAAACAAATAGGCATGTTCATAAATAGAATCTAATGTTACACGATTCCAATAAGTACAGAGTTTGATGAGAGAAAAACATATCAAGTAGACTGATATATGAAGCAACATACTTTATTGATAGGAACATTAACATTGGCAAGACTGTCTGAATTTAAGTCAAAATTGATATTAGTTAATAAATTGGCATGATCTAACGCATGAGCAGTTGAAAGATAGTGCACTTCATCAACATGACCACATATTTATCACATTATTGGAGTTATTTTCACTATGTACTGGTGTTATGATATTGAATGGTGCAAAGCCTTGCCTTGATTCTGTTATATGGATGTTAACACTCATTGCATCTGCAACAGCTTGTATGATTAGTGCATCAGCCCATGTACCTTGACGAGACATATTAGCCAGATATACTCCCCATGAAGTTTCTGTATTGCTCTCAATAAACCTTTCTGGATTCTCTGTCATGTATTGGACACCAAGAATACGTACATGCATATGGTTGTAAGATTCACCGTACAATTGATGGGATACTGCTCTAAAGAAACAGTCGCCTGCACCCCCACCTCTACTGGTCTTAAATGCTGCTGAGCCAATCTAGACTGCAATATTTGCATTGGAGGAACTGTTTGTACTATTAGTTCATTATTGTGGACAATATTGCCTGGGTTTGACCGGTTTAGTTCAATACCATCATGAATAACAGGACCAGGGTTGTTCTCTATATCATTACAAAGCTTTTATGTTGTACGGTTGATTTTATGACTTACACCTTTGTACTCACTATAGGTGGTATAGCATGAAAACAACCATTTGTATTCAAGACATTTGTTGTGATATTTATCTGCATATGAATATTTCATTCTGACACCTCTTTTGTGTTTATTTTCTTTTCGTGTTGGAATATTTTTGATAACACGAAAAATTTGTTGATGATTTAGGTGTGTTTTTAACATATATATATAATTATATAACTCCGTAGTTTTCTGTTTTTAGTGGAGAGACGTGTTAAGGTCTTCAATGGTAGTCTGCTTGGTTCACGATCTCGTTTAGAGTCATGACAATAACATACAACACGACTACAATTATAAAATACAAACTTTTCACGACGAGATCTGAATTCTTGTACCTTTATTGACACTAAAACAGCATTATGTTTATGTACATCGGTAAAATGGACAGCTTTATTTTTCAGTAAACACGTCCAAGTCCATATGATATAAAAAACAACATTCACAATAAGTACAATAATAAAAATGATAATTTGTGCAAAATCAATTCTTATTTTACAACTACTGAAAATAATAAAATCAAACAAAAGAATATATATATACTAAAATATTTACATTTCAAAGTGCTTCGTTGGGTGTGCTTGTCATCTAATATGGCGGCTTTCTTGTTGCTTGGTTCACTTTCGAAGCTCTGCTTCGCAAAATGTTCATTTTCGACATCTGACGAGCAATGCTCACTTGAATTATCATTTGATTTCATTTGAGTAACATTTAAGTCTGTTTGTATTGTTGTCCAATAGTCTGATCTTTCTTTTGAATTCCTTGGCATTTCATTTGGCGTTTTTAGCAATGTTTTGGCATTCTCCTCGAGTTCGCGGATCGACCCGTTCCAAAATCGCTGAAGAACATATTTTAGTGTAGGCCTACCGCGAACAGTGTGTGGACTTGTAAGTGGTTTGAGCGTTCCATAAATAAGATAACCAAACAACTAATAAACCAGGTTATAACTACAAACTCAAATTCAGTACACGAATCAACTGGCGACTGATCGAGCAGCCACGTTTGTTACGTCATCGCAGCATGCAAACCATAGCCAATGAGCATTCCGACAACTTTCGACATGCAAATGGAGAGAAAAAAACGCGCAGCATTTTAAGACTCGTGCGGCCTGCGGCCTGGGCACGAGTAATAAATGTCAATTTAATAGAATAAAAGTTCTAACCATAAAACGCTAATTTGAAAAAATGAGTTTTTAGCCTGCTCTTATATCAAGAGGCAGTCTATTCAATACCCTGTGTTAACTAAATAGCGAGAGTTGCTTACCAATAGCAGTAAAGCCAATTTGATATCCACAAAAACGGAGACATTTACCCTATAAGATTTAAGCAAAAGAGCAAAAATTTACTCCTCATCATCATCACCATCATCATCATCATCATCATCACCATCATCATTATCATCATCATCATCATACTAACCACAAGCGTTTTAGGGTTGATATGTTCATCTGGTAGAAGTCCTCTCCTTGTTTGGTATGTTTTAAGAACATCCGATCTGTCATGTATATCATTGAGATTAGAGACAACTATTAATGAATCAATATGCAGGTGATGTGCAAGTACATTTGTCTCTATGGCCTCCTATAGGCTAGCCCTTTTTCATGCCCTTTATAATTGCGCTTTATAATTGCCAATGTTTTAAAGCCATAAAAGGTACCTGCTCCACAAATCATTGATTTATTTTTCTTCTAAGGAACTTCAATGGTTAATATATTCCCATACCTGTGGCTTCGTAAAAACATACATAGTTGAACTACAGCAACCAAAGTACCAAGGACAAATGCTGCTGTCAAATAGTCTGACAAAAAAATAAAGTACCATTTAAAAAGTAATTATTAATATGTGAATTGACATATGAATAAATATAGCCGCCGCACGGTGTGTTGGCACAGGATATAGAAATACTTGAGAAAAAGTAATGTCTTTGTAATTTAATTTACAAATGGTTTGTCCTTCACGTCTACTCGGTTAAGGATGTTAAACCAAAGTTCCCATTATCATGATTAATGAATTAACATTGTAAACATATGTATAGATTATAAAAAAAGTAATCTAAGGGGGCACTCATTGTTTATGGTGGGGTGAATTATAAGGAGGTGAGGAATTTTGAGGAGGGTAATGGGTTACCAATTAAGGGAAGGGCTGTGACCATTTGTGAATTTGAAGCAAAATATCACCCATCCCCTACCCCCATCATAAATATTGAAGAAGGTTTTATTACCACATAGCTGAACCATGAAATATTCATAAATGGTTTTCTTAGGTTTTGCTGCATAATCCTTTTTCAAAATTGTTATGATCACGTTGAAGACAAGTGTGAGCTGTAAACACAACAAATCAAATATATATATATTTAAAGGTTTTCAAATGTAATCATTTATTTCAAAGCAGAAAGACATAAAGATATCTTGGGTATATGTATACACGTTGATGGCAAAACCCCTTGAAACGATTTTGGACAACAATGTTGACAAAATGTGATAACGTGTTTTGGTCTATAAAATCCTCCCCTCCTCCTAAATCAACATTACATTACGGCTCAAGCATTGTCCGGCCCAATAATACCAACATCAACTAGGGGGAGGGGTAGTATGATGCGAATACTTATGACTTGTAAAACCAAATCAACTAATTTTTTGTCCAAGATTGTAGTTACTCCCACCTTCGCCGCTCGTCTGTCCCGGTGATTTAAGTCCGGTTAGAGCCCTGTTATTTGATGCAGTAATAAATGAAGTTATTGAATAGTTTTGCGTTAATAATTACCGCTGTACTATTTGACAAAAGGCGCACTTGCATAGGTTACGCACGAGAAATTACTACCGGTAAACAATAAAAACACATCTAAATTTACTCCTGATCGAGATTATCCCTGTGCAAATGTGCAAATGTGTCTGTAATAGATAACATGGAACTGGAGTATTGAAAAGAAATCATCAACAAGATCAATGATAAGTACCTGATAAACGAATATGAAAGACACAAACACTGCTGATAGAAACTGTGTTGAAAACTTGAAGTCTGAAAGCAACGGAAAGCACAGGTATATATATATATACTTGAAGAAAAGTATGAAACTTATAATTACTCAGTCAGGTTTGTTAGTATTTTTTTCTGTTTCCAAATGCCCAACAGCTCTTTATATAGAAATACATGAGAAAAATATAAATTGCCCTTATTGGCGGGACTTCTAGTCCGATGTGTTAACCCCTGTACACCACAAGGACCAATCACGCTGGACACGCAGCCGGACAATGTATAGTACAGGGCAACTATAGGGGTCACAGGGCGATATTTTAAAATCTCTAAGGGTAAGTTGAAAAATGTCAATTTTCATTGAATTTTTTCTCGTGTATCTTTATTTACTCATACACCAAACGCATTTCAGTTCAATATACCGCTTCTATATATAACAATTTAGGCGAGCCTTGGTTATTTGGCTAATAATAAAGATATCAATACCTGGTCGAGATACATATATCTTGTGTTTCAAAGTCACATACCAAGGTTCATTCTCCCGTGCCACTCTGAAAAAAAAAACCCTGTCCAATAAGTCGAGTCGAGTTAAGTCGATTCAGGTCAAGTCAAATCAAGCTAAGTCAAGTGAATAAGTCAAATCAAATCGTCGGTGAAGATACTATATTGTCATTTTCATTATATAATATGCAAATATGCAAATATTTTACACGTTTACTGCCTTTTCCCTCATTTTACAGGTCATGTGTCCTGTCACGTGACATGATTTACCCTGTTGTATATTCTGCTGCTGTAGATATTATCAGGTATTTAGATAATGGTCCACTTTTATTTTTCTTCAAGAAGAAAAAGCAAAATAAACGGCATTACAACGTGTAGTCTGGAGTCCGTGGGGATAAAGGGACTGGGTACGAAAACACCCCCTTATCTTGGAACGTATACCACATTTCAACTCTACGAACTACCTAGCATTGTTGAGGAGGTCAATATCTACCAAAATCAAGTGTCAAACCTTTTCTGTGGTGATGGTTGAACCAAAATTTCCATTTTCGGCTCCCTGCTCCCTGACTAAAGTCCATTAAAGTCAAGTCAAGCCAAAGTAAGAAAAGACAAGTCGATTCGAGTCAAGTCAAGGTCAAGTTAGGTCAAGTCAAGTCAAGTCAAGTCAAATCAATCAAGTCAAGTCAAGTACCTTTTTCTGTGTAGTCTGTTTTCAAACAGCATGACAACATGGTTTCTGTCAATGTCTTCAGCAAAAGATTCATCTTGTTCTCTTATGTTTAGCTGTTATAAACATTGGAGCCTCTTAAATACGGACATACACTATAATACTCAAGTATTACGTTTTTTATCACCGCTGTAATATTTGATAAAATATATTCACAAATTTCGAGCCAAGCAGGGAAAATACTACAGCTTTGACAATAGCAAACTGTGTAGCAGTCTGTTAAGCCCTGTAAAACTGTCATGATTGTAAATTACGGTATAGCATTGTGCGCCTTTATATAGCAGTCCTCCATATTTCTCATGCACACTTAAGACGTCCGTTCTTAAAGACCACTATTAATATTATTTGGCTCACACTCGTCAACACTAGTCTAAAAATACTATACAACTTACAAAAATGTCGTGACACGTGACGTGACGCGAGTAATGCTGTTTTAGGTGTCCGAAGAGAAGAACTGCGTAGGTGCCGCAGAGTAGACCACTATTTATGTTGTGGGCGCATGGTCTCTCTCTCTCTCTCTCTCTCTCTCTCTCTCTCTCTCTCTCTCTCTCTCTCTCTCTCTCTCTCTCTCTCTCTCTCTCTCTCTCTCTCTCTCTCTGTTGGTGTTGCTGCTCTATGCTAATAATGATAAATTAAAACACTGATAATTATGATGATAGTGAGGATAACAACAAGATGATAATAATGTTATCAATGTTAATGAGCAAGGAAATAAAAACATGCAAGTAACTGACCTGATGAAGGCATATATAAGACCTATGATGTATCCAATAGCTTGATATTCAGCATGAACACAAGCTAAATACGGATAGTTGATGATCCCATACAGAATCGTCATCAAAATGCCTACAAAAGCTATCAAAAGAACACATCAGTCAGTCAGCCAGCCAGCCAGCCAGCCAGCCAGAATGGCTAAAAGGTGTGATCAATATTTTCAACTGTCTGTCTGTTTCCATGTGTATTTCTGTCTGTCACCCTGCATCTGTCTGTCCCCATGTGTCTGTCTGTCTGTCACCCTGCATCTGTCTGTCTCCATGTGTATGTCCTTTTGCTCACCCTGCATCTGCAGTCTGTCTCTATGTGTATGTCTCTCTGTCATCCTGCATCTGTCTGTCTCCATGTGTATGTCCTTTTGCTCACCCTGCATCTGCAGTCTGTCTCTATGTGTATGTCTCTCTGTCATCCTGCATCTGTCTGTCTCCATGTGTATGTCCTTTTGCTCACCCTGCATCTGCAGTCTGTCTCCATGTGTATGTCTCTCTGTCATCCTGCATCTGTCTGTCTCCATGTGTATGTCCTTTTGCTCACCCTGCATCTGCAGTCTGTCTCCATGTGTATGTCTGTTTGTCACCCTGCATCTGTCTGTCTCCATGTGTATGTCTGTCTGTCATCCTGCATCTGTCTGTCTCCATGTGTATGTCTGTCTGTCATCCTGCATCTGTCTGTCTCTATGTGTATGTCTCTCTGTCATCCTGCATCTGTCTGTCTCCATGTGTATGTCTGTTTGTCACCCTGAATCTGTCTGTCTCCATGTGTATGTCTGTCTGTCATCCTGCATCTGTCTGTCTCCATGTGTATGTCTGTCTGGCATCCTGCATCTGTCTTTCTTCATGTGTATGTCTGTCTGTCATCCTGCATCTGTCTGTCTCCATGTGTATGTCTTGTAGTGAAGAATATACACGATTAAGCTGTGAAAGTAGGCTTTATTATTAGTTATATCTTTGGCGACAGCGTGCATTTGCACTTTTTTACGCGTGTGATTCTCTAAAGGCATTTGCAGTGTGTTAGTAATTGTGTCAATTGATTGCTTTGAGTACTTCTTAATTACCCATACTGTTGATTTCTTCGTGCACTTTGCTTTAAAAGCATCTCTAAAAGCGCCGCTTGCGGAAGCCGTTTCTCCAATTCTACTTCAATACTTGGAATATCTATCCATTTGCAGCTCTCGACATTGAATAGTTCTAACTTTAATATGGTGAATTGGGGTGGCTTGATAAGTTTACCCGCGTTCATCAGGTCACCGATAGAAATTGATAAACTGTCTTAGGCATACATACTTGCCTAGTACTAGATCGTGAGGATTTCACAGTAGCCCCCTTTAGTACTTGCTTCTTTGCATGTGAGAAATCTTCCTCCTTTGGTTGAAGAAAGCGAATACAGAAACTTTGTTTCCTTTTATTTGCTCCATTTTATTACAGGACGGCCCCCTGTCTGATGCCAGAAAATCATACGATCCTGTTGGGGCCTTGTAGAATCGCTCACAGGCTTCTTTTATGTTTTCGATGGACAATTCCTCGTATTCTGCGAACGGGACAAAGTCCCTTGTGTCTAGAGGTTCGTACTTTTTTAGCCGTCCTGAAGGCGTGGAAGCCATTCGTTAAACTAAAATATATTTCGGAACTTTGCCATGTCCTCGCTTCTCCACGAATTCTCCTTGACTGTTCCTTTTTTGCCCGACTTTTTTTTTTCAAAAACATCCCAAGACTCTTTGGGCTTTCTTTTTTTCATTTTCGTGGCAATTTTTGCATCACAGTCTAACCGCACGTGGTTTCTTATGCAATATATTCGCAAAGGATCATATGATACGCTGATAATGATAACGATCGCGATGATCCACGCGAAGCTTTTCATTTTTTTTTTTAATGGGCCGGCCGAGCGAGATAATTTTTGTATTAAAAAGAAAAATCAACTGGAAATTTAATTTATAAATAATAGTATTTAATATTATTCAATAATTTTATTTTAAATAATAAATAAAACGTTTTAGACTTTACTTTTGAAATCAATTTCATACTAAAATTGAACATGAATTCAAAATTAAAATAGAAATCACAATGGAAATGGAAAAGGAAATTAAAATAAGAATAAAAATGGAAATGGAATTCGAAAAGTATAGTGTAAAAATGGATGATAACCATGGGCCACTATACTGCTGACCTTCACAAATAAGAACGAATCTCCGCAGACCTACGCGGGCACTTACACAGGTAGTCCAACAAGTAATATAATAATAAACAGTGTTTTGGTTAATGTTTGGTACATCAATGTCAACTACTAACAGTAAATGTCTGTCTGTCATCCTGTGTTTTGGTATAACCAGTATTTTACCTTTCATGTATGGTGTTTTAGGTAAGTTCTTAGATGCACTGCTCATAGTAGAGTCTGAAAACAATGTCTGAAAAAAAATTGCAAAGCAGGAGGAGGCTGTTGCACCAAATGCAAGAATGATAATCAACTTGTTTCTTTCTTTGCCAAGAAAGTCCACAGGCCTGTAAACATGACAAAGAATGCCATTAGGGAGGGGAGGGTGTGTATAAAGTGTGTAGGGAGGGGAGGGCGTGTATAAAGTGTGTAGGGAGGGGAGGGTGTGTACAAAGTGTGTAGAGAGGGAAGGGTGTGTACAGAGTGAACAGGGAGGGGAGTGTGTGTTCAAAGTGTGTAGGGAGGGGAGGTTTTGAACAAAGTATGTAAGGAGAGGAGAGAGCGCAAAAAGTGTGGAGAGGGTGAGAGCGAAGTTTTCTAGGGAGGGGAGGGTGTGTACAAAATCTTGTAGGTGGTGGAAGGTGTGACAAACAATGTAGGGAGGGAATTGTGAGAGCAAAAGCTTGTAGGGAGGGGAGGGTGTGAACATTATGTATAAAGTATGATGTTATAATAATGTGCATAACTCACATGGGTAGACCTGGTCGTCCATTCAATAGGTCAGGTTTCAACTTAACTCTCTTCTTCATGAAGCCCAACACAAGGATTATTATCATCTACAACAAAAACAACAAATGTCTGTCTGTCTGTCTGATTGTCTCTCTGTCTCCTTGTAAGCTGTCTGTCTGCCTGTCGGCTGTCTTAAAACCTCAAAGACATTCAAGGAGTTTAAAAGAAAACTGTAAATTATTCAATAAACTTTGTAAATAGTATAATTTATAATGTAAAGTAATCTATTGTATATTTAAAAAATTGCACATACTTTTTCATTGTCTGTCCTGTTATTGATCATGGCGTCAAAAAATGTTCAAAACTCAAGTGGAACAACGAGCGTAGTTAATTGTCTATTTGTCTGTCTGTCTTGTGTCTATCAAATGAACCAGTTCTTACCGCTGGTCCCAACAATCCCACGTCATAACTGTATCCATCAACAAGGCAGCTTAAAGATAACAAATCAATAAATTAATGAGTGTTTTCAAGTGGTATATTTCTCAGCCATGTCGAGATTCCGAACGACAAACCACAGGGACTCTAAAACCCAGAGGGGGACTCGGCCAAAGTGAAACTAGCCTGAGATTCGTAGCCTGAATTTTCACGTTGCTTGAGATTCATATTCATTTCCTGGGTTAGGTCAACAACACAACAAGATCTGACAGTTATTATTTGTGTACTCAAAAAAACATGTCCTATCTCATCGAGAAAGTTGAAAAGGAGTTCAGTAATTTTGTATGGAATAAGAAAAAGCCGAAAATAAGATATACTAGCTTAATTGATAAATTAAAACAATACAATGAAATTGAAAAAAAGATTGCTAAAAAAATAATGGAATAAATAGAGTCTCACCTTCAAAAATGGGAACCTCTTACAATCCCATTAGCTCAAAAATAGGAAATAAGCCAATTTTATAAAATTTTATAAAACGAAAGTATATTATTATATATTATATATTATTATATTCTTGTGTTTTGTGTAAGTATATTTAATTCATTAATATCGCATATAATAATATAATGATAATGATTTATAAAGCGCAAATAAAATCATTTATTGTCCAACTAGTCATAGACAAGTAAAAATATCGCAGGAGTAGGACTGGATCGAGTAAAAATATCCAGCGATATTTTTACTCGTCTATATATCTAGCCCTCAAGTAAAACAATATTTTGCATTATAAAAGAACAAAAACCTTTTGATTGGATAATAAATAACTTATTAAACAGTTTGATGTGTAATATGGCTGGTTTTACAGTGCGACATTGGACATTAGATAATAAAAGATTATGAGTTTATATACGTTTCTGTGTGGTTTTCATGAGTTTTACAGTGCGAGATTGGAGTTTTACAATGCGACATTGGAGTTTTACAATGCGACATTGGAGTTTAACAATGCGACATTGGAGTTTTACAATGCGACATTGGAGTTTCATGATGCGACACTGGAGTTTTACAATGCGACATTGGAGTTTCGTCATGCGACATTGGAGTTTTACAATGCGATATTGGAGTTTCATGATACGACATTGGAGTTTCATGATACGACATTGGAGTTTAACAATGCGACATTGGAGTTTTACAATGCGACATTGGAGTTTCATGATACGACATTGGAGTTTCATGATGCGACATTGGAGTTTCATGATACGACATTGGAGTTTTACAATGCGACATTGGAGTTTCATGATACGACATTGGAGTTTCATGATACGACATTGGAGTTTCATGATACGACATTGGAGTTTTACAATGCGACATTGGAGTTTCATGATGCGACACTGGAGTTTCATGATGCGACATTGGAGTTTCATGATGCGACATTGGAGTTTTACAATGCGATATTGGAGTTTCATGATACGACATTGGAGTTTCATGATACGACATTGGAGTTTAACAATGCGACATTGGAGTTTTACAATGCGACATTGGAGTTTCATGATACGACATTGGAGTTTCATGATGCGACATTGGAGTTTCATGATACGACATTGGAGTTTTACAATGCGACATTGGAGTTTCATGATACGACATTGGAGTTTCATGATACGACATTGGAGTTTCATGATACGACATTGGAGTTTTACAATGCGACATTGGAGTTTCATGATGCGACACTGGAGTTTCATGATGCGACATTGGAGTTTCATGATGCGACATTGGAGTTTCGTGATGCGACATTGGAGTTTCGTGATGCGACATTGGAGTTTTACAATGCGACATTGGAGTTTCGTGATTTCCCGTTTGAAATCTTTTCTTTAGTCAGTAATTTTTTTTAGATAATAAAAGATTATGAAATTATATACGTTTCTGTGTGGAGTTTTACAATGCGACATTGGAGTTTAACAATGCGACATTGGAGTTTTACAATGCGACATTGGAGTTTCATGATGCGACACTGGAGTTTTACAATGCGACATTGGAGTTTTACAATGCGACATTGGAGTTTCGTGATGCGACATTGGAGTTTTACAATGCGACATTGGAGTTTCGTGATTTCCCGTTTGAAATCTTTTCTTTAGTCAGTAATTTTTTTTAGATAATAAAAGATTATGAAATTATATACGTTTCTGTGTGGTTTTCTTGGGTTTGGGTGGCCATTTAGGGAGGTTTTGAGAATGGTAAATTTCAACGGTCATCGGCGTGTCAGAGCACAGGGAGAAAGCACATTTCGAACGTTTAGCAGAACTTTTTATGGGGAAAAATTGATTGCTTCGTTTTAAATTTTGGTATGTTGTTCCTTTATATCTACTTTGGACTGTATCAAAAGCTGAGTTTTGTACTCACAGGGAAAGAGTGGATTTTCGGGTGATATTTAGAGGTGATTGGGGACCGCTTGATCGAGAGCTGCCTACCTTGTGTAATTTTATTTAAATACGATATTTGGCGGGGATATAACTCGCCATACTTCGCCGTTCTAGCGAGTTGTGATAGTCAGTTGAAACAGGTCACAATTTTTGCCATTTTTAAGCTACAAGGTCAGTCAGCTTAAGTAATTGCATATGAAATACTTAGTTATTATTTGAGTTCACTTCATTAATTCCCCGTGGGGGGTACTCCCTTAGAAAATGGATAGGGGTGCTCGACGGACGGTTTTGAAAATGACCCTAAAGGAAACGCATAAATTTACACAGATACTGATTTCAGACGATTTCAGACCCTAAAAGGTACAAAACTGGCCCTAAAAGGTACGGTGCCATTTCGAGACCCTAAAAGGTACGCGAGGGTCTTATTTTCGACCTTAAACGGTCCGCCGAGCACCCCTATCCCCCCTCAAAATATACATTTGTTATAAAATAAAACATTTGGGATTTAGCTAAGAGTAGACGTATTAAATCAGTGAAACAAATATTACTAAAAAGTGTTGATGAGACAATAGAGAACAAAGAAATTAGCATAATTTAGCACCTGTTTTGTGAAGCGCCATAGAGTATATAAATGTAGTAAATTATTAATTATTAATTATTATTTTACCACAGTGAGCAATTAAATTGTCAAAGAAAACTTGTCAAGCAAAATTAGCTGATCGTCTTCACGACCAAAGAATGAATTTTGTAAAGGAAATTTTCGCTAATCGATTCACACGAACTATATATTTACATTGTCTGGTCTGGTCTGCACTGATGCATGAAAATATGGATCAATATGCCCTGAATGTTGTGTAAAATATTACTTACTTTGAAGACATTATCAGAGCTAGTCCACCTTTCTGCTATTCCAAAAGAACTTGGGATGAATTTGGAGGTAAATTTGAGTCTTGATATCAAGAAAATAACGGTAAGCGCTTCTGTCAACAGTGGCAGCTTACTTATGGCAATTCTCGGAAGCGCTTATGGTTTCCATGACAGCAAATTTGTCACGCGAACAATGTTTTTATTGGATGTCTTACAAAGATATAAAACACAAGGTGGGGTGGGTTGGGACTGACTACAGAGTGATTTTCAAATGACCGTGAAAGAATAGACAATCTAATAGTTAGTAGTAAACACTAAACCAATTGTTTTCTTTTGTTCTTTATCAAGAGGGTCCTGAAGGGGTAAATTGGGAATTGGGATTTGCCTTTTTTCGAGGCTGAGAATTGGGATTTGCCCATTGGGATTGGGATTTGTCCATTGGGATTAGGATTTGTCCATAGGATTTGGCTATTTCTTGTCCATTCGTTTTCTCTTTAGATGCTAAAATAATGTTTTAAATTGAGTAATTTGCAACATTTTACGTCGTTTTAGTAGACTAGAAGAGAAAATCGAACTATCTTGGGCTTCCTGTGGTTAGTATTCAATTTGGGCTTCCTGTGGTTAATGTTTGGGCTTCCTGTGGTTAATGTTTGGGCTTCCTGTGGTAATTGGGATTTTGATAAAAAATTGATTGGGAATTGGGATTGGATACCCCCCTTCAGGACCCTCTATCAACTACCACAAACTGGATGGTCTATTTTCTTGCACGATCGTACGAAAATCCCTCTAAACCCTTGAAACAAATAGTACTGACTACAGAGTGATTTTCAAATGACCGTGAAAGAATAGACAATCTAATAGTTAGTAGTAAACACTAAACCAATTGTTTTCTTTTGTTCTTTATCAAGAGGGTCCTGAAGGGGTAAATTGGGAATTGGGATTTGCCTTTTTTCGAGGCTGGGAATTGGGATTTGCCCATTGGGATTGGGATTTGTCCATTGGGATTAGGATTTGTCCATAGGATTTGGCTATTTCTTGTCCATTCGTTTTCTCTTTAGATGCTAAAATAATGTTTTAAATTGAGTAATTTGCAACATTTTACGTCGTTTTAGTAGACTAGAAGAGAAAATCGAACTATCTTGGGCTTCCTGTGGTTAGTATTCAATTTGGGCTTCCTGTGGTTAATGTTTGGGCTTCCTGTGGTTAATGTTTGGGCTTCCTGTGGTAATTGGGATTTTGATAAAAAATTGATTGGGAATTGGGATTGGATACCCCCCTTCAGGACCCTCTATCAACTACCACAAACTGGATGGTCTATTTTCTTGCACGATCGTACGAAAATCCCTCTAAACCCTTGAAACAAATAGTACTAATTAGTGGTCACCACCAAACACTCAGAAAATTCAGACTAACTAGACTGATTTAACATTTGTTTGAAATTTTGTTTATATTTCTATTTTTGGGTTCCCTGTGGCTGCTCGAGTGCCCTCGAACACGAACTATTATCGATTACATAAAAGAAGAAAAGCACATGGTTTTTAAGGCATGTTTTAAAACCTTGACTGGACTGGACTGAGAAAACCTGGACTGGACTGAGAAAAAACCTGGACTGAGAAAACCTGGACTATTGTAAAACCTGAACTGAGAAAACCTGGACTGTTGTAAAACCTGGACTATTGTAAAACCTGGACTATTGTAAAAATAAGAATAATAAACGATAATAAATAATAATGATAATAACAATAATAAACATAGCCGAAAAAGCCTTTCATAACTCAAACATGTAACTTCACGTCATCGGCATGAAGTATCTACCCTCGGTATCTACCCTGATCTTGATCAAAGGCGGCTTCAAGATGGCTGATTCTCGTTGAATCCTGCCTAATTTAAACGACAACTCTTCCATCCGTTTTCAAGATTAGCAGTGAATTAAAGTAGTTACGGAATGGTCGATAATTAGCGTGCGTATATCCAGTTCTGGAAGCACGATGGTAGCGTGCGACTCTAGCTACCAGAGTGCTTTCAGAACTGGATATACGCACGCTAATTATCGACCATTTCTTTTATAACATAGGCCCTTTTTTTCAGTAAAATAATACGATCTTATTGACCAAACGGGAGGTCTGTACAGGAGAATCTTGGGTGAAGTCGGAAAGAACAGACCGAACGCAATGAGGACCCGACCAAGGTCAAGATTCTCCTGTACAGACCGACCAAGCACAGTTAATAAGAATTTTATTATATGACCACAATTATTTTCGATAAAAAGGTAATATATTTTCAATTTAATTAACGCTTTCAAATGCTTTCAAATGGCTTCCCAGTAGTTTTACTGAAAAAGAGCGGATTGTCAGAAACCGGTTTTCATTCAACATGCCTGTCACGGCTGCTTCGACAAACCTACAGTGATTTTAATGCCAAAATATTGAAATTATGGCAGCTTTCTTCATCATTCCAAATCAAAGATCGTTTAAAGACAAAGGATGTTGTTTATACCTCTACATCAGCGAAAGTCAAGAAACAAAAAACAAGTTTTCCAAAGGATTTTATCTGACACAAACTAAAGTGAGCGACAATGGATGTTGAAACGAGTTGAAATTCGTCTTGTGGACGTTTGCATCGAGCAAAAGAGCCTTTGAAAGCTCTTATTTTTCGATAAACAATAATAAGAACTTTAAACGAAATCACCGTCAACTGTTGAAGGATTAATCTATCTGTGTCGTACTAATGAAGAAGATGAAAGCATGATGATCGCTGACAGAACTTTGAATCGAGAAAAAACGGCCTTTTTCAAGATTTTTGAACCTTTTGTATGCAGACAAAGAAAGACAAGAACACTTCCTGACTTCAAAAACGTTGTTAACTTTGTAGAAAAACTTATCGTGAATTTTACAGCTTTTTAAAAGTAATTTATAACAGAAAAGCAACGATATCTCTCATGAGCAAAAGTTAGCTCAACTCACCGCCGTGTTGTTTACAAGGAAAGATAAAAACTAAAACTATTGTTTTCAACTATTATCGAGGCCAACTATTATATTCTTCAGAGAATTAAAATAATACCCTTTTGTGTATTCTCTCTGGAGTTTTTCCAATCTGATTTGATTTTCTCAACTTTTGCTTATTAAAATGTATGCAAAAACGACCAATGCTCGCCACCTATTTACACATTTTTGTAGGTTTTGGTCGACCTTTCTCGAAGTTTTTCGCTTTTTTCTCCACTGCAGGCTCAACATTTTCTTCAAATATGTCGAAAGCAAAACTGGAAAGTCGTCGCTGTCGTCCAATGCGGCCATTTCAATTTGTTTTTGTCGCAACAAAAGTAAAAATTTACAATAGCGAACTTGAAAGCCTCACATTAAATTTCTATGGGATATCTCTTCTTGTCAATAGAAAATAAGCCAATCAGAGCACGCGATTCTACTTGCATATGTTATAATACATGCTTTCTCTTCATTGAAGTAAATATTTCAATCAAGGTTTACGAAATTACATGTAAAATCAACCTTTTAAGCTTTGTTAATAAGCTTACTTACGAAATACTTGAATGGTGCCGTATTAGCCTCGAAACCGCTTAGTATATTCACTCATTCTGTGTGAGCTCGTAAAAATGTAAGGCCGGGTTATAAAATACTTTGAAATCCCACGAGTTTTATACAAATGTCGTCATATTTTACGCACTAAATTGAGGCTAGGAGAGCGCAAATAAGATCCAGGTTTTCTCAGTCCAGGTTTTTACAACAGTCCAGGTTTTACAACAGTCCAGGTTTTCTCATTCAATGTTTTCTCAGTCCAAGTTTTCTCAGTCCAGTCCAGTCAAGGTTTTACAACATGCCTGTAATCGGGTTGTTTACTGTACAAATTATCGAAGAAAAGATGTAATTAAAGGAGTCTTTTACGTTATTTGGAGTACTGTCTTTGGCAGCGACATTAGTAATAGGTAGTGCCAACTAGATAATAGCAAACAAAGGATTTAGACCATTGAAACACACTTTAGTGTATTATTACTCTTTAATGCACCTTAATTCCATTCTGTTCTTTTGTTGTTATTTGACTATTACACTTTAGTAATACACTTTGTTTGACGGGTTAGAGTGGTTTTCATTAACCCGTGAAACACACTTTAGCGTATTACACACTATTACACTTTGGTTGTTTTGTATTTTATTGTCTTACACAACTATTACGATCTATTACACTTTAGCTATTACACTTTGTTTCACGGGTTAATGAAAACCACTCTAATGAGAACAACTCTAACCCGTGAATTAATACACTTTAGTGTATTGCTCTTTAATGCACCTTAATTCCATTGTGTTCTTTTGTTGTTATTTGACTAGCACACTATAGCTATTACACTTCGTTTCACTTGTTTGTGAAACACACTCTATCATTAATTAGTATTACAAATTATTTTCCAATGGGTATTAGTAAATCTGCCTAAAATATACCTCGTGATTTTCTAAAAACAGTTGACTGTCTCGTAAGCGACCAGCCTCGGACCGGTAAAAGTCACAGTCGCTTACAAGAACCTGCAAAACATGCACAAAACCTAAACCATAGTGGGGGGAGGGTTACTCCCTTTGTTCAAGTGGTAGGAGAGTAGGAATGATTGGCGACCGATTTCAAATGACCCCTAAAAGGTACGGATAACTTAATATGAGAACTGTCAAAGCCTTGTCGTAACTGAAATACCGTATGGAATCTTAAAAACAATGGCATTACCATATATGATATTGTAGGTGAGAAGTAACAAAAGACTTTGATTAGCGCGCGCGTGCTGTCTTTTTTAGACCACGGATCCGGATACTTTTGAAACCGCATACTTTTTGATGCGAATCGACCTATCGTCCACACCAATCCAGTGAATCCGGTCACCGAAACCGCATACTTTTACTTGAATACGGATACGCGGATTCGTGTGGACGCAAATATTTCTATGCGGTTTCAGCAGGATCGGATTCGTGTAGACGAGGCCTAACAGGTTGAGGTTTCAACAGAACAATAGGCATATCTTTGATACGTTCATTTCATACCCTAATTAAAGGTACGACTGTGTGATGTTCTTGGCAGCTTAGCTTGTTTTAACAAACAAAGCCAATACAAGTAAAAATTACCCTTACAGGTACGGAGTCATGTTACGTATTTGAGTTTTGAGCAAGAACCCCAAATGGTACGGAAATATTCTCAAACATTAAGGGAGCGCCGATCACCGCTACCACTTGGACAAAGGGAGAAGCCCACGGGGTGAAAAGCAATCGATTGTGGCCGGGCATCTTGACATAATAAATATCACGGTGGGGCCAACCACCCCCCTCAATCGCTCATTTAGATTAAATTTTTTCATAACTTTCTATGCTTTTATTATTTTTTGCTGAAACTTTCTCAATGGGAAGGAACTATTGTGATAATTTTTTTTTTGATATTTTGATGACACAAATTTGATATTATGACGTCATAATCAATGTTACGATTTTATTGCAAATTTTGGAATCACAAATCTGAGCATTTCATTTCATTATTATGCAAGGTATGCACGTTTTTCGATAGGATTTACATTTCTTGAGTTATAAAGGATTGAAAAATCGGGTACCCTCCCCTCCCCATCAACGAAATTTTTAAGAAACATATGGTAAAACAAACCCTTTGGAGAAACTTTTTCCGTATGCCATAAAAAGAACCCATTTATCGCTTAAAATACAACACTAAAAATAGGCAATGGAAGAACCGTTTCTCTTTAAAAGAACCGCATATTTTTGCACTGGACTAGTACTACACAGGGAATCGGCATTCAGCCCTAATACAACAACTGAAAGACACGAAAATAATTTATTTTGAAATTGCCAATAAATAACGACGTCATCAATTTATATGAAAATTAAAAAAATTCCTACTCCTCACCAAATATTACTATCGAAATTCTGTTTGCTGTATTCTTGTTCTAATTATCTAGCCTTTCGTATCCAAAAGAAAAATTACAGTTATTCTTCAATTTTGAACATTGTAAAAATGTTGCATAAAATCTTGTGACGTCATAATATCGATTTTTTTATGCAAAATGTATGTCAAAATATTGCAACTAACAATATCTCACAGTGACCCAAGTTTGATCTGAAAATTATTTTTTAGTGAAGAGATATGGTAACATGTACATTTTGCCCACGATTAAATGAGCGATTGAGGGGGGTGGTTGGCCCCACCGTGAATCAACCTCAAGATTCTACATACTATATGCAATACTAAATATCTTAACAATAAACTACACGGTCTTCATGGTCTTTTATTCTACTCTACAAAACTAGTAAACATTCACACTTTTCATCCTTTCAATGGGCATGTTTGCCTCTTCTAAGACGATGGTAGCTGTGTCTGTAGGATCTGTTTCTGCTCTCTATTCTACTCTACAAAACTAGTAAACATTGACACTTTTCAGCCTTTCATTGAGCATGTTTGCATCTTCTAAGACGATGGTAGCTGTGTCTGTAGGATCTGTTTCTGCTCTCTATTCTACTCTACAAAACTAGTAAACATTCACACTTTTCAGCCTTTCAATGGGCATGTTTGCCTCTTCCAAGACGATGTTAGCTGTGCCTGTAGGATCTGTTTCTGCTCTCTATTGTGGACTCTACAAAACTAGTAAACATTGACACTTTTCAGCCTTTCAACGGGCATGTTTGCCTCTTCTAAGACGATGGTAGCTGTGTCTGTAGGATCTGTTTCTGCTCTCTATTCTACTCTACAAATCTAGTAAACATTCACACTTTTCAGCCTTTCAATGGGCATGTTTGCCTCTTCCAAGACGATGTTAGCTGTGCCTGTAGGATCTGTTTCTGCTCTCTATTGTGGACTCTACAAAACTAGTAAACATTGACACTTTTCAGCCTTTCAACGGGCATGTTTGCCTCTTCTAAGACGATGGTAGCTGTGTCTGTAGGATCTGTTTCTGCTCTCTATTCTACTCTACAAAACTAGTAAACATTCACACTTTTCAGCCTTTCAATGGGCATGTTTGCCTCTTTCAAGACGATGTTAGCTGTGCCTGTAGGATCTGTTTCTGCTCTCTATTGTGGACTCTACAAAACTAGTAAACATTGACACTTTTCAGCCTTTTAACGGGCATGTTTGCCTCTTCTAAGACGATATTAGCTGTGTCTGTAGGATCTGTTTCTGCTCTCTATTCTACTCTACAAAACTAGTAAACATTGACACTCTTCAGCCTTTCATTGGGCATGTTTGCCTCTTCTAAGACGATGTTAGCTGTGCCTGTATGATCTGTTTCTGCTCTCTATTATGGACTCTACAAAACTAGTAAACATGCACACTTTTCAGCCTTTCAATGGGTATGTTTGCCTCTTCTAAGACGATGTTAGCTGGGTCTGTAGGTTCTAGTTCTGCTCTCTATTCTACTCTACAAAACTATTAAACATTCACACTTTACATCCTTTCAATGGCATGTTTGCCTCTTCTAAGATGATGATAGCTGTGTCTGTAGGATCTGGGGAATAGGCTCTGTCAAACCTCACTGTGCCCTGCTTTCTGTAACGCACAAGGCTTGGGTTGCGTATTAGCAGTACAGCTAGAAACCAACGATTTAGAGCTTTAGTTGAAACACGTGGTCCTTCTCTTGTAGGATAGTCTACAAAGAAAAAGAGACCCCGTTCACTTTTTGATGACTTTGATAATTCTTTTTCTTATTTTCATATTTTCCTTCGCTCCTTTTTAATTTCCTTTCTCCTTCCCTCGTTCTTCAGTCTTTCCTTAGTTCCTCAGTCCTAAATCCTTCCCTCGTTCTTCAGTCCTTCCCTCGTTCCTCAGTCCTTCCTTCGTTCCTCAGTCCTTCCTTCGTTCCTCAGTCCTTCCTTCGTTCCTCAGTCCTTCCCTCGTTCCTCAGTCCTTCCTTAGTTCCTCAGTCCTTCCTTAGTTCCTCAGTCCTTCCTTAGTTCCTCAGTCCTTCCCTCATTCCTCAGTCCTTCCCTCATTCCTCAGTCCTTCCCTCTTTCCTCAGTCCTTCCTTCATTCCTCAGTCCTTCCTTAGTTCCTCAGTCCTTCCTTAGTTCCTCAGTCCTTCCTTAGTTCCTCAGTCCTTCCCTCATTCCTCAGTCCTTCCCTCATTCCTCAGTCCTTCCCTCGTTCCTCAGTCCTTCCTTCATTCCTCAGTCCTTCCTTAGTTCCTCAGTCCTTCCTTCATTCCTCAGTCCTTCCTTAGTTCCTCAGTCCTTCCTTAGTTCCTCAGTCCTTCCTTCGTTCCTCAGTCCTTCCCTCGTTCCTCAGTCTTTCCTTCGTTCCTCAGTCCTTCCCTCGTTCCTCAGTCCTTCCTTAGTTCCTCAGTCCTTCCTTAGTTCCTCAGTCCTTCCCTCATTCCTCAGTCCTTCCTTCGTTCCTCAGTCCTTCCCTCGTTCCTCAGTCTTTCCTTCGTTCCTCAGTCCTTATCTCGTTCCTCAGTCCTTCCTTCGTTCCTCAGTCCTTCCTTCGTTCCTCAGTCCTTCCCTCGTTCCTCAGTCCTTCCTTTGTTCCAAAGTCCTTCCTTAGTTCCTCAGTCCTTCCCTCATTCCTCAGTCCTTTCTTCGTTCCTCAGTCCTTCCTTCGTTCCTCAGTCCTTCCCTCATTCCTCAGTCCTTTCTTCGTTCCTCAGTCCTTCCTCAGTTCCTCAGTCCTTCCCTCATTCCTCAGTCCTTCCTTCGTTCCTCAGTCCTTCCTTAGTTCCTCAGTCCTTCCCTCATTCCTCAGTCCTTTCTTCGTTCCTCAGTCCTTCCCTCATTCCTCAGTCCTTTCTTCGTTCCTCAGTCCTTCCTTCGTTCCTCAGTCCTTCCCTCATTCCTCAGTCCTTCCTTCCCTCGTTCCTCAGTCCTTTGTTCCTTCCTTATCTTTTTTTGATTTTTTTTCTGGTTGTTTCTTTGTTCCTTCCTTCCTTCCTTCGTTCCATCCTTTTCCTTCTTCTCCTTTCCTTTTGTTTGTTGTTATTTCATTTTTCAAGCATCATCAAATCACCTGAATAGACAATACGTCTTTGCTCGATTAAAATCTGGCAGAAACAAAGCATGACGGGATGTCTGAAGGCAACCAGTACATTGAGAAAACCAAGATAAGCCATGTAACCTATCATCAAGGTAAACAAAACAAAATGAGATCTGACAAAATCCAGTAACAATGCATTAATGAACTACTGATTAAGGGACCGGTCTTTACATACAGGGAGGGGTTGGTTATTTAGTTGGTTGTTTGTAGGTTGTGTTGTTGGTTGGTTGATAAGTAGACTGGTTGGTTGATAAATAGGCTGGTTGGTTAGTTAGTTGGTTGTTTGTAGGTTGTGTTGTTTGTTGTTTCTTTCGTACGTTGGTTGTTTTGTTGGTTGGTTGATAAGTAGACTGGTTGGTTGATAAATAGGCTGGTTGGTTAGTTAGTTGGTTGTTTGTAGGTTTATAGCTAGTAACTAGCTATAGGTCGGGTTGGGGGGAAACACATTTTATTAACACATTTTATTAACTAGGTTGGGTTGGGAATGTAAAACGGGGTGGGATTTCAGGGTGTTATTACCAAATTTCTTTATATAATTATAGTATATAAGTATTGTTTTGTATATATTCCATTCTAATATTTTTTTTATCTTATTGATATTGTACATATTTTAGATAGTAGATTTATTTATTTTAGATAGATTTGGTTGTATAAGAGCCACCTAGTGGAACATCCAATAAACCATTATTATTATTATTATTATTATTATTATTATGTTGTGTTGTTTGTTGTTTCTTTCGTACGTTACGTTGGTTGTTTTGTTGGTTGGTTTATAAGTAGACTGGTTGGTTAGTTGGATAGTTGGTTGGTTGGTTGTGTTGTTGGTTGTTTCTTTCGTAAGTTGGTTGTTTTGTTGGTTCATTGATAAGTAGGCTGGTTGGTTTGCTGATGGATTGGTTGGTTTAGCAGGTTAATCGTTGAGATAACTGGTATGTTGTTGATTATGTGTGATGTGTTTAGGGTGTGTGGTGATTAGTATTCTTACCTCTATCCCATTTCCTGTATCCTGTCATCATTAATGTTTGGTCAAGTCGGCACAGGAAAACGACTCCTAAAATCGCTCCTTTAGCAACACGGAACAGTCCTGACCATAACCCAACCAAGATATTTAGGAAGAAAAAAAAAATACGACATAACGTCATACAAACGCCTGAAACATAAAAACAAATAAAACATTTAGTGAGAAAGAAAATGAGAGAGAAGGAAGAGTAGAGGATAACATCTATACAAGCGGGCGTGACAGGATGGCGTTACCTGTTGTCAATGGTAACTGTCAGATCGGGATATGTTCTGTCACAGAACACAAACTTGTACAGCAACACAAGTGAAATCCATATGAGTAATGGAGATATAACCATAGGCCTGCAGAGTAAATAGAACATAATTTAAAATTATAACACACTAAATCAATATTCATAAAATAGGTGTATGCCTGTCGATCGATCTTTTCCTTCCTTGAATGACCTATCGCCTTGGACAACCTTTTTGAAATAGGTGTATGCCTATAATTCCTTTCAGTCTTGGAATGACTTATCGCCCTGGACAACCTTTATTTTAAATCGGTGTATGCCTGTAATTCCTTTCCTTTTGGAATGACCTACTGGTCTCCTTGAACACACTTTTTCAAATAGGTGTATGCCTATAATTTCTTTCAGTCTTAGAATGACTTTGTTAAAAAGATTGATCCATGCTGTTTTTAATCATATAACGACCATTTTAGGATAAATAAATATAAATACTCACAGAAGATCCAGAGAATATTGTTTCAGTATTTCAAGTAGTTTTTCTCTGCCAAACCACATGTCCACAAATTTGCATAGCCAAATCGGTGATAACAGGAAAAATATGGAGAGGGACAATACAAGATAACCTATTAAAAGAGTTAAGTCAGCATTTTTTACGGTGTTACAATTTTCATTCTATTACCTATCGTTTATATTAAACACCGACGCAGCCTATACTAGTTTACTCGCTAGTTTTCATTTAAGTAAATTTAAGGTAACATTTTTTTTTACAAATTTCATTATATTACCTATCGTTTATATCAAACACCAACGCAGCCTATACTAGTTTACTTGCTAGTTTTCATTTAAGTAAAGTTAAGGTAACATTTTTTTTACAAATTTCATTATATTACCTATCGTTTATATCAAACACCGACGCAGCCTATACTAGTTTACTCGCTAGTTTTCATTTAGGTAAAGTTAAGTCAACACTTTGTACGGTGTCACAAATTTCATTCTATTACCTATCGCTTATATCAAACACCGACGCAGCCTATACTAGTTTACTCTCTAGTTTCCATTTAAGTATAGTTAAGATAACATATTTTACAGTGTTACAAATTTCATTCTATTACCTATCGTTTATATCAAACACCGACGCAGCCTATACTAGTTTACTCGCTAGTTTTCATTTAGGTAAAGCTAAGTTTACTATAGTGAGTAAGAATAAATACATAAACCTAAACCTTACCAATACCAGTAAAGCCAATTTGATATCCACAAAAACGGAGACATTTACCCTATAAAATTCAATGTAATAAGTTGATAATAACATGCATACTAACAAAAAACACAGCAAAATCAACAATCAAAAGCAGTCAGACAATATTGCTATGTAGGTTTTAAGGTTTTAGAAATTCAAAGACAGTATACAATAGTTGTAAAACACTATATTCGACCAAATGCCCGGATTGACCTTCACAATTTAATTAAAACCTTATAATTATCTTAAAAATTTAGCACTACTACCACCATTTTTGGGATAGTTTTATTGCTATAAAGATAATTCAAGTGAAGCTATTTGGAATCAAAATTACAGATATTTGTATGTGTTCAGTGAACTGTTTCCTTTGTAGCCTCGTTGTGGTGTTTTTCACATTTTTGAAATTCTCATAACGTCTCAATAATTTAATATTTTTGTCTCAAACGTTTGCCGTTTGTTAATGTCTTTCTAACCTGTAATTTTGGTGTAGTAATGAAAATTTGAATTTAAAAAAAAATTAATAATGAAATTGCGGTGTTCAGTTATTCGCCCTTTCCATATCGAGCAAGGGGCTTGGTACGAGAGCGAAAAACTAATTTGATTATGGTTCCAGAAAAAATAACCCCGTCTCATGGGAGGGTAACCAAATACATGCTCATTGACCAAGTTTCAGAACGTTTGACTAAATAGTTATTAAATAGCTAAAAAATTATGTGCATCCAAACTCTGCCAAAATTACAGAGAAATGTATGGTGTCTCCCAAAACGCCCTTCCAAACCATACATTCTTTGTATTTTCGCGAAAAAAAAAAAAAAAAAAAATGAAATACCATTATTTCTTTGCAATTTGCACAAACTTGTTCCAACTTTCAATTCTTACTAATTTGTATTTGTTCTTTCGTGTAAAGGGGTTTATTTTGGAATCAAATTAATTTTAAGAAACTTGGTTCCAGTCCCTTGCTCGATATGGAAAAGGCTAATTGGAATTCGGGCTATTGGACATCAACATGTTCATTCAAGAGACCTGTTTGTCTTCCATTATAATCATCATCAACATCATCATCATAATCATAGTCTTTTTGCAGGACATGGTCACCAGTTGATCATTCTGATCGGTAATATACCATTATCAGTATGCCAATAGCCTGTGTTACAGCCGGAAGTTTTCTCTCGAAAGTCCGTCTGTGAATCAGAGCAACGAACCGTGTTCTGGCCCCCAGCGAACTACACGATTATATATACTAGATGCTGATTGGCTTTCGATGATGCTCTTTCTTACACGAACTCTCATTAAACTATTCAACATAACCGGAAGTATTGAATTGTCCAACACGATTATATATACTAGATGCTGATTGGCTTTCGATGATGCTCTTTCTTACACGAACTCTTATTGGACAATTCAATACTTCCGGTTATGTTGAATAGTTTAATGAGAGTTCGTGTAAGAAAGAGCATCATCGAAAGCCAATCAGCATCTAGTATATATAATCGTGTAGTTCGCTGGGGGCCAGAACACGGTTCGTTGCTCTGATTCACAGACGGACTTTCGAGAGAAAAATTCCGGCTGTAACACAGGCTATATGCCAAGGGCATATGGTATTTTTCTCATGTATCTGTATTTCACTTATACACCAAACACATTTCAATTTTTTATTTCCTTCACTCATGCGTTTCCATTTACGGTGCTCAAATTTACTTAAGGGATTATTATCGCCCTGGGACCCCCACAGTTGCCCTATACTACATTGTCTAGCTGCATATCCAGCGTGGTTGGTCCTTGTAGTGTAGTGGTAACACGCCGGACTAGAAAGCCGAAACCGTGGGGTTTAATTCCCGCCAAAGGCGTATGATATTTTTCTCATGTATCTGTATTTCAGTAGTATAATGATCACGATCATCACCATAATTCTTATTGTATCATCATTTTCACTGTTATCATGTAGTTTGATCATATTTATCATCATCATCACCATGATCACCACCACCACCATCATGATCATCACTATCACCACCATCACCATCATACTAACCACAAGAGTTTTAGGGTTGATGTATTCATCTGGTAGTAATCCTCTTCTTGTTTGGTATGTTTTAAGAACATCCGATCTGCCATGTATATCATCATAGAGACACTTAAGGCCTGTTTACATGAGGGGAGAGGGGGAGAGGGGAGGATGGGGTCGTCAATTTTGTAGGGGGCGTTATTTGCGGAAGCTATATAGGGGGTTGTTACAAATTGTATGCAGCTTTAGTAATAAACTGGGCAAACATAAGGGGGAAGGAGGGGTGTATTGTTATGATATTTTTTAACGGCCTGGAGAAGGGGGAGGGGGTGCTTAATATTTGAAAAAGGCATCAGTTGATTTTGTCCATCCCCCTTCCATACACTAATAAACGACAGCCCCCTTATTTATATTAGGTCAATTATTACACTTATGAAAGACCAACTATGTCTTTGTCACAAATAATTCATTTGTTTTTCTAACAAATAACTAGGTTTTTTGTACTCAATACCTGTGTCTTACATACAGAGTTGAACTACAGCAACTAAACTACTAAGGGAGGCCCTGCTGTCAAATAGTCCCCCCTCCCTACCCCTACCTCGGGTTATTGTATCCGTACCTGTGTCTTCGTAAGAACATACATAATTGAACTACAGCAACTAAACTACCAAGGGAGGCCCTGCTGTCAAATAGTCCCCCCTCCCTACCCCCACCTCGGGTTAATGTATTGCGTACCTGTGTCTTCGTAAAAACATACATAATTGAACTACAACAACCAAACTACCAAGGAGAAGCCCTGCAGTCAAATAGTCTGATTGGAAAAAAAACAAAGTATTAATCTTTTGAAAAGTCAAGTTGATGATGGTGGTGGTGATTGTGGTAAAGATGATGATAATGATAGTGGTAATGATGATGTTGATGATGGTGGTGGTAATGATAATGATGATAATGATGATAGTTGTAATGATGATGATGGTGGTGGTGGTAATGATAATGATGATAATGATGATAGTTGTAATGATGATGATGATGGTGGTGATTGTGGCAAGTGATAATGATGATAGTGGTATTGATGATGATGATGGTGATTGCTGCAGATTGTCAGCTGATAATTAAAACACAAAAATGATTAATTGTAAATAACAGTGATTTGAAATTATCATGCTAAATTAGCAAATCTTAAATATATGTGGATTTTTAAAGAGATAATCTAAGTAGATGAGGCATGATCGTCCGGGGTGGTGTAGTTTTGAGAAAGACGACCATGCCTCATCTACATCGATAACACCTGTAATCGGACCATTCACTCTTTTAGATAATCTAATGAAGCACTTATTATTTAAGGTGGGGTTCAGTAAGTGGTTGATTTTCACAAAGGGTTAAGTCTGCACTAGCGACATAATCATAAGCATAGACAACATACGCAGACTCAGTTGGGTTTTGCTCATTTACCACACTTGTCTTTTCTCACACCTTGTCGAGGCATGCTTGACTGAATCTGGGTATGTTGCTTATGCTCACGCTTATGTATTCAGTGTGAACCAGGGTCTTGGAGGTTTGTGAGGAGGTTAATGGGGGGGTGGGGGGTGGGGGTGGGGGGGGGGGGGGGGGGTGGGGGGGTGGGTGGGGATTGGGGATTTCTAATTTTCTGTGCAACCCAAGGAGATCACAAAAAAATATAAAGTGGTAAGGGAGGGAGGGATCATGAAAACTATTATTACGTCAATTAAAGAAGGAGTGGTGACAATTTGTGAATTTGAAGCAAGAAACCAGTGCCCGTCCTGTACCCCATATGAAACAATGGCTGCTTCATCATAAAGAATAATTTTCTTACCACATAGAACTCTAATATATTCTTCAATCTTTTCATCAAATGCATAAGCCTTTTTGTAACATTCTATCACAATGTTGAAGTAAAGTGTGAGCTGTAACAAATGAGATAATTATACAGTTATAAAGTTTTTAAACGCAATCATTAATTTCAAGGTAGAAAGTTGGCTATATATATTTAAAGACTCCTCGATCGTTGATTCAAAGTTGGTTTAATAGCGACTAATACAATTATAATGCAAAACTAAACAATCAAATAACAAATAGATAATAGGTCAAAAGAGACTTACAGTAATGATATAATTATAATTTGCAGGGACGTAAGGTAGTGCTCTTTGTTCATGAACGTAAACAAAATAATGAGCTGCTTACTCAATAAAGTCAGCGGTAGTTCCGAGCTAACTAATGGTCAGCGGGTAGTCCCTTATATCTTTTGTTTAGGAACTTAAGATCGGAACGTATTTCTAAATGCTGCCATGCACGAGAACAAATATTACCTAATATACACTATAAGTCGGTTAAAGTAACATATATCAATTAACACTATTGCAAATACATACATGCAACAATACTCCAATTAAAGTCCAAAGTAATAGATATATAACATGACAATTAAAGTCCACAGCAATAGATAACATTACAATTAAAGTGCATCAGGTATACACCTATTTCAAAAATCGTTGTCGCAGCCGAAGCTACAGTCCACACTCTGAAGCCTGCAAAGGATGTCGGTTACTAGTCGACTTAATTTGTGATTCATTGCAAGTTTTTTTAAAGAAATATTTGTACTTATATCTACCACAACACGACAACTTATTATAGTCACATAACACAAACACGTACAACCAAAATATGCTATGAATAAATCGATAAAAAGAGAAGAAATACCGACATCCTTTGCAGGCTTCAGCGTGTGGACTGTAGCTTTGATTGTTATGGTCATATAACACAAACACGTACAACCAAAATATGCTATGAATAAATCGATAAAAAGAGAAGAAATACCGACATCCTTTGCAGACTTCAGAGTATGGACTGTGGACATCTCTCTGATGATCGCTGATGAGCATGAAAACCTCCCGTAACAGCCGGTAAAATTTCTAAAGCTTCATCCAAAACATTCTTGTCCCTCCCCAAATCGAAGCTCAAAAAGATGTGTCCAAACCCAAGCCCAAAAAATGACCCTCCACTTAAATGTCAGCCAAAAAATCTTTGCCCCCCCCCCTAAACTTACAGGCCCTCGCTCCAGTAATTAAAAACCGTTCTCTTATACATATACAAGGGAGATCCCCCTAGCTATTTGCTCCCTTCTTCTTCTACAGTCGCGTACTCGATTTACATTTTAGTCTTGCTATATCAACGGCCCTGCTATTTGATGCAGTTATAAATGAAGTTCACTGATTAGAGCGTATTCGTATAACCCACTTTTAAAATGCAAATGAGAATATGTGTTAAATAAAATACGCTAATTAGGTGTGCGTGTTATAAAATGCTTCAGTGAGTTGCGCTCTCGGCTTCAAATAATCAAAATAAAACATGATTGACAACGAAAACGTTTATAGATTTACTCGAAACCACTTTTATCAATGTTTTTCACAGTGGCTTGTGGCTCAAAGGAAAAAATGAAAGCAAATAACTACATGCACACCTCATTACTACATGTTATTTCACACATATTCTCATTTGCATTTTAAAAGTGGGTTATACGAATACGCTCTATTGAATAGTCAAGTTTTGCCTTAATAATTACCACTGTTAGACAAAAGGCGCATTTGCACAGGTTAAGCACAATACTACTGGTAAACAATAAAAACACATCTAGATTTACTCCGAGAATATCCCTGTGCAGATGTGCCTTTTGAAAGAATGTAAAGAAATAATCAACAAGATCAATGATAAGTACCTGATAAACGAATATGAAAGACACAAACACTGCTGATAGAAACTGTGTTGAAAACTTGAAGTCTGAAAGCAATGGAAAGCACAGGTACTTTGAGATATTTGAAAGAACAATGCATACTTGGAAACCAGGGGCTTATACTGAGCGGGGAGGTGAGGGCTTGGGAATGGGATAAAAGTAAGAAACTTATAGTTACTCAGTCAGGTCTGTTAGGGCTTGGTGACGTCCCTAAGCCCTCACAGCTTCCACTATATAAGTAGCCCCTGTGAAAGAGTCTGTTATTCCTTTGTTAGCTTTTGCTTCTTGATATTTTCTTGTGTTTTCAAATGTATTGAAAACCCAGTTGTTTTCAACAGAATTCGAACTAATAACAAAATGTGAGTAATTTCATGTGTACTTGTCATTTTATTACAATATTCAGTTCTGTTGATAACGTCGATACATTGCCTAAGCACAAAACCAGCATTTATTTTGGTCTTAGCTTGAAGCTAGTTGCGAGTATAAGCCATTTAGGCGAGCCTTGTTTATTTGGCTAATAACAAAGATATCAATACCTGGTCGAGATACATAGATCTTGTTTTTCAAAGTCACATACCAAGGTTCATTCTCCTGTGCCACTCTGAAAAAATCAATTATACAATAAGAGATCAAAGCTCAAGTGATATTTCAAGTCGAGTTAACTCTGAGAACGGACAAATCAAATCATAAGTTGTCAGTTAAATCACTCAAGTTAATTCAAGCGAAGTGAAGAAACCTTTGCCCAAAACGTCAAGTCAAGTCAAGGCAAGTCACCTACCTTTTTCTGTGTAGCCTGTTTTCAAACAGCATAATAACATGGTTCCTGTCAATGTCTTCAGCAACCGATTCATCTTGTTTTGTAATGTGTACCTGTGATAAACAGTAGATCCTGTTTACTACATAAACAGAAAGCTACCTCTACCTTGCAAGCAGAGGTTTATGGAGTGACGAGAAATAAAACCTTTGCTTGCAGGGTATTAATTAGTTACCACTGTATTTATTAGCTTTTTTTTACCCCGACGAACTAAGGGCTAAAGCTCGAAACGTCAGTAAAGTTAAGTTAACATTTTTTACGGTGCTACAAATTTCATTCTATTACCTATCGTTTATATCAAACACCGACGCAGCCTATACTAGTTTACACGCTAGTTTCCACTTAAGTAAAGTTAAGCAAATTTCATTATATTACCTATCGTTTATATCGCAGCCTATATTAGTTTACTCGCTAGTCTCCCTTTTGCATTATGAAAATACTATTATACAATCATAAATGTGCTCATTTTTTAATAGAGTAATTATCATTATCATATTTAAATTGTGTGTCCTTTTCACAGTTCCCTGCGTCATCTTGAAAGGTAGCCGGAATTTTGTATCGAAGTGAGACAAACGTTCAGCTTGCAATGATCAAGACTTTTTAACACCTTGCGGGACAATTCGTTATCTTTGCAAACTCAACGTTCGTTTCGCCTCGCTTCGATGCAAAGGCGTGGCTACTTTTCAAGATGGCGCAGGGAACTGTGAAGGGAATTATTATTGACATTCAGATACTAAAACGACTAACAACTTTTAAAAAAAAATCAGAAACAAAAACTTACAAAGATATGGTGATTCTTTGCGTGACTGGAATTATAATTCTGTTTTACATGTCTGAACAGAAGAACTGCATAGCTGACGCAGAGCAGGATGGTACAAACCACTGCAGGTAACTGAACCAGTATTTCTAGATATAAAATGTGTGACAGGCCCTGAAAAAAAGGAGAGTGCTTACAGTATGTCCATGAAATAGAATCTAAATATAGTTCCTACCTAATAGTTTTTATTTAGTGACTATTAGTCACTATCACTCAACTGGAACAGCTTTAGTAACAATACACAAGGGAAATCAAATACTCAAAACCATAGAAAGTTAATACTTTATTCATTGTGTATTGTTACTAAAGCTGTTCCAGTTGAATGATATTCACTAATAGTCAGTCCGGGAAGGTCCCCTTTTTTGGGGACCCTATCGATTACACAACAGTGTACCACCGGATGTCCATGAACCGAAAACACTCAAACTCGCATCCGAGGCTTTTTTCGTTTGTTTTTTGTGCCTTTTGCCCATAATTCCTGGCTAGATAGCAAGTATTTGAGATTCTTTCTTCGAGCAACACTGATATTTTAATAGTCACAGCTTTAAAACCCGAAAAAATTTGCACATTCCAATCATAGTTGGCCGTTCTTTGGCTATGAAAACATCCATTCAGGTGAGTTTGAAATATTCTTTCGTACACTAATAATTTTTTTTGAGCTTTTAAAAAAATACTATGGCATCTTGAATGTGTGAGGATTTGTTGAGCGAAGTTTGGTTTAACGGCACGGGGTATTTCTTAGCGGCACGGGATTTGTTTATACCACACCGCTATATTCATGCTTGTCACCTTGCTCTGAAACTCACTCGTAGCTATATACTCTTGTCGAACGGTCTAAAGAATAAAGCTAGGACGTTCGAGGTATAATCTTAAACATTTCCTGTCAAGTGCAAGCATATAACTTTTTAATAAGAACTTAAACTTAGTAGTTTTCGTATGAGTTGGAAACTGTCGACCGTATTAAGAGTTAACTCAGTGTACAGCTTCGATCAGTACGAAAACCATACAAACCAAAACTAGCTCATACGAAAACCGCTCTATATTGAATAAAAGTACTGATCCAAATGGTGATCCAATAAAAGTAGTGGTCATATCGCTGTATGCTTCGTGTTAAAAAGACTCAATCCTTCTTCCTAGGAAAATGCCAAAAAATTATTATTATTATTAGCAATCATTCCTCCTGCTTTAGAGATTTATTCCTAGCTATAAAAAAAATTAAAATGCAATGTAAATTATGAAACTTTATCATATACATTTTCAAGCATGTATTTAATACAGCAACTATTTGCTATATTTTGTTTATCATTTGTTTTTTACTCATTAAAATAATTCTATTTCCCTTTATTGTTTAGGAAATATTTTATGGAGCAGCATAAACTGCTGAGGTAAGTAATTGTGTATAGTAGTTTTCAATGGATTGACAACCAAAACAAACATTTTTATACTCATCATTTTTTATCCATCATTGTTACACACAGTTATGTTTTCCCTATTACATGTGAAAATGTTTCTTTGGGCTATTTTTTTCATAATTGCATGTATAGATTCATAGCTCATAACAATAATAATAATGATGATGATGATGATAAATTATAATAATGACAATGATGACAACAATAAATATGTAAGAGATAAATACCGAGAACGGAGGCAATAAGCCGTATAAAGCCCGAGGGGCCGTAGGCCCCGAGGGCTTTATAGGCTTATTGCCGACGTTCGAGGTATTTATCTGACTTATTACATGATTTACAGAGGTTTTCCAAAAAGGCCTTGTATTTTTAAATTTTGTATGCAACATTTGGGTTTTTACGCCATATACTTTTATCGATGCAAGTCGTTTTCAAGACGACAAATATATTCTTCAGAAGATTCTTGAATTGTTTGTTTTTATTTTTAGTGCATGACTTATTACATTATTGAATAGGTTTTCACACAACTTCATGCCCCAAAGGGCATCATCAAGCTGATTATTTTTTTGGTTTCCCATGAGAATACAATCCAAACAATGGGCTTTTAGTTTTGTTGTACAATACAATACTAATGAACTGTAACGAACAAATGAATACGTTTTCTTCTCACCAACTGACATCGATCGGACAGTTAGCATAAAGTGTTGGGGTCAGGATTTGTAAGCAAAGGGTGTGGGGTTCGATCCTCGAAAGAGTCACTCTATCAGATGATTTTTTATCCGTTAAATGTTTGCAACTAGAAAATTTCTAAGTTTAACGTTACATATAAAGTTGAAAAAGAACGGAAATGACAAGGATACTGATAGGGATTAGGTCATTGGTATTTAAGGGCAATATACATTAGTATTCAAGGGCAATATACATTAGTATTCAAGGGCAATATATAGATATTGCCCTCAAATGGGGGCAGTATCTGTATAAAGCCCTTGAATTGATAATGAACAGGGTAATACGCGATATAAAGCCCTAAAAGTAACAATGAAAACCGATGTAATCATGTAATAAGATGGGATATTGCTATCTGGTCAAAATAATATATGGAAATATTTCTTGATCATGAATGAACAATACACATCATCACTAATAGTTCTTTCCTATTTGATTCTATTTTATTAGGTTGCACATACAGAACGTCAAAAACAGAAAGAACTAGTACATAAGGGGGGAGGGGGAGGTGCTAGCCTCTCATTTTAAAATATTGTTCCGTCACGCTAGGTCCTGTAACAAATAAGGAATGAATGTGTGATTGCATCTTTGATATTTTAAAATTATCTATTTTCAAAATTCCAATGGAGGTCTGCTTAGCCTTTTAAAAACCCAGTTGTTGCTTGATTTGTTAGTCCAAATATGTTTTGGAGTTATAAGAATAGCCTTTATAAGTAAACAAAAACATGTTTAATACAGTAATAGAGTGCAATGCCATATATCCATGAAATACTTTCTAACTATGTAGCACCTAATATGTAAAATTTAGTGATCAACTCTTTTATAGTCATCAACTCAAATTTTAACTTGAGCATGAAATGATTTTTCATATAAAGGTGGCTAATTATGTGACTATTGTTCTTCGCACTGTCCCACTTTTCAAGATTTATATGGCATGCACTTTTAAAGAGGATAATTAACCACTGTTTATAATTAAGACATTTGATTGTATCATACGTATACAGGCACGTATATATAGAGATGATGATAGATAGGTTTTGTTTGTTTTCAACACATTGTATTCTTGTCATACCCTGAAGGCCATTCAACATGGTTGAAATGTAGGTGTTTATCATTTAAACGTCTAACATCTTCACTTGTGCTTATTATATAGAGATACTGATAGTGATATAGATGTAAGAATTTAGAGTTATTTCATTGTTTTAATTGCAACAAGTCTGTTTCATATATAGTTATCTGATGCCTTTAGTGAATTTTTTGTAAACGTTGGCAAAAATTTAGCTTCTTCAATTCCATCTGTAAGCGCTTCACCATTGATGTACATGCCTCCTAAGTTGGTTGATAGTTTTTATATCAACCCCATTTCAACAATTGAGATTGAACAGGAAGTTGAAAAATTGAACCCTTCTAAATCTACTGGTCCTTATAGCATTCCAATATTTATCCTAAAATTACTTAAAAGAATCATATCAAAACCCTTAGAGTTGATTTTTAATTCATCTTTAAATAATGGCGTTGTACCTGATTGCTTTAAATTAGCTAAAGTAATCCCCATCTTCAAGAAAGGATCTCAACTGGACTTTAATAACTATCGCCCTATTTCCTTATTATCTGTTTTTAATCGAATTTTAGAAAAGCTTATCTTTAAAAGATTGATCAGTTTCATCACAAAACACAAAATACTGTATGATAAACAATTTGGTTTTAGACAAAATCATTCTACTCTAATGGCAACACTCTTGATAACAGATAAAATTCAAAAAGCAATAGATGATGGTCATTTTGCATGTGGAATTTTTTTAGACTTGAGTAAAGCATTTGACACAGTCAACCATGACTTCCTTCTACAGAAACTTGAGTGTTACGGTATAAATGGACTTGCAAAAAAGTGGTTCGCCTCTTACTTAAACAATAGAAAACAATTTGTGTCCATGGGAAAAATTGAATCCAAAGCTAGCCCAATCTCTTGTGGTGTTCCACAAGGCTCAGTACTTGGGCCTTTGCTCTTCTTGCTCTACATTAATGATTTGCAGCGCTCCTCTAAGATACTTGACTTCCACCTTTTCGCAGACGATACCAACCTATTTCTTGCAGATAAAAGCCTAGTAGCCCTAGAATTAAAAGTCAATGAGCAACTGCTTTTGGTTCATGACTGGCTGTGTGCCAATAAACTAGTACTTAACGCTGATAAAACAAACTTTACTATCTTTCATGCCCCACAAAAGCACAAAAGAAGTTAAATTTTCATATTAACATAAAACTTAAGGGTAAAGCTCTCCGTAATGATCAAAGTATCACGTACCTAGGTGTAATTATTGATTGCCACTTGAACTGGAAGGCACACATTTCGTATATATCAAAAAAAAATTAATCGTAATATAGGAGCTCTTTCAAAGCTTAGGCACTTTGTTAGTACTGATATCCTTATCAATCTTTATTACTCATTTCTTTATCCATTTTTTATTTATGCTCTAATAACATGGGGAAATACTTTTCAGTCTACGGTCAACCCTCTATTTCTTCGCCAGAAAAAAGCCTTTCGCATATTAACCTTTTCTGCCTATACTGATCATACTAATCCTCTCTTCATAAATCTAAATATACTAAAACTTCATGACCTCATCTATTTTCATAATGCATTATTCATGTATGACTATCATGCAGGTAAATTACCAAGTGTATTTGATCCTTTTTTTGTAAAAATCAAAGAGACACATAACTACAATATCAGACTTGCATCAAAATCTTCTCTTTCTTTGCCTCGTGTTAGAACTAATTATGGCAAATTTAATATCCGTTTTAATGGTGTAAAGGTTTGGAATTCCATTGATGAAGATCTTAAAATGCTCAGCAGGCCATTGTTTAAAAAAGAACTGAAAAAAAGACTGATAGATTCTTATGCTAGCTAAACCTTGTTTTTCTTTTCTTATCTAGTTTTGCTTATAATATTGAATATAATGTACATAATAGACCTCCAATATTGCCATCTATAACTGAAATTATATAATTTCGCATTTGTAAATTTATCTTATTTGTAATAATCAAATACTATTATGCTATCTTCAGCTGTACATGTATTACCGTCATTTTGTACCTTTTTTCTATTCTTTCTATTATTTATTTAATTATCTATTTATTCATAAATTATTCAATTATTAATTAATAATTATCTCCTCTTTCAAAGTAATTAAAACATATTCAATAATATATATTAAGCTAACTGTCAAGTCTAGCCTCTGGCTATTACAGTTAGCTACTACTATTGAATCTGTTTCAATTAAATATTGTTAAATAAAATTGTAAATATATGTAGTAAATAAAGATGAATTGAATTGAATTGAATTGAATAGTTATCAGGGGGGGGGGGGGGGGAGGGGGCTAGCGACTGCCGAATTATTATAATTATTATATTAAAGTTTTCTCTCAGTCGCTTTTTAAGAAAATTCAAAATGGCGGAAAAATTATTGGGGGCCCCCAGCCCCCCCTGCTCCGCGGTCCCTGGTTATTAAAAAATGGCCACACTCATCAGGCATTAATTGCAACATCCCTCAGTGATAAGTGTGGGCATTTTATGACATCTCTCCAATCCTCAAGAGCTGCTTTGCTGACTTAACATCATATTACATCTATATTACTATAGACCTCATCGGCTTGTCCCATTCAGACCTCTTGGGAGTAGAATTCTTTGTGCCGAATGCATTGAAAACAATTGATAATTTTTAATAGGCCACCTACTTTGATTTGATATAATAAATCTAATCTGGCACATGTGAGATTCTAGGCCTTACTTTAACAGAAAGGGGGTATTAAAACAGCAACGTGCATTTGCATGCATTTTTATGTAGTCAGTGTAGTAATTAAATGTAAGTGTTATCATCAGTTACACAAAATAGTTTCCATGCATAAAGTTACAGTTTTAACTCATTAAAATGAGTCAAGTGTATATTTAATAATTTTAATCAAACATCAACCAATCTTTACTGAGTCTGAATATAATCTAGAAACTCTAAGCTGTACTGGTGGAATAAAGATTGGATAATCAAAATAACAATAATATTGTACATATTTATAATTCGAATAGCTAGATTCATCTTCATTCATGTGGTAATGCTTTGATTGCTGTTCAGCTTATGGACTGCATTCATTAAACTTATTTAAAACTTTTGAACTTATTTATTAATCCTGGCTTATAACATAGCTTCAATTTATGGAATTATCATCCGGTGAACCAAAGATCACACTAAATCCGCTGTAGCGAAACAAGAATAAGTAATTAGAGGTCAAAATATCATTCCACGATTGAAAGTCACTGGAAAAGTTTGACAAATTTCATATCCGACTCTGTATCGAAAAACACTGAAATAAAACACTTCTACTAATGTATTGTGTTTTTTCGTTCAAAACATTGACTATATTACAAATAATTAGAGAACTAAGGCATTGCCTTACCACAATTTGTATTCGATTTATCAGTTGCATTTTCCTCGTTTTGAAGTGGTAATAATTTGACATAAAAGGCCATTAGCGTGCCTAATTGGTTATATTCTTTTTCCAAACCATTTAGACACTGTAAATTGAACGAAAAATCATACTTAGACGCTTTTTAAATCCAGAAATCGCTCTGCCTTTCACCCGAGAACCATTTTGAATTCAACTACATTTCTGGTCCAGTTACCATGACTACCAAATTCCTCAATACTGATTGGACAATGGCTCGTGTTTACAATAACATTGGAGGGGTCCTCAAAAAAGGGGACCTTCCCGGACTGATAGTCACTAAATAAAAACTATTAGTTAGTTACTATTTAGATTTTATTTCATGGACATAGCGTAAGCACTCTATTAGTAATTAGTTTGTTTGTCTATTAAACCATTCATTTATTGATTCGTTTATTCATCCACTTACTATTATTATTTATGAATGGATTGAATTGCGTTCTGTGTATAAGTGAAATACATGATAGCTGATATAATGAAATTTGTAACACGTACCTAAAAAGATGTTGACTTAACTTTACTGACGGTTTGAGCTTTAGCCCTTCGTCGGAGTAAAAGAATTAGACTAAGGGGGATACTGAGTACAAATAAGAATCGGGAAAAGTGATGAACCAATCAAAAAGCGATAGAAAATGTAGGGGGAGTTAAAGAACAGTGGAAAAATTAATTGAAAACATATCGTTCATTCATGCCGAAAGGTTGCTGTGTACCTAAGGAATAAATTAGTCGCATTTTAAAGTCAACATTTTTTACGGTGTTACAAATTTCATTATATTACCTATTGTTTATATCAAACACCGACGCAGCCTATACTAGTTTACTCGCTAGTTTCCATTTAAGTAAAGTTAAGTCAACATTTTTTACAGTGTTACAAATTTCATTCTATTACCTATCGTTTATATCAAACACCGACGCATCCACGACTAGTTTACTCGCTAGTTTCTATTTAAGTGAAATACCGATATATGAAAAAAATATCATATGTCCTTGGTGGGAATTGAACCCCACGGTTTCGGCTTTCTAGTCCGACAAGTTACCACTACACCACAAGGACTAACAAGGATGGCTACGCAGCGGGACAATGCAGTATAGGCAACTATTTATTAATTACTTTGTTGATTGGTTAATTTGTTAGTTGGTTCTTTGCTTGACTGCTTGATTTATCTAATGTTCGATTATCTGTTTATGGCAAACAAATTAAAATTATGCATATAGAACAATTAATGTAGAATAAAATGATATCTCACTATCTGCTTTAGATAGGCAACCCATGGATCTTCATATGAACATCCCAAATATAGAACCAAATTAACAATACACCTGTATGTAGAAGATATAGAGGATATTATTACAGTGGTACCTCTATTAAGCGGTCACCCTTGGGACTTTCCAAAGTGGCCACTTAATAGAGGTATAGAATAGGCAAAGGAATAGCTAATTGTGGCCGCCTAATAGAGGGTGACCGCTTAATGTATTAATAATATTATTATAATAGGGGATCGGACATTGCATGGGCAAAAGGGGAGGGGGACTGTGGAGAAGAGGGACAGTGGGGAAGGGAAGGGGGGGGGGGGACAGTGGGAAAAGGGGGAAAGGGGGGACAGTGGGAAAGGAGGGACAGTGGGGAAGGGTGGACAGTGGGCAAAGGGGAAGTGGGAGAGTGGGAAGAGGGGCAGTGGGGAAGGGGAGACAGTGGGCAAAGGCCCCACTGTCCCCCTTCCCCCTTTGCCCACTGTCCCTCTTCCCCACTGTCCCCCACTGTCCCCCACTGTCCCCCACTGTCCCCCATTTCCCCAATGTCCCCCCCTACCCCTTGTCCCCTTCCCTTGTCCCTACTACCCCCTTCCCCATTTCCCCTTCCCCAACCTTCCCATGCCAAACCCCCTACTTCGCTGAGATTAGCTGAAAGCTTATAATCTATTAAGTACATGCAATGATCATGGTTATGATGATGATAATTATGATATTGATATGATGACAATAATGATAATATCAAATGGTAAAAGAACATAGTAATGACTTACCTTATGAAGACATATAGAAATCCTATGATGTATCCAACAGCTTTATACTCAGCATGAACACAAGCTAAATACGGATAGTTGATGATCCCATACACTACTGTCATCAAAATGCCTACAAAAGCTAACAAAAGACAAAGTTAAAGACATCAAGTCAGCCAGTATTGATCAACTTGAGGTGCAAATAGCAGAAGTAGTATAGTTATAAACATAATTGTGTCATGATTACTTAAATAATAATGATACTATAAATTATTATTTTTATCAGTTTTAATTTTGCATAAATATAATAAATTCTTGTTAATATGATAATTAGAATAATAGTGTCAGGTAATATAATGAAATTTGTAACACCGTAAAAAAATGTTTACTTTATATAATTTAAAGCAGATATACATCTAATTACAAAAATGCTTTCACATTAAATAGTGATATTCTTTTGTCTTTTAACTAATTATTTTCCCACTAAATTACAAAAGTCAGGACAATGTCTTGTAATTAGGTGTATATCGATCAAATAGGATATTTCTGTGAACAATCCCTGTAATCAAACCACCAGTTATTATTACTGTTATTTGATTGTCATTATTTACCTTTGGCATAAGGTGTTTTAGGTAAGTTCTTAGAGGCACTGCTAATGACCGAATTTGGATACAATGTCTGAGCAAACATTACGAAGAAGGAAGACGCTGTCGCACCAAATGCAAGAACGATAATCACCTTGTTTCTGTCTTTACCAAGAAAGTCCACAGGCCTGTAAACATGACAAATAATGTTTTAGGGAGGGTAGGGTACGTGCAAAGTGTGTAGGGGGGGAGGGTGTGTACAAAGTGTGTAGGGAGGGTAGGGTATGTACAAAGTGTGTAGGGAGGGTAGGGTGTGTACAAAGTGTTAGGGAGGGGAGGGTGTGTACAAAGTGTGTAGGGAGGGGAGGGTGTGTACAAAGTAAGTAGGGAGGGTGGGGTGTGTACAAAGTGAGTAGGGAGGGGAGGGTGTGTATAAAATGTGTAGGGAAGGGAAGGATGTGTACAAAGTGTGTACAGAGGGGAGGGTGTGTGCAAACTGTGTAGGGAGGGTGTAGAGGGTAGGATACATAGTGTACAGAAGTCAATATAATAACTCACATGGGTAGACCTGGTCGTCCATTCAATAGATCAGGTTTCAATTTAACTCTCTTCTTCATGAAGCCCAACACAAGGATTATTATCATCTACAACAAAAAATACAAATATCTGTCTGTCCATCCGTCTGATTGTCTGTCCGTCTCCTTGTAAGCTGTCTGTCTGTCTCCTTGTACGCTGTCTGTTTGTCTGTCTCCTTGTAAGCTGTCTGTCTTTGTCCTTGTAAGCTGTCTGTCTTTGTCCTTGTAAGCTGTCTGTCTCTCTGTCTCCTTTCAGGCTGTCTGTCTGCCTGTCTGTTAGCTGTCTGTCTGTCCATCTGTATGTCTGTCTTGTAGGCTGTCTGTTTGTCTGTATAGCTATATGTCTGTCTGTCTGTCTAGCTGTCTGTCTGTTTATCTATCTAGCTGTCTGTCTGTTTATCTATCTGTCTGTCTGTGTATCCACATGTCTGTCTGTCTGTTTGTCAGCTGTGTGCCTTTCTACCTTTCTTGTTTCTATCAAATAAACCAGTTCTTACCGCTGGTCCCAACAATCCCACTTCATAACCGTATTCATCAACAAGGCAGCTTAAAGATAACAAATCAATGAATAAATTACAATAGAATAGAATGGAACATGTATTATAGTTAACGAGTCGGGATGATTAACTCTATTAAAAATAACTGACAGTCTGTCTTGTTCAGTTACTTTCATACTTTCGTGCAGTCTAGCCATAATTGTCACGCCACAGTGTTACGGTAATAATAACAAGTCTTACAAGTGCGACAAAGACTTGGCTGCACCATGTAGCAATTCTAGCAAAATTTGTTTAGTATAGGCTAGGTTTACACGGTACCGGATGAATTTTTGACCGGTCAAAAGATCGACCTGGACCTGCTGTTTGCACGGAACCGATCAGTATTTTCGTTCTGTTCAGACGAGACCATCGGAACCGGTCAATTGTAAGTTTTGTCAGTGGTTTTAACATCTGACCATGCGCACTGGGCTGATTATGGCTAAGTTTACACGGTACCGGACAAATATTTGACCGGTCAAACTGTTTACACCGTACCGGTCAACGTTTTGACCGGGCCGGCTAAAACATCGTCCTCGATTTTGCAGGTCGAATATTTGTCCGGTTAGGCGTCCAAATTATTGCACGTTTAGCGCGGTCCCGTTTGAACGGAACCCGTAAGCGGATGTTTTTTTGACCGGTCAAAAATTCGTCCGGTACCGTGTAAACGTAGCCATAATTATTCCGAACCTAATTAACCCTATTCATATTTTAGCTTATTAGACCATTTTCCAATAGAAAAAAAAAATATTCATGTCATGTTAAGTAACATTTGTGATCCTTGTTCGTCAAGACCTCTGACAGATTTGGGACATTTTGTTCTATATTGATGGGGGGCGTGTGGGACTCCCAAATACCGCAATGCCGTGCCAAAAAATCGAAAATACCGCGATATCGCGCGCGTTAAAAAAATCAGAAAAACATACCGCGATGCCGTACCAAAAATCACAAATTGTCGCAATCAATTCAACTACAATACACATGTAATACACTCCATAGAATGCTTTTTAACTAAATATGGAAGAAACGAAATAAAACTAGACTATTGAGAGGCTAAAAGCATACGTTCTCAGCAAGATTGATGTATTTTAAGAACACGTCATCGCGGCGAGCGAGGAGGCAACGCAAGTTTTAGATATCGGGCCATACCGTGAATACCGTGATTAAATTGATTAATTTTCGTATACCGCGACTTAAAAAACGAAAATACCGAACAAATACCGAACAGATAAATTTTACTTACAGCGCTACCAAGCAAAAACTGGCCGAATATACAATGCTTTTCTCGTGACCAGACAGGAGCATCGGATTGGACAAAATGGTCATGAATTATTAATGTTTATTTTAAGTTCGTATATTAAAGCGGTAATTTGCATAAATTTTCTGGTCGTGGTCGAAAATTCTCATTTTCTCGAAAAGAAAATAGTTTTTGAAGAAAAAAACTTTGCCAGAGTTCTAACCTCCCTAGGGCCTATTGATATGCAAAAAATAAAGAAAATCTATTTTTTCATATTTGCCGCGTGGTGCTCGATTTTCCGAGACATTAGGGAACTTTAGATTTGACAACGAGTACGAGATTGAGTACGAGTACAAGTTTTAAAATTGGCCTTGTGTGTATTGTTGATACTGAATTACATTCCACTTCTTGTTTTTATTCATTTGGTGTCTCAATCTATACACAGGAACACAATTCATCATCAACAACACACAGAAGGCCAATTTTAAAACTCGTACTCGTACTCAATCTCGTACTCGTTGTCAAATCTAAATACTCAAGGAAAACTTGTCAATGAAAAATTTCTGATCGTCAGTTCACGAGCTATGAAGGCAATTGTTAAGAAAATATTAGCTCATCGACGGATTCACATTATTGACGTGTATCTGCATCGATGCATTCAAATATGCAATGTTGTTTGAAATATTACTTACTTTGAAGACATTATCAGAACTAATCCGCCTTTCTGCTATTCCAAAAGAACTTGGGGTAGATTTGGAGCTAAATTTGAGCCTTGATATAAAGGAAATAACAGTAAGCGTTTCAACAATGGCTAGCTGGTCACTTATGATAATTCTCAGAATCGCACGTGGAGCGTCGGTCACCCGTATTTCTTTGGGTGTCACGCTAATATGGAGGTTTATTTATATTTTGGTGGCGTGTGCACCAGCTGACGGTGTTCACGACCAATGAAATTGTCAAGGAAAACTTGTCAATCAAAAATTGCTGATCGTCTTGAGTGTCGGTGTCACGCAAACATGGAGGTTATTTTGTGACATACTTTGGTGGCGTGTGCACAAGCCGACGGTCTTCTTTTTTTATAAAAATATTGGCAAAGTGTAAAGAATGCGGGATTGTTTCGTCTTTTTCATAAAATTTTGAACTTCTAGAGAGTAAGTTTTAGGCATTTTATTTAATCAGTCCAAGTAAGTCTATTGATATCTCAATTGTCAAAAGCAGTTTTACACAGTTTTTCAGTCTGTCACGAAGCTTAATGCCGCAGAACAATAGAGAGTTGCCTACTTCTTACACACATCATTACTTAACCCGAAATTATATTTTCAAGCTCGGCATCGCGTCATGTCATGTCACTATTTTTTTAACGTCTATTCAGGAATGAAGCACACGCCCAACCTGGCCAGGACATGAAGTGAATAATGTTATGATAATAATTATTGTGATCAAAACGTTCGCTTCAAAAATGTCCTTCCACCACAGGGAGCCCACTCTCAGAGACTCACGGATGATCGGTTTACTCCACGTTTGTATGTCAAGATTGAATATAAACTAGATAGTTTTGTCTTGAATAAAATTCCTTCAAAACACAAATTTTTTCTATTTTTTTGCAATAATACATGTTTTGGACGATCATTTAATGTCCCTATATGAAACTTTCTTCGAAATTTTCAGGATGACATGAGATTCCGTTGAATACCTAAAGGCTTATATACAGACAAGGGTGGCAAGTAATGCATAGCTCTTAGAACCATCTCTGAACCTGAACAAGTAGACAATCCCTTGGGGGACCACATGCGCCTCATTTGTTATCACTATTGAAACGCATTAAGTGTAAAGTACTTAAAGAGTTTTCCCACATTTTATGCGTTTTACGATGGATAGCGAAATTATAGAAAGCTCCCTATCCCGGTCAGGCAAGCATTAACGCACTAATATTTTCCCCTCGCCTTTCAATTTTATTCGGAGGAATGCTAACGAACTTGAATGCTAATGACTTGATGACATTAAACGTGCTCTTGTTTCAAACTTTTCATCGAATGACTGAGTAGTATAATGGTTTAATGCGAGGGTCCAGCTATGCGGAAGGTCTCGGTTCGAATCCTGTCGTTGGTACGCAAAGACTGTTTTCGACAAAAAAACGCCATCAAATACATTATTATTAAGTCTTATGATGTTTGAAAGTAGAGGGGGATGGTAACTAATGTGTAAAGGTTTGGTTTGAATTATATGTAGTACAAATAAGTATAATGCTATATGACTTGAACTGAATATTTCAAGTATTCGGACTTGAAAATTTCAGTTCAAGTCCGCTTGGACGTACTCGGACTTGAAAACAGTGGAAGTCCGCTTGGACGTACTTACGCTGGTATCAAGTATCTGCATATGATCAAAATCGCGCCATCGTGTTGGCCAATTAATGTTATTTCAAAAACTCATTAATTATTTATGAGCTAATTGGCAAACCCGATGGCGCGATTTTGATCACATTAGTGTTCAAGTTCATTAGCATTCCTCTGAATAAAATTGAAAGGCGATTGTTTTATCATTTCCTTGTGGGAATTCATTGAGAATGAACATTAAATTATGAACAGATTATTGATATATTTTAGAATTGCTTTTACTTGCTATATTCTAAACCCTCCTCGGCTTTACAATTCTTTTTTACTATATCAAATTTTTTATTTTTATTCAAAGATTCCTCATGAATAATTGATTCGTTTTAGAAGTAGTTCAAAGGCCTCCAAATCGGACTGGATGGGGGCTTCGCCTCGGACTTGAAATCCCCGTCCAGTCCTCATTTTCGGCTTTTAAACATTACATGAACCCTGACTGTAGAGTTTCAACTCTAACTAACTTGAAACAATGCATTAGTGACTTAGTACATCATTTTTTACTACAAATAACAGGGTCGTGACGATGGATGTGGAATCAGGCAGCACAGAAGAGGGATAGGAATCATATGAATATTTTCTCTATTCTAATCTACAAAACTAATATAAACATTGACACTATTTTCAATGAGCATGTTTGCCTCTTCTAAGACGATGGTAGCTGTGTCTTTACGATCTGTTTCTGCTGCTCTCTATTCTACTCTACAAAACTAGTAAACATTGACACTTCTCATCATTTCCATGGGCATATTTGCCTATTCTAAGACGATCTTAGCTGTGTCTGTAGGATCTGTTTCTGCTGCTCTCTATTGTGGACTCTACAAAACTAGCAAACATTCACACTTTTCAGCCTTTCAACAAGCATGTTTGCCTCTTCTAAAACGATGGTAGCTGTGTCTGTAGGATCTGTTTGTGCTCTCTATTGTGGACTCTACAAAACTAGCAAACATTCACACTTTTCAGCCTTTCAACAAGCATGTTTGCCTCTTCTAAAACGATGGTAGCTGTGTCTGTAGTATCTGTTTGTGCTCTCTATTTTACTCTACAAAACTAGTAAACATTGACACTTTTCAGCCTTTCAATGGGCATGTTTGCCTCTTCTAAGATGATGGTAGCTGTGTCTGTAGGGTCTGGGGAGTAGCCTCTTTTAACCCTCCACATGTCGTGCTTTCTGTAACGAACAAGGCTTGGGTTGCGTATTAGCAGTACAGCTAAAAACCAACGATTAAGAGCTGTAGTTGAAACACGTGGTCTTTCTCTTGTAGGATAGGCTACAAAGACAAAAAGAAAACTCGTTGAATTGCGTTGGTGGTGGTAATGGTGATGATAATGGTGATGATCACTTTGATGATAATAATGACCACGATGGTAATAAAAAATATGATTGTATTGATAATGATAATCTGAAACAAATCCTTCCTTCCTTCCTTCCTTCCTTCCGCCCATCCTTCCTGCCTGCCTGCCTGCCTGCCTGCCTGCCTGCCTGCCTGCCTGCCTGCCTTCCTTCCTTCCTTCCTTCCTTCCTTCCTTCCTTCCTTCCTTCCTTCCTTCCTTCCTTCCTTCCTTCCTTCCTTCCTTCCTTCCTTCCTTCCTTCCTTCCTTCCTTCCTTCCTTCCTTCCTTCCTTCCTTCCTTCCTTCCTTCTTTCCTCTCAATTATAGGTCTGTCCGGGAATCTGTTCATTTGAATCATCAATTAACCTGCATACACTTTGCGTCTTTCTTCGATTAAAATCTGGCAGAAACAAAGCATGACGGGATGTCTGAAGGCCACTAGTACATTAAGAAAGCCAAGATACGACATATAACCTAACATAAGAGAATACAAGGTAAATCCAAGGTACGACATATAACCTAACATAAGAGAATACAAGGTCAACTCGTTGGTTGGTTGGATGGTTGGTTGGTTTGTAGGTTGGTTTGGCTGGTTAATTATAATTGTTGAGATAACTGGTTCGTTGTCGATTATGTGTGATGTTTTTAAAGTGTGTGGTGATTAGTATTTATCTCACCTCTATCCCATTTTCTGTACCCTGTCATCATTAACGTTCGGTCAAGTCGGCACAGGAAAACAACTCCTAAAACTGCTCCTTTAGCAACACGCGACAGTCCTGACCATAAACCAACCAAGATATTTAGGAAGAAAAAGAAATACGACATGACATCAAACATACGCCTGAAACATAAAAAAGGAAAAATAGAGTGAGAAAGAAGATGAGAAGGCAAATGAATGGAAGAGGTGAGATGAGAAGACAAAAGAAGAGAAGAGATGATATAGAAGAGGAGACGTTAAAGTCTATACAAGAGGGTGTGACAGGATGGTGTGCCAAGATGGTGTGATGAGATGGCGTGACAAGATGGCGGGACACGAGGGCGTGACATGATGGCGTAACAAGATGTCGTTACCTGTTGTCAATGGTAACTGTCAGATCAGGGTATGTTCTGTCACAAAACACAAACTTGCACATTAGCGCAACCGCAAGCCATATGAGTAATGGAGATATAACCAGAGGCCTGTACAGTAAACAATATAGAAACACTAAATAAAGCAACAAGAATGTCTACTTGACAAACAACAATTTTAAACACTGGCTGCAAGGCAATTATTAGCATAGGAAATCGCACGGACTTGAGTACAATTTGTATTGGAAATCGCACGATGTTGAGTACAATTCGTAATTAATAGGTACGAGTGATGTTTTGAAAGTATTTAAAATTGGAGGAGCCTTTTAGGCGAGTCCAATTTGATAATTTTCAAAAAATGACGAGTATCTATATATTAATTACCAATTTGTATTATTACTCCTGGGTTCCCGAGGATGATTTATAATAATACTGAAAAACTAATTGGTACTCGGCAGAGTACAATATACGATTTAATTGTACTCCTAGTCCTCGACCAATCAGAATCGAGTAATTTTGTACAATATATTATCATAGGAAATGTCAGCTCAATATAATAAGGACAGGATTAATAAGAACAAAAATAATAAAAATAATAATGTAAACAACAACAACAATAACTTTATTGTAATGATCTAGCGCCTATAACAACCTTTTGGGAATAGGTGTATGCCTATAATTTCTTTCCATCTTAGAATGACCTATCGCCTTGGACAACCTTTTTGAAATAGGTGTATGCCTATAATTACTTTCCATCTTGGAATGACCTATCGCCTTGGACAACCTTTTTAAAATAGGTGTATGCCTACAATTCCTTTCTATCTTGGAATGACCTATCGCCTTGGACAACCTTTTTGAAATAGGTGTATGCCTATCGTGATCCCAAGGTAAGGGACTCCCCCAGGCGATGTACTACCCAGAACGAAAATTGTCAAACCACCCCAAAAACGTCGGACCTCCCCGTCATTTTACCCCCCGAGTACATCGCCTGAGGACTCCCTTTGTCCAAGTGGTTGGAGTGAACGGCAATCCTTTAGTTTGGAAGTATTTTCTGTGTGTGCGTTTTAGGATTCTGGCTCAAAAGTCAATGATGTAATAAATAACGTGACTCCGTACCTGTAAGGGCCATTTTTATTTGGCTTTGTTACTATGCTTAGCTGCCAAGAACATCGCAAAGTCGTATCTTTTAGGGGTTGTGATTGAATGAATATAATTGAATGAACACATTTATTTGAATACGATTGCGAAAGCTAGAGACAGTTCTTTTAAAATTAGTATATACAAATACTTACAGTATAAGAAGAAAATAGTGTTTCAGTATTCCAAGAAGAAATTCTCTACCATATACCATGTCTGCAAGTTTGCATAACCAAATCGGTAATAACAGGAAAAATATGGAGATGGACACTACAAGATAACCTATCAAAAGAATTCACAACAAACTTGATGGACATTTATTCAATATGAGATTTTGAATTATGGGATAGATGGATGATGAATGATAGATAAGATAAGTTGAGGTGGGGTGAGACAAGATGAGGTGAGATGAGATTAGTTTTGTATATACATGTGTTAGTTACCTAAATAGCGAGAGTTTTTTTTAAATGCTTACCAATTGCAGTAAAGCCAATTTGATATCCACAAAAACGTAGACATTTTCCCTATACAATTTAAACAAGAGAGTATGAGTTTAAGGTGATATGGTTACAGAACAGGAGTACATTCAGTTACGATCATCACCACCATCACCATCATTATTATTATCATCACCATGACCATGATCATCATGATCATCAGTATCACCACCACCACCATCATCATCATCATCACCAGCACCATCATCATCATCATCATCACCATCATCATTACCACCATCGATCATCATCATCATCATCACCATCATCATCACCATCATCATCACCATCATCACCATCATCATCATCACCATCATGATCATCATGATCATCATCACCATTATCATCACCATCATCATCACCATCATCATCATCATCATCACCATCATCATCACCATCATGATCATCATGATCATCATCATACTAACCACAAGAGTTTTAGGGTTGATATGTTCATCTGGTAGTAGTCCTCTTCTTGTTTGGTATGTTCTAAGGACATCTGATCTGTCATGTATATAAAGACAATTGCGATGTACATCGTTGAAATTAGAGGCATTAAGGTAATAGCTATGCAAGCAAGCCTGTTGATGTAGTTACAACGTTAATCGTTATATCGAATTTGAATTTTTCCAATCAAATCAACCAATGACGTTAAGCCGTTTACCTACAAGCTCCTCCAACATAGAAGTCAGTGTATGTGGGCCGATTTTCACTCCGTTCCTAATATTCTGCTTACGAAAATTTAATTAAATAAGAGTTTAGAGATCTTTTATAGAGCTGATTATGGTAGATGAATCTCACACCATCGATCGAAACCATTGAACTATTGTACACAATTGAACCATGTTTTCAAACTTTAATAGTAAACTGTCTTTGCAAAGACGGCAATAAACGTTTGGGTTGTTTTGATTGATTTTCGGCCTCTATTTGTGTGTTCATCACAATTTCAAACTGTACCTGGCAATTCTTACATGTGTGTTTGACAGCTCTAGTGTAATACTAATTAGGGGGCGTATTAGGAAAATAAGGGTCATGATTGCAGGCTCTCCCTTCCTTTCCCCTCCCCCTCCCCTTCTCCTCTCCCCAATCCCCTAAGAGCTGCTACGCTGGCTAAGATACGACGAGCATACCCGACATATCCCGAGGCGCCCCCCTCCCCGGGATAATGCATTCTGATCCTTACATGTGTCTTCGTAGAAACATACATAGTTGAACTACAGCAACCAAACTACCAAGGAGAAGCGCTGCTGTCAAATAGTCCCCCTCCCTACCCCTTCTTCGGGTTAATGTATTCCATACCTGTGTCTTCGTAAAAACATACATAGTTGAACTACAGCCACCAAACTACTAAGGAGAAGCGCTGCTGTCAAATAGTCCCCCCTCCCTACCCCTACCTTGGGTTATTGTATTCTATACCTGTGTCTTCGTAAAAACATACATAGTTGAACTACAGCAACCAAACTACCAAGGAGAATTGCTGCTGTCAAATAGTCCCCCCTCCCTACCCCTACTTCGGGTTATTGTATCCGTACCTGTGTCTTTGGTAAAAACATACATAGTTGAACTACAGCAACCAAAATACCAAGGAGAATTGCTGCTGTCAAATAGTACCCCCTCCCTACCCCTACTTCGGGTTATTGTATCCGTACCTGTGTCTTCGTAAAAACATGCATAGTTGAACTACAGCAGCCAAACTACCAAGGAGAAGCGCTGCTGTCAAATAGTCTGACGGGAAAAAAGTATATCATTCAAAAAGTAATGATGATGTTGATGTTGATCATGCACTGCAATTACGGCTGAGTAGATACAACTAAGTATATTAAGTTAATCATGCATTCAGGATGACACTTTATAGTGAGTAAACCCAACTCATTATTAAGAGTAACCATAAATGTAGACGGCCATTGAGTACAATGTATTATTGAGTTAAACCTCACATTTACTCACTATAGAGTTTTAATTTGCAGTGTGGTGGTTAATTTAAAGTGACGTTAATGTCGATGATGATGCATGATGATTGCTGCTGATTTGGTTCAAATCGAACAAGCTCAGTCAAAGTGGCTGAACACTCAAATTCAACAGGCCACGAGATTAATGTCAAGGATGTTAAAATCATCGAGAAAAACAACCACCAACGATTATTTCTGGAAGCTTGGTACTCATTGAAAGACCCCAAGTCAAAAAATGACAGTATCAAGATTCCAGAAATATTTTGAACTCTCGTCAATGATCCGAGCGCGATCACCGGCGCGCGCACACAACATTCAAATGCGCGTGCCACAAGCACAACCGCCATTACTGATAATGGACCGAAACGTCTATTCTTCTAAAGTTCTTTAAGTCAGAGACAAACGTAAAAAATTGATAATAATGAATCCTGACTGCAATTTCAGAATGTTTAACCTCAGTCTTGTTAGAGTGTAATATATTCTTTAGAATTTGACTACAGCCCGTGTAATTTCAAAGTATTTCAATTAGCTCCAATAGTTTGATAATGTCTACGTACATTCTCAGGTGTGTTAAGGCCTGGTTTGAGCCTATTTTGCATATGAAAATAGGTTTAAAGAGAATCGTGGCCTTTTCTTAGTAGGAATCTTTAATAGGTTGGTACATTTTGTCAAATATACTTTAAGTATAACTTTCTGATACATGTTCACATTGGAAGGGATGTCACGTGACAAGGTACACCAAATTATTAGCTTAGAAATTTTGATTAAAAATGGGGAACACAAGGAAATCTTCGATTTAAACGAGCAATGTGTTATTTTGTTTCTGTTATAGAGGTCTTTACAACTACGCCTTTTGCGTTTGGAAAAACAACTTTATGTAGAGAGTTATTTTAGAAAAAAGGTCACGTGACCTAATTTGCATTTAGGTTTTTCCTTAATATCTTTTTGCCCCATGAAGATAGACACGATTAAAAGGCGGTGTCATATGCTTTCGATTAATATCTAAAAGCCATGCGAATTTCAGCTTGATTGGGAAAGGACAAATGTTCCCCGTTTTCAAAAAACCGTTTTTGCTGCCTTAAAGTCACGTGGTCAACAAAATGAAAAAAATTTCATACCAAAGGGTTTACAATCTGGAACTACATCTTCCACAAACGAATGATTACGATATGTCGAAAACCCACTGTTTTATAAAAGAAACAAAAAAATCGTAATTTGCAAAAAAGCGTTCCTTAAATTACCACAGGCTGTAGTCAAATTGTTAAGAATATATTACATATGCTATTGAAAATGATCGAAGTTCAGGAAAAATGTATAATAAATATCAGTGATTTATTTATTATCATGATAAATTAACATTGTAAATATACACCCTATTGCAATAATTACATTTGTAATTTAGTGGGAAAGGAATTAATTAAAAGACAAAAGAAGATCACTCAAGCTGACTCATTTGTTATTACTTGAGCTTAAATGATCTTCTTTTGTCTTTTGATAATTTCCTTTCCCACTAAATTACAAACTTCAGGACAACCTTGGTACACCTACTTGCAAGAACGTTGTCATACAACATTTGAACATTTGTAATTTAGTGGATTAGGAATAAATTAAAAGTACAAAAGAAAGAGTTCTGCTTCAATGATCTTCTTTTGTACTTTTAATTTATTCCTAATCCACTAAACTACAAATGTTCAAATGTTGTATGACAACGTTCTTGCAAGTAGGCGTATGTATGGATTATAAAAAACGATAATCTAAGGAAGCAGTTATTATTTATGGTGGGGTTAAGTGGATGAGTGATTTTCACAAAGGGGTTTGGAGGCTTGTGAAGGAGGGGTTACTAATGTTTTGGGCAATTTAAGATCACAAAAAATATAAAGCCAAAAAGGAGGGATCATAAAAAATATTATTATTTCAATTAAGGAATGGGTTGTGACAATTTGTGAAGTTGAAGCAGGACAACAACCATTATCCACTTTTCACCATATATATATAATGACCGCTCCCTCATAAAGAAGAGTTTTCTTACCAAATAGAACTGTAACAATTTCTGCAGTATTTTTGTCACGAACAAGGTTTATTTTTTTGGAAGAAATTGTCCTCATGAGGAAAATCAAAGGCCACCTATGGCCAACTCGTGGATCATAATTAGAACATTTTGAAAGCGCTTACAGTTTAGACCGCTCCATTACGATTATGTAATTATTTTCTCGGATTAGCTTGAGATGATTTGAAGCGAAAAATAAGTATTCAATGTTGTTGTTTTATTTGTATTTTTTTGGTTGTCGTCCGTTTCCCTTACGGTCCGTCGTTCCCTCAGTCCGTGATCCGCTGACAAGTCTGATATTTACCTGGTTCGATCTTCGGTTCGTGCAGAGATACATGCGAGTTCAAAGAGTGTCTAAGAAACAGTGTTATTAAGTTGTTCTTGCAAAATAAACGCCAGAAAAAGCAAAATAGATAGTCATTGAAGCAATTGGTGTTATATTTGAGGCGATTTGGGCTGTTGGGGTAGTTTTTAGAGAGGCCGTTTTAGCTGTTTATTTGTTGTTGTCGAGGTCAACCTGGAGGTTTAAAACCGATCACGTTATCTCACATATTGTAAAGAAAGAAATATTACTTTCATCTACATATACATAGATCGTTAAGTTGAACTACTAGATAATAGGGTGAAGCGATTTAAGTTTTGCGAATAAGTTTGTTGTTCTGTGCAAGAAGCTAAGAGCTCGAGAATCGCCTGTTTCAATCGCCGTTCGAATTTGTACGAATTAATAGTAGTCAATAAAATTAAACTATTGACAGATAAACTGGTTACTTTAATCAAAAATATAAAAGAAATAATTACAATAAGCAATATATTTACCCTACAACATCACTAAAACAACTATACTGTTGTTGTCTTCACTTCTAGTGTGTATCGTACTCTCTAAGAATGCTTACCGGAAATACTGTTAAATATCCAGTAATAACAGCTTCGTCCTTTGTAACTGGTTGTGAATCCATTCCATAGCATTATGAAAGGATGGATAAAAAGTAGCTTCTGTTTATAGCAGTGAAGATATCTCGATAAATTTGATCATAATAAGTTGGCTCGCTTAGTTCGCTCGTAAATTGCATGATCTTTAGTAAAATTCACAGTGACCATTTCCGAAAACATTCGACATAAACTTATGTGTAATTCTACTGCGAATCGTGTGGCGTGAGCACATAAAATATGAGAGTATTCGCGATTACTTCGACCGAAAAATCATTCCTTCAAATATCCATGTGCTCGAAGTACGCTGACCGAGATCTTGGGGCTCAAAAGTTTACACTGACGGTCTAGTGAGTGAGCGAGTGAGCGAGTGAGTGAGTGAGTGAGTGACACTTCCGGTTCAAAAGCCCCATCCCAATAACTCGAGGATCTTCGATCCACGAGTTAAAAAGTGTGAGCTGTAAACACAAAAAATCAAAATATATTTAAAGGTTTTCAATTGCAGCCATTAATTGCAGCCATTAAGGCAGAAATATAGCTAAAGTATATTACATATACATGGGGGGAGGGAGGGGGGAGGGGATGGTTATCATTTCAGTCTGGCTACGACTCTGGTATTTGAATCCCGGATGGAAGAAGAACTGTTAAAGCCTATCAAAGACTTTTAAGCAAGAACCTTAAAGGACCCTTAAAGGAGAGCCGACCACCTCCAACTGAATTGAAAAGAAGTAAACAACAATATCAATGATAAGTACCTGATAGACGAATATGAAAGACACAAACACTGCTGATAGAAACTGTGTTGAAAACTTGAAGTCTGAAAGCAATGGAAAGCATGCACTTAACAAATAGTTAAGGTTCAGACGTGGTTTATACTCTGATAACCGCACGCTTGGCAATTTGAACACACGAGAAAATGTCAAGAATCACGAGCTGAAAGCGAGTGCTTCTGGACATTTTTAAGTGTGTTCAAATGCCAAGCGTGCGGTTATCAGAGTATAAACCAAGGCTGAACCTTAATTATTTATTTTATTATATAAATTTCGATTAAAAATTGTTCAAAAAAGTCTGTTTGATTTCGAAAACTTACGACCGTGGTTTATACTCTCATAAACCACGCTTGTTTGGCCAATCAGAGCGCGCGTTAGAATCAATCTATATAATAAATGGAAATGTACCATGCAGGGACTTATACTGAGAGGGGAGGTGTGTGCTTGACCTAATTATACACCCCCCACTTTAGAACAAGAGATTCCATGGCAAAAAGAATAGGTCAAACAATGTAATTTTAAAATTCGTTGTTAATTATTGACAGGTTTTCAAAAGTTTTCAAAAAGCTTTCTGTGTTAAAGCTTTCGTAAGCGACCACTTACTTCAGGTCTGGACTAGTCGCTTATGAGTCAACTGTATAAGCAATTTAGGCGAGCCTTGTTTATTTGACTAATAATAAAGATACCTGGTCGAGATACATAGATCTTGTGTTTCAAAGTCACATACCAAGGCTCATTCTCCGATGCCACTCTGAAACAAATCAATTATACAATAAAAGATTAGAGTTCAAGTGATGTTTCAAGTCAAGCTGCAATTATAGTGTCAATTCGATTCAAGTCAAGTCAAGTCAAGTCGATTCAAGTCTTGAGTCTAGTTGATTCAAGTCAAGTGATCAAGTCGATCCAAGTCAAGTCAAGTCGATACAAGTCAAGTCAAGTACCTTTTACTGTGTAGTCTGTTTTCCAACAGCATGACAACATGGTTCCTGTCAATGTCTTCAGCAACAGATTCATCTTGTTCTGTAATGTGTAGCTGTAAAAAAACACAGTACTGTTAGCAGCCATTAGAAAAAGGTCAATAGAGGTAACTGCATTTCAGCTATCTCAATTGATGTAATGACAGATTTAAAGTATAGTATCATAATATTAAATTAAAACAATAACGAAAATTAATACAAAAAATACAGAAGTGAAAACTTACAAAAATGTTGTGACACGTTGCTTGACGGGAATAATTCTGTTTTAGATGACTGAACAGAAGAACTGCGTAGCTGCCGCAGAGCAGGATGGTACAAATCACTGATGGTAGGTATACCAGTATTTGTGAATATAACCAAAATGACACACCCTGGAAAAAGACATTTACTAATTTATTTGCTCATCTCCCAATTCAATGATATATTGAATATCCATTTATTCATTGATTGACTAGAAATTTGGTAGGTTGGTTGGTTGGTTGCTTAGATGTTTTGTTGATTGGTAGGCTGGTTGGTTGATCGGTTGGTAGGTTGGTTGGTTGGTTGGTTGGTTGGTTGGTTGGTTGGTTGGTTGGTTGGTTGGTTGGTTGGTTGGTTGGTTGGTAGGTTGGTTGGTAGGTAGGTTGGTCGGTTGGTTGGTTGGTTGATTGGTTGGTTGGTTGGTTGGTTGGTAGCCTGATTTCTTGCTTGGTATGTTCGTTGGTTGGTTCGTTGGTAGGCTGATTGGTTGGTTGGTTGTCTGGTTCGTTGGTAGGCTGATTGGTTGGTTAGTTTGTTGGTAGGCTGATTGGTTAGTTCGCTGGTTGGTTGGTTCGTTTGTATAGGCTGATTGATTAGTTTGTTGGTAGTCTGATTGGTTGGTTGGTTAGTTGTTATAGGCTGATTGGTTAGTTTGTTGGTAGGATGATTGTTTAGTTTGTTGGTAGTCTGATTGGTTGGTTCGTTGGTTGGTTGGTTTGTTGGTTGGTATAGACTGATTGGTTAGTTTATTGGTAGGCTGATTGGTTGTTTCGTTGGTATAGGCTGATTGGTTAGTTTGTTGGTAGACTGATTGGTTAGTTTGTTGGTAGGCTGATTGGTTGGTTGGTTGGTTGGTTGGTTTGTTCGCTCGTTCGTTCGTTGGTATAGGCTGATTGGTTAGTTTGTTGGTAGACTGATTGGTTAGTTTGTTGGTAGGCTGATTGGTTGGTTGGTTGGTTGGTTCATTCGTTCGTTCGTTCGTTGGTATAGGCTGTTTGGTTAGTTTGTTGGTAGGCGGATAGGTGTAGAATAAAATGATAACTTACGTTCTGCTTATACCAGTCACGTGTTTGCTCATCAACTGGGCATCCCAGATACAGAACCAAGTTGACAATACACCTTGCATATGAAAAATAGAACTATTTTAACTCAAAACTTAACCCAGAATGTATGTTCTCTTTATTCAGCTAGAAATGTAGAGGGGCAGGGCACATGATAATGATGTTATATTAATAATGATGATGATGATGATGAATTTGTTGATGTTGCAATTGGTGGTTGTGAGGGTGGCGATGCTGATGACGCCAATGGTGATGGTGATGAAAATGATGATGGTGCTGCTGCTGCATATTATTAACAATAGTATTAATATTGATTGTAATAATAATATGCAATATTATTTATATAACGCCTCAGCGCTTATTTTGAGGGCGCAGCTTATTCAAAAACTGATAGCATCTAAAAAATGTTTTATTTTATTCTAATAGTATATATGTATCTTTGCGGACACTTAACTGAACTTTAAAAGAACTTTCGATTGTCACCATTTGCCTTTTCACTCAAACTAAATCTCACTGTCCCCCAACGCGAGAAAACTTGATGGGCGAGCGGTGAAATATTATAACTTTGAACTGAAGAATATATCTTTTGATGAAAATTTGTTTCCAATGCTGTTCTAAAGTAACATTATATTAATTAAAAATTATTATATTGATTGTATTGTTTAATTACACGGATATCCTTGAATAATTGGGACCACGGTGCATATTCGAGGGCAGCACTTGTTAATATCGAGGGCAGAGCTTATTCTGGGACTGTACTTGATAAGTAAATAAGGTAATGGTGATTAAAACACTGATTTTATGAGGAATGATGACAACACGTGTAATGATGACAATAATAATAATATCAATGATAATGAGCAAGGGAATAGAAAAATGCAAGTAACTGACCTGGTGAGGGCATATATAAGACCTATGATGTATCCAATAGCTTTGTATTCAGCATGAACACAAGCTAAATACGGATAGTTGATGATCCCATACAGAATCGTCATCAAAATGCCTACAAAAGCTATCAAAAGAACACATCAGTCAGCTGGCCAACAAGCTGTTCATTCTTATTAATTAAGTTACCTTTCATGTATGGTGTTTTAGGTAAGTTCTTAGATGCACTGCTCATAGTAAAGTCTGGAAATAATGTCTGAAAAAACATTACAAAGCAGGAGGACGCTGTTGCACCAAACGCAAGAACGATAATCAACTTGTTTCTTTCTTTACCAAGAAAGTCCACAGGCCTGTAACTCATGACAAAGAATGTAAGTGGACAATGTTTGTGGGAGGGGAGGGTGTGTATAAAGTGTGTAAGGGGAGGGGAGTGTGTGTACAAAGTGTTTTGGGAGGGAAAGGGTGTATAAAGTGTGTAGGGGAGGGGGATGTGTACAAATTGTGTAAAGAGGGGGATTGTGTGTACAAAGTGAGTAGGTAGGGTGGGGTGTGTACAAAGTGTGTAGGGAAGGTAGGGTGTGTACAAAGTGTGTAGGGAGGGTAGGGTGTGTACAAAGTGTGTAGGGAGGTTAGGGTGTGTACAAAATGAGTAGGTAGGGTAGGATGTGTACATATTGTGTAGGGAGGGTACTGTGTGTACAAAGTGTGTAGGGAGGGTACGGTGTGTACAAAGTGAGTAGGCAGGGTGGGGTGTGTACAAAGTGTGTAGGGAGGGGAGTGTGTGTACAAAGTGTGTAGGGAGGGTAGGGTGTGTACAAAGTGTGTAGGGAGGGTAGGGTGTGTACAAGCTAAGAGGGAGGGTAGGGTGTGTACAAATTGTGTAGGGAGGGGAGTGTGTGTACAAAGTGTGTAGGGAGGGTAGGGTGTGTACAAGCTAAGAGGGAGGGTAGGGTGTGTACAAATTGTGTAGGGAGGGTAGGGTGTGTACAAAGTGTGTAGGGAGGGTAGGGTGTGTACAAATTGTGTAGGGAGGGGAGTGTGTGTACAAAGTGTGTAGGGAGGGTAGGGTGTGTACAAAGTGTGTAGGGAGGGTAGGGTGTGTACAAGCTAAGAGGGAGGGTAGGGTGTGTACAAAGTGTGTAGGGAGGGTAGGGTGTGTACAAAGTGTGTAGGGAGGGTAGGGTGTGTACAAGCTAAGAGGGAGGGTAGGGTGTGTACAAATTGTGTAGGGAGGGGAGTGTGTGTACAAAGTGTGTAGGGAGGGGAGTGTGTGTATTAAGTGTGTAGGGAGGGTAGGGTGTGTACAAAGTGTGTAGGCAGGGTGGGGTGTGTACAAAGTGTGTATGGAGGGGAGTGTGTGTACAAAGTGTGTAGGGAGGGTAGGGTGTGTACAAAGTGTGTAGGGAGGGTAGGGTGTGTACATATTGTGTAGGGAGGGTACTGTGTGTACAAAGTGTGTAGGGAGGGTACAGTGTGTACAAAGTGTGTAGGGAGGGTACGGTGTGTACAAAGTGAGTAGGCAGGGTGGGGTGTGTACAAAGTGTGTAGGGAGGGGAGTGTGTGTACAAAGTGTGTAGGGAGGGTAGGGTGTGTACAAATTGAGTAGGTAGGGTGGGGTGTGTACAAAGTGTGTAGGGAGGGTGTAGAGGGTAGGATATATAGTGTACAGAAGTCAATATAATAACTCACATGGGTAGACCTGGTCGTCCATTCAATAGGTCAGGTTTCAATTTAACTCTCTTCTTCATGAAGCCCAACACAAGGATTATTATCATCTACAACAAAAACAACAAATGTCTGTCTGTCCATTCGTCTGAGTGTCTGTCTGTCTCCTTGTAAGCTGTCTGTCAGTCTGTCTCCTTGTAAGCTGTCTGACTGTCTCCTTGTAAACTGTCTTTCTTTGTCCTTGTAAGCTGTCTGTCTGTCTGTCTCCTTTCAGGCTGCCTGTCTGTTAGCTGTCTGTCTGTCCGATTGTATGTCTTTCTTGTAGGCTGTCTGTTTGCCTGTATATCTATATGTCTGTCTGTCTGTCTAGCTGTCTGTCTGTTTATCTATCTGTCTGTCTGTCTGTATATCCACATGTCTGTCTGTCTGTCTGTCTGTCTGTCTGCCTGTCTTTCTGTCTGTATATCTGTCTGTCTGTCTGTCAGCTTTGTGCCTTTGTGCCTTTCTTGTTTCTATCAAATAAACCTTTTCTTACCGCTGGTCCCAACAATCCCACTACATAACCGTATTCATCAACAAGGCAGCTTAAAGATAACAAATCAATGAATAAATTACAATAGAATAGAATGGAACATGTATTATAGTTAACGAGTCGAGATGATTAACTCTATTAAAAATAACTGACAGTCTGTCTTGTTCAGTTACTTTCATACTTTCGTGCAGTCTAGCCATAATTGTCACGCCACAGTGTTACGGTAATAATAACAAGTCTTACAAGTGCGACAAAGACTTGGCTGCACCATGTAGCAATTCTAGCAAAATTTGTTTAGTATAGGCTACGTTTACACGGTACCGGATGAATTTTTGACCGGTCAAAAGATCGACCTGGACCTGATGTTCGCACGGAACCGATCAGTATTTTCCTTCTGCTCAGACGAGACCATCGGAACCGGTCAATTGTAAGTTTTGTCAGTGGTTTTAACATCTGACAATGCGCACTGGGCTGATTATGGCTAAGTTTACACGGTACCGGACAAATATTTGACCGGTCAAACTGTTTACACCGTACCGGTCAACGTTTTGACCGTGCCGGCTAAAACTTCGTCCTCGATTTTGCAGGTCGAATATTTGACCAGTTAGGCGTCCAAATTCTTGCACGTTTAGCGCGGTCCCGTGTGAACGGAACCCGTATGCGGATGTTTTTTTGACCGGTCAAAACTTTGTCCGGTACCGTGTAAACGTAGCCATAATTATTCCGAACCTAATCAACCCTATTCATATTTTAGCCTATTAGACCATTTTCCAATAGAAAAAAAAAAATATTCATGTCATGTCAAGTAACATTTGTGATCCTTGTTCGTCAAGACCTCTGACAGCCGGATTTGGGACATTTTGTGCTGTATTGACGGGGGCGTGGGGGACTCCATGGCCAAATACCGCAATGCCGTGCCCAAAAATCGAAAATACCGTGATATCGCGCGCGTTAAAGAAATCAGCAAAACATACCGCGATACCGTACCAAAAATCACAAATTGTCGCAATCAATTCAACTACAATACACATGTAATACACTCCATAGAATGCTTTTTAACTAGAAATGGAAGAAACGAAATAAAACTAGACTATTGAGAGGCTAAAAGCATACGTTCTCAGAAAGATTGATGTATTTTAAGAACACATCATCGCGGCGAGCGAGGAGGTAACGCAAGTTTTAGATATCGGGTCATACCGTGAATACCGTGATTAAATTGATTAATTTTCGTATGCCGCGACTTAAAAAACGAAAATACCATGAATCGTTGACTTAAAAATACCGCAATACCGAACAGATACATTTTACTTACAGCGATACCAAGCAAAAACTGGCCGAATATACAATGCTTTCCTCTTGACCAGAGAGGAGCATTGGACTGGACAAAATGGTCATGAATTATTAATGACTTTTTTCAAGCGGTAATTTGCATAAATTTTCTGGTCGTGGTCGGAAAAAACGAAAATTCTCATTTTCTCGAAAAGAAAATAGTTTTTGAAGAAAAAAACTTTGCCAGAGTTCTAACCTCCCTAGGGCCTATTGATATGCAAAAAAATAAAGAAAATCTATTTTTTCATATTTGCCGCGTGGTGCTCGATTTTCCGAGACATTACTTCTTAAATACTCAAGGAAAACTTGTCAATGAAAAATTGCTGATCGTCAGTTCACGAGCTATGAAGGCAATTGTTAAGAAAATATTAGCTCATCGACGGATTCACATTATCGACGTCTATCTGCATCGATGCATTCAAATATGCAATGCTGTTTGAAATATTACTTACTTTGAAGACATTATCAGAACCAGTCCGCCTTTCTGCTATTCCAAAAGAGTTTGGGGTGGATTTGGAGCTAAATTTAAGCCTTGATATAAAGGAAATAACAGTAAGCGTTTCAACAATGCGGCTAGCTGCTCACTTATGATAATTCTCAGAATCGCACGTGGAGCGTCGGTCACCCGTATTTCCTTTGGTGTCACGCTAATATGGAGTTTTATTTATATTTTGGTGGCGTGTGCACCAGCTGACGGTCTTCACGACCAATGAAATTGTCAAGGAAAACTTGTCAATCAAAAATTGCTGATCGTCTTGAGTGTCGGTGTCACGCAAACATGGAGGTTATTTTGTGACATACTTTGGTGGCGTGTGCACAAGCCGACGGTCTTCTTTTTTTATAAAACTATTGGCAAAGTGTAAAGAATGCGGGATTGTTTCGTCTTTTTCATAAAATTTTGAACTTCTAGAGAGTAAGTTTTAGGCATTTTATTTAATCAGTCCAAGTAAGTCTATTGATATCTCAATTGTCAAAAGCAGTTTTACACAGTTTTTCAGTCTGTCACGAAGCTAAATGCCGCAGAAGAATAGAGAGTTGCCTACTTCTTACACACATCATTACTTAACCCGAAATTATATTTTCAAGCTCGGCATCGCGTCATGTCATGTCACTATTTTTTGAACGTCTATTCAGGAATGAAGCACAAGCCCAACCTGGCCAGGACATGAAGTGAATAATGTTATGATAATAATTATTGTGATCAAAACGTTCGCTTCAAAAATGTCCTTCCACCACAGGGGGCCCACTCTCAGAGACTCACGGATGATCGGTTTACTCCACGTTTGTATGTCAAAATTGAATATTAATTAGATAGTTTTGTCTTGAATAAAATTCCTTCAATACACAATTTTTTTCTATTTTTTGCAATAATACATGTTTTGGACGATCATTTAATGTCCCTATATGAAACTTTCTTCGAAATTTTCAGGATGACATGAGATTCCGTTGAATACCTAAAGGCTTATATACAGACAAGGGTGGCAAGTTATGCATAGCTCTTAGAACCATCTCTGAACTCAACAAGTAGACAATCCCTTGGGGGACCACATGCGTCTCATTTGTTATCACTATTGAAACGCATTAAGTGTAAAGTACTTAAAGAGTTTCCCCACATTTTATGCGTTTTACGATGGATGGCGAAATTATAGAAAGCTCCCTATCCCGGTCAGGCAAGCATTAACGCACTAATATTTTCCCCTCGCCTTTCAATTTTATTCAGAGGAATGCTAACGAACTTGAATGCTAATGACTTGATGACATTAAACGTTCTCTTGTTTCAAACTTTTCATCGAATGACTGAGTAGTATAATGGTTTAATGCGAGGGTCCAGCTATGCGGAAGGTCTCGGTTCGAATCCTGGCGTCGCCATCAAATACATTATTATTAAGTCTTATGATGTTTATAAGTAGAGGGGGAGGGTAACTAATGTGTAAAGGTTTGGTTTGAATTATATGTAGTACAAATAGGTATAATGCTATATGACTTGAACTGAATATTTCCAGTACTCGGACTTGAAAATTTCAGTTCAAGTCCGCTTGGACGTACTCGGACTTGAAAACAGTGCAAGTCCGCTTGGACGTTGTGCAAACGATGCACAGATGAACAATTGAACAAAGAATTCTAATAAAAATTTATTGTATTGAATTGACATTGTTTATCCTAGATATGCTAATATGTACTATACATGTATACCATTTCTGTCAGTCTTCATGTAAATCGAGTAAAGTTATGAAGCTACACACTTAGTGTGGTCATGTTTCCTATGAATATCCCACAGACGTACTTACGCTGGTATCAAGTATCTGCATATGATCAAAATCGCGCCATCGTGTTGGCCAATCAATGTTATTTCAAAAACTCATTAATTATTCATGAGCTAATTGGCAAACCCGATGGCGCGATTTTGATCACATTAGCGTTCAAGTTCATTAGCATTCCTCTGAATAAAATTGAAAGGCGATTGTTTAATCATTTCCTTGTGGGAATTCATTGAGAATGAACATTAAATTATGAACAGATTATTGATGTATTTTAGAATTGCTTTTACTTGCTGTATTCTAAACCCTCCTCGGCTTTACAATTCTTTTTTACCATATCAAATTTTTTTTTATTCAAAGATTCCTCATGAATAATTGATTCGTTTTAGAAGTAGTTCAAAGCCTCCAAATCGGACTGGATGGGGGCTTCGCCTCGGACTTGAAATCCCCGTCCAGTCCTCATTTTCGGCTTCATTACATGAACCCTGACTGTAGATTTTCAACTCTAACTAACTTGAAACAATGCATTGGTGACTTAGTACAACATTTTTTACTACAAATAACAGGGTTGTGACGAGTGATATGGGATCAGGGAGCACAGAGGGATAGGAATCATATGAATATTTACAAAATCGCGCCATCGTGTTGGCCAATTAATGTTATTTCAAAAACTCATTAATTATTCATGAGCTAATTGGCAAACCCGATGGCGCGATTTTGATCACATTAGTGTTCAAGTTCATTAGCATTCCTCTGAATAAAAAGGCGATTGTTTTATCATTTCCTTGTGGGAATTCATTGAGAATGAACATTAAATTATAAACAGATTATTGATATATTTTAGAATTGCTTTTACTTGCTATATTCTAAACCCTCCTCGGCTTTACAATTCTTTTTTACCATATCAAATTTTTTTTTATTCAAAGATTCCTCATGAATAATTGATTCGTTTTAGAAGTAGTTCAAAGGCCTCCAAATCGGACTGGATGGGGGCTTCGCCTCGGACTTGAAATCCCCGTCCAGTCCTCATTTTCGGCTTCATTACATGAACCCTGACTGTAGATTTTCAACTCTAACTAACTTGAAACAATGCATTGGTGACTTAGTACAACATTTTTTACTACAAATAACAGGGTTGTGACGAGTGATGTGGGATCAGGGAGCACAGAGGGATAGGAATCATATGAATATTTTCTCTATTCTAATCTACAAAACTAGTATAAACATTGACACTATTTTCAATGAGCATGTTTGCCTCTTCTAAGACGATGGTAGCTGTGTCTGTACGATCTGTTTCTGCTCTCTATTCTACTCTACAAAACTAGTAAACATTCACACTTCTCATCATTTCCATGGGCATACTTGCCTCTTCTAAGACGATGTTAGCTGTGTCTGTAGGATCTGTTTCTGCTCTCTATTCTACTCTACAAAACTAGTAAACATTCACACTTTTCAGCCTTTCAACAAGCATGTTTGCCTCTTCTAAAACGATGGTAGCTGTGTCTGTAGGATCTGTTTCTGCTCTCTATTTTACTCTACAAAACTAGTAAACAATGACACTTTTCAGCCTTTCAATGGGCATGTTTGCCTCTTCTAAGATGATGGTAGCTGTGTCTGTAGGGTCTGGGGAGTAGCCTCTTTTAACCCTCAACATTTCGTGCTTTCTGTAACGAACAAGGCTTGGGTTGCGTATTAGCAGTACAACTAAAAACCAACGATTAAGAGCTGTAGTTGAAACACGTGGTCTTTCTCTTGTAGGATAGTCTACAAAGACAAAAAGAAAACTCGTTGAATTGCGTTGGTGGTGGTAATGGTGATGATAATGGTGATGATCACTTTGATGATAATAATGACCACGATGGTAATAAAAAATATGATTGTATTGATAATGATAATCTGAAACTAATCCTTCCTTCCTTCCGTCCATCCTTCCTTCCTTCCTTCCTTCCTTCCTGCCTGCCTTCCTGCCTGCCTGCCTGCCTGCCTGCCTGCCTGCCTGCCTGCCTGCCTGCCTGCCTGCCTGCCTGCCTGCCTGCCTGCCTGCCTGCTGTCTGCCTTCCTTCCTTCCTTCGTTCTTTCCTCTCAATTATACGTCTGTCCGGGAATCTGTTCATTTGAATCATCAATTCACCTGCATACACTTTGCGTCTTTCTTCGATTAAAATCTGGCAGAAACAAAGCATGACGGGATGTCTGAAGGCCACTAGTACATTAAGAAAGCCAAGATACGACATATAACCTAACATAAGAGAATACAAGGTAAAGCCAAGGTACGACATATAACCTAACATAAGAGAATACAAGGTAAAGCCAAGGTACGACATATAACCTAACATAAGAGAATACAAGGTAAAGCCAAGGTACGACATATAACCTAACATAAGAGAATACAAGGTAAAGCCAAGGTACGACATATAACCTAACATAAGAGAATACAAGGTAAAGCCAAGGTACGACATATAACCTAACATAAGAGAATACAAGGTAAAGCCAAGGTACGACATATAACCTAACATAAGAGAATACAAGGTAAAGCCAAGATACGACATATAACCTAACATAAGAGAATACAAGGTAAAGCCAAGGTATGACATATAACCTAACATAAGAGAATACAAGGTAAAGCCAAGATACGACATATAACCTAACATAAGAGAATACAAGGTAAAGCCAAGATACGACATATAACCTAACATAAGAGAATACAAGGTCAATTTCGTTGGTTGGTTGGATGGTTGGTTGGTTTGTAGGTTGGTTTGGCTGGTTAATTATAATTGTTGAGATAACTAGTTCGTTGTCGATTATGTGTGATGTGTTTAAAGTGTGTGGTGATTAGTATTCATCTCACCTCTATCCCATTTCCTGTACCCTGTCATCATTAACGTTCGGTCAAGTCGGCACAGGAAAACAACTCCTAAAACTGCTCCTTTAGCAACACGCGACAGTCCTGACCATAAACCAACCAAGATATTTAGGAAGAAGAAGAAATAGGACATGACGTCATACAAACGCCTGAAACATAAAAAAGGAAAAATAGAGTGAAAAAGAAGATGAGAAGGCAAATGAATGGAAGAGATGAGATGAGAAGACAAAAGAAGAGGAGAGATGATATAGAAGAGGAGACGTTAAAGTCTATACAAGAGGGTATGACAGGATGGCGTGCCAAGATGGTGTGATGTGATGCCGTGACAAGATGGCGTGAGAAGATGGCGGGACACGAGGGCGTGACATGATGGCGTAACAAGATATAATTACCTGTTGTCAATGGTAACTGTCAGATCAGGGTATGTTCTGTCACAAAACACAAACTTGCACATTAGCGCAACCGCAAGCCATATGAGTAATGGAGATATAACCAGAGGCCTGTACAGTAAACAATATAGAAACACTAAATAAAGCAACAAGAATGTCTACTTGACAAAAAACAATTTTAAACACTGGCTGCAAGGCAATTATTAGCACAGGAAATCGCACGGACTTGAGTACAATTTGTATTGGAAATCGCACGATGTTGAGTACAATTCGTAATTAATAGGTACGAGTGATGTTTTGAAAGTATTTAAAATTGGAGGAGCCTTTTAGGCGAGTCCAATTTGATAATTTTCAGAAAATCACGAGTATCTATTAATTACCAATTTGTATTATTACCTCTGGGTTCCCGAGGATGATTTATAATAATACTGAAAAACTAATTGGTACTCGGCAGAGTACAATATACGATTTAATTGTACTCCTAGTCCTCGACCAATCAGAATCGAGTAATTTTGTACAATATATTATCATAGGAAATGTCAGCTCAATATAATAAGGACAGGATTAATAAGAACAAAAATAATAAAAATAATAATGTAAACAACAACAACAATAACTTTATTGTAATGATCTAGCGCCTATAACAACCTTTTGGGAATAGGTGTATGCCTATAATTTCTTTCCATCTTGGAATGACCTATCGCCTTGGACAACCTTTTTGAAATAGGTGTATGCCTATAATTACTTTCCATCTTGGAATGACCTATCGCCTTGGACAACCTTTTTAAAATAGATGTATGCCTATAATTCCTTTCTATCTTGGAATGACCTATCGCCTTGGACAACCTTTTTGAAATAGGTGTATGCCTATCGTGATCCCAGGGTAAGGGACTCCCCCAGGCGATGTACTACCCAGAACGAAAATTGTCAAACCACCCCAAAAACGTCGGACCTCCCCGTCATTTTACCCCCCGAGTACATCGCCTGGGGACTCCCTTTGTCCAAGTGGTTGGAGTGAACGGCAATCCTTTAGTTTGGAAATATTTTCTGTGTGTGCGTTTTAGGATTCTGGCTCAAAAGTCAATAATGTAACGTGACTCGGTACCTGTAAGGACCATTTTTATTTGGCTTTGTTACTATGCTTAGCTGCCAAGAACATCGCAAAGTCGTATCTTTTAGGGGTTGTGATTGAATGAATATAATTGAATGACCACCTTGAATACGATTGCGACTGCTACAGACACCTCTTTTAAAATTAGTGTACACCTATTTCAATTAACGTTGTCCATCTGGAATGGTTGATCTGAGACCGATAGGAATTGTGGGAGTTCATTAAATTTCAAATACATTGTTTTCATCACACTTGAATGGTGCTGAACTACAGATAATAGTATTTCAGAAGTAAATATTGATATTCAAGCGTGATTATGATAGTGCATTTGCAGTTTAACGAGCTCCCACAATTCCTATCGGTCTCAGATCAACCATTCCAGATGGACAACGTTAATTGAAATAGGTGTATACAAATACTTACAGTAGAACAAGAAACAATTGTTTCAATAGTTCAAGTAATGCTTCTCTGCCAAGCAGCATGTCAATGAGTTGGCATGCCAAAACCGGTAACAACAGGAAAAATATGGAGATGGACACTACAAGATAGCCTATCAAAAGCATTCACAATAAAATTGATGAGCATTTATTCAATATGAGATTTTGAATTATGGGATAGAAGGATGATGAATGATAGATAAGATAAGATGAGGTGAGGTGAGACGAGATGAGGTGAGATGAGATTAGTTTTGTATATACATGTGTTAGTTACCTAAATAACGAGAGTTTTTTTAAAATGCTTACCAATAGCAGTAAAGCCAATTTGATATCCACAAAAACGGAGACATTTACCCTATACAATTTAAACATGAGAGTATGAGTCTACAGAACAGGAGTACATTCAGTTACGATCATCATCACCATCACCATCATTATTATTATCATCACCATGACCATGATCATCATGATCATCAGTATCACCACCACCACCAACACCACCATCATCATCATTACCAGCACCATCATCATCATCATCATCACCATCATCATTACCACCATCGATCATCATCATCATCACCATCATCATCACCATCATCATCACCATCATCATATCATCATCATCATCATTACCACCACCACAACCACCGTCATCATCACCATCACCATAATAATCACCATCACCACCACCATCATCATCATCATCATCATCACCATCATGATCATGATCATCGTCATACTAACCACAAGAGTTTTAGGGTTCATATATTCATCTGGTAGTAGTCCTCTTCTTGTTTGGTATGTTCTAAGGACATCTGATCTGTCATGTATATAAAGACAATTGTGATGTACATCGTTGAAATTAGAGGCATTAAGGTAATAGCTATGCAAGCAAGCCTGTTGATGTAGTTACAACGTTAACGTTAACGATAATCGTTATATCGAATTTGAATTTTTCCAATCAATTCAACCAATGACGTTAAGCCGTTTACCTACAATCTCCTCCAACATAGAAGTCAGTGTATGTGGGCCGATTTTCACTCCGTTCCTAATATTCTGCTTACGAAAATTTAATTAAATAAGAGTTTAGAGATCTTTTATAGAGCTGATTATGGTAGATGAATCTCACACCATCGATCGAAACCATTGAACTATTGTACACAATTGAACCATGTTTTCAAACTTTAATAGTAAACTGTCTTTGCAAAGACGGCAATAAACGTTTGGGTTGTTTTGATTGATTTTCGGCCTCTATTTGTGTGTTCATCACAATTTCAAACTGTACCTGGCAATTCTTACATGTGTGTTTGACAGCTCTAGTGTAATACTAATTAGGGGGCGTATTAGGAAAATAAGGGTCATGATTGCAGGCTCTCCCTTCCTTTCCCCTCCCCCTCCCCTTCTCCTCTCCCCAATCCCCTAAAGCTGCTACGCTGGCTAAGATACGAAGAACATACCCGACATATCCCGAGGCGCCCCCCTCCCCGGGATAATGCATTCTGATCCTTACATTTGTCTTCGTAGAAACATACATAGTTGAACTACAGCAACCAAACTACCAAGGAGAAGCGCTGCTGTCAAATAGTCCCCCCTCCCTACCCCTTCTTCGGGTTAATGTATTCCATACCTGTGTCTTCGTAAAAACATACATAGTTGAACTACAGCCACCAAACTACCAAGGAGAAGCGCTGCTGTCAAATAGTCCCCCCTCCCTACCCCTACCTTGGGTTATTGTATTCTATACCTGTGTCTTCGTAAAAACATACATAGTTGAACTACAGCCACCAAACTACCAAGGAGAAGCGCTGCTGTCAAATAGTCCCCCCTCCCTACCCCTACCTTGGGTTATTGTATTCTATACCTGTGTCTTCGTAAAAACATGCATAGTTGAACTACAGCAACCAAACTACCAAGGAGAAGTGCTGCTGTCAAATAGTCTGACGGGAAAAAAGTATATCATTCAAAAAGTAATGATGATGTTGATGTTGATCATGCACTGCAATTACGGCTGAGTAGATACAACTCAGTATATTAAGTTAATCATGCATTCAGGATGACACTTTATAGTGAGTAAACCCAACTCATTATTAAGAGTAACCATAAATGTAGACGGCCATTGAGTATTATTATTGAGTATTATTGAGTTAAACCTCACATTTACTCACTATTACTATAGAGTTTTACTTTGCAGTGTGGTGGTTAATTTAAACTGACGTTAATGTCGATGATGATGCATGATGATTGCTGCTGATTTGATTCAAATCGAACAAACTCAGTCAAAGTGGCTGAACACTCAAATTCAACAGGCCACGAAATTAATGTCAAGGATGTTAAAATCATCGAGAAAAACAACCACCAACGATTATTTCTGGAAGCTTGGTACTCATTGAAAGACCCCAAGTCAAAAAATGACAGTATCAAGATTCCAGAAATATATCGAACTCTCGTCAATGATCCGAGCGCGATCACCGGCGCGCGCACACAACATTCAAATGCGCGTGCCACAACCACAACCGCCATTACTGATGAAGGTCCGTGGTAATGGACCGAAACGTCTATTCTTCTAAAGTTTTCTAGTCAGAGACAAACGTAAAATTTGATAATAATGAATCCTGACTGCAATTTCAGAATTTTTAACCTCAGTCTTGTTAGAGTGTAATATATTCTTTAGAATTTGACTACAGCCCGTGTAATTTCAAAGTATTGCAATTAGCTCCAATAGTTTGATAATGTTTACGTACATTCCTTAAATTACCACATGCTGTAGTCAAATTGTTAAGAATATATTACATATGCTATTGAAAATGATCGAAGTTCAGGAAAAATGTATAATAAAGATCAGTGATGTATTTATTATCATGATAAATTAACATTGTAAATATACACAAGACAAAAGAAGATCACTCAAGCTGACTCATTTGTTATTACTTGAGCTTAAATGATCTTCTTTTGTCTTTTGATAATTTCCTTTCCCACTAAATTACAAACTTCAGGACAACCTTGGTACACCTACTTGCAAGAACGTTGTCATACAACATTTGAACATTTGTAATTTAGTGGATTAGGAATAAATTAAAAGTACAAAAGAAAGAGTTCTGCTTCAATGATCTTCTTTTGTACTTTTAATTTATTCCTAATCCACTAAACTACAAATGTTCAAATGTTGTATGACAACGTTCTTGCAAGTAGATGTATGTATGGATTATAAAAACGATAATCTAAGGAAGCAGTTATTATTTATGGTGGGGTTAAGTGGATGAGTGATTTTCACAAAGGGGTTTGGAGGCTTGTGTAGGAAAGTTATTAATGTTTTTAAAGCCAAAAAGGAGGGATCATAAAAAATATTATTATTTCAATCAAGGAATGGGTTGTGACAATTTGTGAAGTTGAAGCAGGACAACAACCATTTCCCACTTTTCACCATATATAATGACCGCTCCCTTATGTAATAGGTCAGGATCGGGAACCCTGTGTCGTCCCGTGGGGTCTGGTACCTAGCCAGCCCATGTGGTCGTCAGTCGCCATCTTGTTTTTAAATACTTCGCTACTAATGTGTAACCAATACAAACATGTGAATACTTTATTAGTTTCGTGCCGTACCGTCAGGGTAAGCATACAATCGTTATTGTAAATCATTTATTGTGTAATTTCTTTAGTATTTTCGTATCAAATAATCATTTAACTTGTAATTCTTCTAGGTTATTTGCCGTTTAATATCTTATAATAAACTCGATCAGTGGAACGTAAATCGCCTGCGTCACATGTGGCGTCGCGAGCAGGCGTCTCCTTTAAACCCTGACGGTCTACTGACGGCTAGATAGAGGTAAGAGATAATTATACCAGTATACGATGGCCTCGGTTCTGGAATTAGCGAAAGCGATGCAAGAGATCGCCAAATTGAAAGCACTCGTTGCAGAAAAACAAGACCTCGCTGATAAAGCGGAGAAAGACGCCGAAATCGCCGAAAGAGAAATTAAAAAGGTTCTAAGAAAGGAAAACGAAGTACAAAAAAGTGTGCTTTATGTTAATTCCAGAAAACTCGAGCGATTTCGTGGCAAACCAGAGCATGCTAATGACTTAACTATTGAAGATTGGATCCAAGACGCAAAGGCCGCCTGTGCAAGTAGGGGTCTAACAGAAAAAGACCAAGCAGCCTTTCTTATTGAACATTTAGCTGGAAGCGCGCGGTATGAAGTCATTGGAAGGGGTGAAGAAGTGATGAACAACCCTACACAAATATTCATGATCCTTACACGTGTGTTTGGGGATGGGGACAGCCTCCCACAGTTACAACAACAATTTTATTCCTACAAGCAGAAGGAGGGTGATGATCTGATCAAATGTTCCCTTGATTTAGTAAAGCTGATGGATAGAATTGTACAGCTTGATAGCTCTTTCAAAGCGGGTCGGGACACTCAGTTAAAAAACCGATTAGCTGAGGCGGTTAATGACTATACTGTTCGCACTGAACTGAGGAGGCTTAATTCAGACCAATCAGAGCTTTCTTTCTTTGATGCACGCGACAGGGTACTTAAGCTAATGAGAAGTCAGGATAACCCAAAAAACCCTAAAGAAAAGCAACAAGCTACCCTAAATGAAGTTTCAGTCAATAACGACCTCCATATGATGCTTAAAGAACAGGGTCAACAAATAGCAACCCAACAGAAACAAATAGAATCACTGCTTACCGCATTTAACACTAAAAGCACACCCAGGGTTGGTGGGTCTCGAAAATGTTGGCTATGTGATTCCCCACAACATCTCAAGAGGGACTGCCCTAAGAACACTAGCACTAGTTTGACAAACACCACTCCCAAAGGCAAGGGTCAAGATGATTTAAACAGGTCGGGCCCATCGCAATGAGCCCTGCGGTGGGTGAGCACATTAGTGGAGGCTCAATAATTGCTCAAGCAATAGGGGACTGTCCTGAGGTGAGGGTGAGGGTCGATGATGTTGATGTCAGATGTCTGATTGACACTGGTGCAGAAGTGTCAACGGTGACGGAAAGCTTCTACATGGAACACCTAGCTCCAGGAAGAGAAGTTGTTGATGTGACATCTTACATAAAGATCTCAGCTTCACAGGGTTTAGAGATCCCCTACATTGGCTACGTAGAACTCCAACTATCTGCTCTGTCTCACACCTTTGATGGTTTAGGATTTTTAATCGTTAAGGATCCCGTTTCAATTCCAATTCATGCTCGCAAAACAAGAGTACCTGGTGTTATTGGCTCAAATGTACTCAGAGACATGCGCAAACGTTTAATCCAATTGTATGGTGTTAACTTTGTTGATATTTTATCTAAAACATTACCTGATAGTGAAGTAAGTCTTCTCTATGCATTACAAATGTATAAAGTTCATTCGTTTAACCAAGAAACTGTTGCATCATCTCCATGCAATTTCGAAGGCAAAGTACGGTTAGTGGGATCGGGTCCAACCCTTGTCCCTGCACGTTCAATTAGAGTACTTGAGGGATCTGTACAGCCAGCTGATTCAACCTACACTGCCTTGGTAGAGAGAGTAGAAGCCCACGTGGCGGAATTACCAAGCGGAGTGTCTGTTGGAGCTGCAGTTGTCACAGTTGGACATGACGGACGAATCCCGATTCAAGTAGCTAATTTTAGCGACAAAGATATTTACCTCCAACCTCGAGATCCAATTGCAACCTGGTCAGTAGCTGAACTAGAACCATCTGTGGAATTTGTGACTGTAAATGAAAATCATGTGTATGTACGTGACGCTGCATCGAGCGATAGTGAATCACACAACGCAGTCAACATCAACGCAACACTATCCAGGATGGACATTGGCGACCTAGCACCGTCTGAACGTCAGCGTCTGGAGGAAGTTGTAACACAGTACCACCACACGTTTAGTAAAGATGATGATGATATCGGATTTTGTGATCTAGTAGAGCATCCAATTATTACAACTGACGATCGCCCAATCAAAGTTCCACACAGGCGAGTACCACCACAACAATGGCCTGAAGTGAGAGAATATATCCAGAAATCGTTAGACCGCGGCATAATCAGGGAATCGTCGAGTCCATACGCTGCTCCCATCGTATTGGTGAAGAAGAAAGATGGTAAACTTCGGATCTGTGTAGACTATCGTCGCCTTAATGCAAAAACACATAAAGATGCGTATCCTCTACCTCGTATCGACGAAGCACTGGATGTTCTTAAAGGTGCAAAGTACTTTTGCAGCTTGGACCTCGCACACGGTTTCAATCAACTGCCAGTCAAAGAATCAGACGTAGAAAAGACCGCCTTCAGAACAGGGACAGGAGGACTGTATGAATACACCCGGATGCCGTTCGGACTGTGCAATGCACCGAGTACATTCATGCGTCTAATGGATAAAGCATTTGGAGATGTGAACTTTCAAAGCTTACTGGTTTACATCGACGACATACTAGTCTTCGGAAGCACATTTGAAGAGACTTTGTCAAGGCTGGAAATGGTACTGTCTCGGTTGTCAAAACTCAATCTTAAAGTGAAACCTGAAAAATGTCAGCTTTTCAGAACAAGGGTTCGTTACCTGGGACACATAGTGACATGTGATGGGACGTCCCCTAATCCTGAAAAGATACGTGCTGTTGAAGATTGGAAAACACCAGAGACGTTGCGTGAGCTCCGTGGTTTTCTTGGACTTTCGGGGTACTACAGAAGATTTATCCCGAAGTACGCCGAGATTGCCCACCCTCTTCAGTGTCTTGTACGAGGAGGACAAGAAACAACAGGACGTAAAAGGAAGAAGCAACCTACAGCCCGTGACGAAAGAAGTATCAAAGACAAATGGGACTCTTCTTGTAATGATGCATTCAACAAGCTTAAACGTTCCTTGACAACAGCCCCGGTACTTGGATTCCCAGACTTTAATCGTGAATTCATCTTGGAGACAGACGCGAGTTTTCACGGATTAGGTGCTGTCTTGTCTCAGCAACAGGAACATGGACTTGTTGTTCTTAGTTATGCAAGTAGAGGTCTTCGACCTACTGAACGCAATATGCAGAACTATTCTAGTATGAAACTTGAACTGTTAGCACTGTACTGGGCAATCGCTCAGAAATATCGTGATCTCTTGATAGGATCGAAGTTTACTGTATATACTGACAATAACCCTTTAAGTTATTTACAGAGCACAGCGAAGCTTGGTGCGACGGAGATGAGATGGTCTGCCGAACTTGCACAATTTAACTTCACTGTAAAGTTTCGTTCTGGCCGAAGTAATCGTAATGCAGACGCTCTAAGCAGAAAGACATCTCATGGTGAGGAACCGAAAACAGCAAGGCTAGAAAACACCGCAGCTCAAGACAATCAGGAACAGAATCGAGAAGTTGGAACGCTACTGCCACCTTTAATCACCGCATTTGTTGAAGAGTTGTCATCAGAGACTCTCTTGCAGGAATCACAAACACGAACCCAAGGCGTAGCACCAAAGATCCCATCTACACTCCCATCGATTTCAAAGAAGGACTTGACTGTGATGCAAACTGGAGATAACTCAACAAGCAGACTATGGCATTACTGGAAGCTCCAACGCGCCCCAACAGTGAGACAGCTTATGAAAGAAACCAAGAATGCTCGTAAACTGCTGCGAGAATGGAAGCGCATAAAAGAGGAAGACTCAATTTTATACCGTGTCATTCACATTCATGGCCAAGAAGTTAAACAGCTTATATTACCAGACGCACTTAAGAGTAAAGTGATGACATCAGTTCATGATGACTTAGGACATCAGGGAATTGACAAGACAACCGCTATAGCAAGACAAAGATGTTACTGGCCCGGAATGTCGCGAGAAATCGCAGAGTATTGTCGAAATTGTCAGAGGTGTACTATGTCCAAAGCAGGGAAGACGCTGCATCCAACCATGGGTTCTCTTACAGCCAGCGCTCCATTAGAAGTTTTGGCTATGGACTATACTCTACTTGAGAAAAGCACTAGTGGATTTGAAAACGTCTTAGTTCTCACAGATGTATTTACGAAATTCACCCAAGCAATACCAACAAAGGATCAACGAGCACCGACTGTAGCACGCACATTGGTTAACACGTGGTTTGTACGATTTGGTGTCCCAAAGCGGCTTCATAGCGATCAAGGAAGGAACTTCGAAGGAAATGTCATACGTGAACTCTGTAAGCTATATGGAATAACCAAGAGTCGAACATCGCCCTACCATCCAGAAGGTAACGGGCAATGTGAACGGTTTAATCGAACATTGCACGACCGATTAAAGACCCTAGCTCCAGAGAAGAAAGGCAAGTGGCCACAATTCTTACCTGAACTAGTATACGCTTATAACTGCACACCGCATTCATCCACCGGCTACTCGCCTTATTACTTGTTTTTTGGAAGAAACCCAATCCTTCCTATCGACCACATGCTACAAGCTGTGGATCAGGATGATGGAAACCTTTGTGTTGAAGAATGGATTGCTGATCACCAGAAGCGGTTAAATCATGCATTCAAACTAGCTGAACAGAAGACTGAGAAAGAAGCACTCAGACGAAGGAAAAGAAACAATGACAAAGCTGTAGATACAAGTCTTTCAGTTGGTACACAGGTGTTCTTAAAGAATCGTGTAGAAGGACGAAACAAAATACAAGACGTATGGGATGCAACACCCTACAAAATAGTCAAACGGTTAAACACCGGAAACACCTATGTGGTAGAATCACTGGATGAACAACCAGCCAAGAAGACAGTCTACAGGAAAGACATGTTACATGCCAGTCATCTAACCAAAGACACAGAAATACCTACTCAAAAGACTGACTTAACCAAGGAAGATGAGAAATCAACGTCTACATCGTCAAATGAGGACCTGACTGATGAGTCTGATGTGACTGAAAGCGACACATATGAGGAACTGACTGATGAGTTTGATGTGCCTGACAGCGAAGAAAAAGTCCACGATGAACCTCTACAGACAGCAACAGATGTTACCACTGATGATGTACCCCTTAGACGTTCAACCCGAAGAGCAGCAGGAACACACTCGAATCCACATCACTTACCAGTACCAGTATCGATCAGCGAGAATACAGCAGGCCTGTTGAATCCACAAGATGTTATTAACACTGTTGCACAAACAAACTTACTTATTATGCAAATGTTGAGTAAGACAGTTTAAGACACTTTTATATTTGGACATGTTATTTCTCTATGTTTTTCATTTATTACAGTTTTATTAGGTTGTCGAGGTCTTCAACCTCAAGCAGGGAAGTATGTAATAGGTCAGGATCGGGAACCCTGTGTCGTCCCGTGGGGTCTGGTACCTAGCCAGCCCATGTGGTCGTCAGTCGCCATCTTGTTTTTAAATACTTCGCTACTAATGTGTAACCAATACAAACATGTGAATACTTTATTAGTTTCGTGCCGTACCGTCAGGGTAAGCATACAATCGTTATTGTAAATCATTTATTGTGTAATTTCTTTAGTATTTTCGTATCAAATAATCATTTAACTTGTAATTCTTCTAGGTTATTTGCCGTTTAATATCTTATAATAAACTCGATCAGTGGAACGTAAATCGCCTGCGTCACACTTATAAAGAACAGTTTTCTTACCAATTAGAACTGCAACAATTTCTGTATTGTTTTTCTCATGAACAAGGTTGGTTTCAAAAATCTTTTTGAAATAAATTGTCATCATGAGGAAGAAAAGTGTGAGCTGCAAACACAACAAATCAAATATATTTGAAGGTTTTTAATTGCAGCCATTAATTCTAAGGCAGAAATAAAGCTAAAGGTAACAGTCTGGCTACGACCCTGGTATTTGAACCCAATTTGATAGAAGAAGCCGAACTGTTAAAGCCTATCAAAGACTTTTAAGCGAGAACCCTAAAGGATCCTTAAAGGAGCGCCGACCAACCCCAGCTGAATTGAAAAGAAGTAAACAACAAGATCAATGATATATCAATGATAAGTACCTGATAGACGAATATGAAAGACACAAACACTGCTGATAGAAACTGTGTTGAAAACTTGAAGTCTGAAAGCAATGGAAAGCATGCACATGCAGTTATATATATTCAGAAAGAACCATGCATACTTGGAAATGTACCATGCAGGGACTTATGCTGAGAGGGGAGGTGTGTGCTTGACCTAATTATACATCCCCCACTTTAGAACAAGAGATCCCATGGCAGAAAGAATAGTTCAAGCAAAATAATTTTAAAATTCGTTGTTAATTATTGACATGTTTTCAAAAGTGGTTTGGGCTTTCTGTGTTAAGGCTTTCGTAAGCGACCACTTACTTCAGGTCTGGACTAGTCGCTTATGAGTCAACTGTATAAGCAATTTAGGCGACCTTGTTTATTTGACTAATAATAAAGATACCTGGTCGAGATACATAGATCTTGTGTTTCAAAGTCACATACCAAGGCTCATTCTCCGGTGCCACTCTGAAAAAATCAATTATACAATAAAAGATTAGAGTTCAAGTGATGTTTCAAGTCAAGATGCAATAGTGTCAATTCGATTCAAGTCAAGTCAAGTCAAGTCGATTCAAGTCTTGAGTCTAGTTGATTTACTCCTGTGTGGTCCAAGATTGCTGAGGACTACATTGTGGAATACATTAAACCTGCCATTCTAGCCAAAGTAGATGGGCATCAATACGGAACGGTCCCAAGATCCAACACTACCATTGCATTAATCAGCATGATTCATACATGGCTGAGTCAAACTGACGGGAATGGTGCTACTGTTCGTGCAGTCTTATTCGACTTTCGTAAGGCCTTCGACCTCATCGACCACAAGATCTTAATGCAAAAACTCACGACTTTTGGCCTACCCTGCAGTATTGTCGCCTGGGTGAAAGACTTTCTAACTGGCCGTAGACAACGTGTCAAGCTTTCTCAGGATTGTCACTCTGAATGGGGAGATATTCCATCTGGAGTCCCCCAAGGGACTAAGTTGGGTCCGTGGCTATTTACTATTATGATTAACGACCTATCTATCGGAGGTGTTTCATTGTGGAAGTACGTAGACGATACAACTATCTCAGAGACAGTACTAAAGAACCACTCTAGCAAGATCCAGCAGTACGTTGACGATCTGTCCAATCAAGTGTCTTTTGACAGGTTCCAACTCAACGAAGACAAATGTAAAGAACTGCGCATTACATTCGCAAGATCCCAAAGGAACTTTGTCCCTATAAAGGTTAACAATAAGAACATTGACTGTGTCAAGAAAACCAAAATTCTAGGCGTAACCTTGTCTAGTGATCTCAAGTGGAACGACCATGTGTCCGAAGTCACTAAGAAAGTTAACAAGCGTTTGTACTTCCTGAGCCAACTGAAACGAGCTCAAGTAAAACCTAAAGATCTTACCACCTTCTATATCACATGTATAAGATCTGTGATGGAATACGCATGTGCATTATTTCATAATAGTCTACCACAATACTTATCTAACGACTTGGAGTACTGTCAGAAACGAGCTTTGCAAATAATATTCCCATATTTAGGATATGACCAAGCTCTGGAGGAAACAGGCCTAACATCCTTGCACGAGAGGCGAGAAGTAATCACTTCAAAGTTATTCAACGAGGCATGTAAACCAAGACATAAACTAAACCAACTTTTACCAAAAAAATTCACGTGCCCTTACAATTTTAGAAACACACGGACATTTGATAACGCTAGAACCTCAACAAAAAGAACCCAGTTCAGCTTCATAAATTTTAATTCAAGTAATTCCTACACAAAGTGATTTAGCAATATTAATATTTTAATGTACATAGCCTACCATTTTCTAATTCGTATTCTTACTATTTTATATATTCTTACTATCTTATATTTTTATATTATATTTTGTAACTTAAACGTAATTCAGCCTTCGGGCTGCAATGTTTTTTGAAATAAATCTATCTATCTATCTATCTATCTATCTATCTATCTATCTATCTATCTATCTATCTATCTATCTATCTATCTATCTATCTATCTATCTATCTATCTATCTATCTATCCATCCATCCATCCATCCATCTATCTATCTATCTATCTATCTATCTATCTATCTATCTATCTATCTATCTATCTATCTATCTATCTATCTATCTATCTATCTATCTATCTATCTATCTATCTATCTATCTATCTATCTATCTATCTATCTATCTATCTATCTATCAAGTCAAGTTGATTCAAGTCAAGTGATCAAGTCGATCCAAGTCAAGTCAAGTCGATACAAGTCAAGTCAAGTACCTTTTTCTGTGTAGTCTGTTTTCCAACAGCATGACAACATGGTTCCTGTCAATGTCTTCAACAACAGATTCATCTTGTTCTGTAATGTGTAGCTGTAAAAAAACAAAGTACTGTTAGCAGCCATTAGAAAAAGGCCAATAGAGGTAACTGCATTTCAGCTATCTCAATTGATGTAATGACAGATTTAAAGTATAGTATCATAATATTAAATTAAAACAATAACGGAAATTAATCAAAAAATACAGAAGTGAAAACTTACAAAGATGTTGTGACACGTTGCGTGACGGGAGTAATTCTTTTTTAGGTGTCTGAACAGAAGAACTGCATAGCTGGCGCAGAGAAGGATGGTACAAATCACTGATGGCAGATACACCAGTATGTCTAAATATAACATATATGACACACCCTGGAAAAAGAAATTTACTAATTTATTTGCTCATCTCGCAATTCAATGATTTATTGAATATCAATTTATTCTTTGATTGACTAGAAATTTGGTTGGTTGGTTGGTTGCTTAGATGTTTTGTTGATTGGTAGGCTGGTTGGTTGATTGGTTGGTAGGTAGGTAGGTTGGTTGGTTGGTTGGTTGGTAGGTTGGTTGGTTGGTTGGTTGGTTGGTAAGTAGGTTGATTGGTTGGTAGTCTGGTTGTTTGGTTGGTTGGTAAGTTGTCTGGATGGTACGGCCGGTTGGTTGGTTGGTAGGCTGGTTGGTTGGTTGGTAGGTTGGTTGGTTGGTTAGTTGGTAAGTAGGTTGATTGGTTGGTAGTCTGGTTGTTTGGTTGGTTGGTAAGTTGTCTGGATGGTACGGCCGGTTGGTTGGTTGGTAGGCTGGTTGGTAGGTTGGTAGGTTGGTTGGTTGGTAGAATAAAATGATAACTTACTTTCTGCTTATACACGTCACGTGTTTGCTCATCAACTGGGCATCCCAGATACAGAACCAAGTTGACAATACACCTTGCATATGAAAAATAGAACTATTTTAACTCAAAACTTAACCCTAAATGTATGTTCTCTTTATTCCTATTCCTATTCCTATTCCTTATGATAAGGAGGGAACACCGGTGACCAGAAAATAAAAGTGTAAAAGTGTAAAAAGTGCGTAGGTGAACTCAATTTAAGCTACAGCTAGAAATGCAGAGGGGCAGGGCACATGATAATGATGTTATAGTAATAATGATGATGATGAAGAATTTGTTGATGTTGATGTTTGTTAGGGTGGCGATGCTGATGATGCCGATGGTGATGGTGATGAAAATGATGATGGTGCTGCTGCTGCATATTATTAACAATAGTATTAATATTGATTGTAATAATGATATACGGTATTTATTTAGCGCCTCAGCGCTTATTTCATTTTTCGCGCCTAAAATGTGACGCTTATTTGAAGGCGGAGCTTCTTCAAAAATTCATAGTATATGTGTATCTTTGCGGACACTTAACTGAACTTTAAAAGAACTTTCGATTGTCACCATTTGTCTTTTCACTCAAACTAAATCTCACTGTCCCCCAACGGGAGAAAACTCGATGGGCGAGCGGTGAAATATTATAACTTTGAACTGAAGAATATATCTTTTGATGAAAATTTGTTCAGTTCCAATGCTGTTCTAAAGTAACATTATATTAATTAAAAATTATTATATTGATTGTATTTTTAAATTACACGGATATCCTTGAATAATTGGGACCACGTTGCATATTCGAGGACAGCACTTGTTAATATCGAAAGTGCGGCGCCTTTTTGAGGGCAGAGCTTATTCTGGTGCTGTACTTGATAAGTAAATAAGGTAATGATGATTAAAACACTGATTTTATGACGAATGATGACAACACGTGTAATGATGACAATAATAATAATATGAATGATAATGAGCAAGGGAATAGAAAAATGCAAGTAACTGACCTGGTGAGGGCATATATAAGACCTATGATGTATCCAATAGCTTTGTATTCAGCATGAACACAAGCTAAATACGGATAGTTGATGATCCCATACAGAATCGTCATCAAAATGCCTACAAACGCTATCAAAAGAATACATCAGTCAGCTGGCCAACAAGCTATTCATTCTTATTAATTAAGTTACCTTTCATGTATGGTGTTTTAGGTAAGTTCTTAGATGCACTGCTCATAGTAAAGTCTGGAAATAATGTCTGAAAAAACATTACAAAGCAGGAGGACGCTGTTGCACCAAACGCAAGAACGATAATCAACTTGTTTCTTTCTTTACCAAGAAAGTCCACAGGCCTGTAACTCATGACAAAGAATGTAAGTGGACAATGTTTGTGGGAGGGGAGGGTGTGTATAAAGTGTGTAAGGGGAGGGGAGTGTGTGTACAAAGTGTTTTGGGAGGGAAAGGGTGTATAAAGTGTGTAGGGGAGGGGGATGTGTACAAATTGTGTAAAGAGGGGGATTGTGTGTACAAAGTGAGTAGGTAGGATGGGGTGTGTACAAAGTGTGTAGGGAAGGTAGGGTGTGTACAAAGTGTGTAGGGAGGGTAGGGTGTGTACAAAGTGTGTAGGGAGGTTAGGGTGTGTACAAAATGAGTAGGTAGGGTAGGATGTGTACAAATTGTGTAGGGAGGGTACTGTGTGTACAAAGTGTGTAGGGAGGGTACGGTGTGTACAAAGTGAGTAGGCAGGGTGGGGTGTGTACAAATTGTGTAGGGAGGGTACTGTGTGTACAAAGTGTGTAGGGAGGGTACGGTGTGTACAAAGTGAGTAGGCAGGGTGGGGTGTGTACAAAGTGTGTAGGGAGGGGAGTGTGTGTACAAAGTGTGTAGGGAGGGTAGGGTGTGTACAAATTGAGTAGGGAGGGTGGGATGTGTACAAAGTGTGTAGGGAGGGTGTAGAGGGTAGGATATATAGTGTACAGAAGTCAATATAATAACTCACATGGGTAGACCTGGTCGTCCATTCAATAGGTCAGGTTTCAATTTAACTCTCTTCTTCATGAAGCCCAACACAAGGATTATTATCATCTACAACAAAAACAACAAATGTCTGTCTGTCCATCCATCTGAGTGTCTGTCTGTCTCCTTGTAAGCTGTCTGTCAGTCTGTCTCCTTGTAAGCTGTCTGACTGTCTCCTTGTAAACTGTCTTTCTTTGTCCTTGTAAGCTGTCTGTCTGTCTGTCTCCTTTCAGGCTGCCTGTCTGTTAGCTGTCTGTCTGTCCAATTGTATGTCTTTCTTGTAGGCTGTCTGTTTGCCTGTATATCTATATGTCTGTCTCTCTGTCTAGCTGTCTGTCTGTTTATCTATCTGTCTGTCTGTCTGTATATCCACATGTCTGTCTGTCTGTCTGTCAGCTTTGTGCCTTTGTGCCTTTCTTGTTTCTATCAAATAAACCTTTTCTTACCGCTGGTCCCAGCAATCCCACTTCATAACCGTATTCATCAACAAGGCAGCTTAAAGATAACAAATCAATGAATAAATTACAATAGAATAGAATGGAACATGTATTATAGTTAACGAGTCGGGGTGATTAACTCTATTAAAAATAACTGACAGTCTGTCTTGTTCAGTTACTTTCATACTTTCGTGCAGTCTAGCCATAATTGTCACGCCACAGTGTTACGGTAATAATAACAAGTCTTACAAGTGCGACAAAGACTTGGCTGCACCATGTAGCAATTCTAGCAAAATTTGTTTAGTATAGGCTACGTTTACACGGTACCGGATGAATTTTTGACCGGTCAAAAGATCGACCTGGACCTGATGTTCGCACGGAACCGATCAGTATTTTCCTTCTGCTCAGACGAGACCATCGGAACCGGTCAATTGTAAGTTTTGTCAGTGGTTTTAACATCTGACAATGCGCACTGGGCTGATTATGGCTAAGTTTACACGGTACCGGACAAATATTTGACCGGTCAAACTGTTTACACCGTATCGGTCAACTTTTTGACCGGGCCGGCTAAAACATCGTCCTCGATTTTGCAGGTCGAATATTTGACCAGTTAGGCATCCAAATTCTTGCACGTTTAGCGCGGTCCCGTGTGAACGGAACCCGTATGCGGATGTTTTTTTGACCGGTCAAAACTTTGTCCGGTACCGTGTAAACGTAGCCATAATTATTCCGAACCTAATCAACCCTATTCATATTTTAGCCTATTAGACCATTTTCCAATAGAAAAAAAAAAATATTCATGTCATGTCAAGTAACATTTGTGATCCTTGTTCGTCAAGACCTCTGACAGCCGGATTTGGAACATTTTGTGCTGTATTGACGGGGGCGTGGGGGACTCCATGGCCAAATACCGCAATGCCGTGCCCAAAAATCGAAAATACCGTGATATCGCGCGCGTTAAAGAAATCAGCAAAACATACCGCGATACCGTACCAAAAATCACAAATTGTCGCAATCAATTCAACTACAATACACATGTAATACACTCCATAGAATGCTTTTTAACTAGAAATGGAAGAAACGAAATAAAACTAGACTATTGAGAGGCTAAAAGCATACGTTCTCAGAAAGATTGATGTATTTTAAGAACACATCATCGCGGCGAGCGAGGAGGTAACGCAAGTTTTAGATATCGGGTCATACCGTGAATACCGTGATTAAATTGATTAATTTTCGTATGCCGCGACTTAAAAAACGAAAATACCATGAATCGTTGACTTAAAAATACCGCAATACCGAACAGATACATTTTACTTACAGCGATACCAAGCAAAAACTGGCCGAATATACAATGCTTTCCTCTTGACCAGAGAGGAGCATCGGACTGGACAAAATGGTCATGAATTATTAATGACTTTTTTCAAGCGGTAATTTGCATAAATTTTCTGGTCGTGGTCGGAAAAAACGAAAATTCTCATTTTCTCGAAAAGAAAATAGTTTTTGAAGAAAAAAAACTTTGCCAGAGTTCTAACCTCCCTAGGGCCTATTGATATGCAAAAAAATCTATTTTTTCATATTTGCCGCGTGGTGCTCGATTTTCCGAGACATTACTTCTTAAATACTCAAGGAAAACTTGTCAATGAAAAATTGCTGATCGTCAGTTCACGAGCTATGAAGGCAATTGTTAAGAAAATATTAGCTCATCGACGGATTCACATTATCGACGTCTATCTGCATCGATGCATTCAAATATGCAATGCTGTTTGAAATATTACTTACTTTGAAGACATTATCAGAACCAGTCCGCCTTTCTGCTATTCCAAAAGAGTTTGGGGTGGATTTGGAGCTAAATTTAAGCCTTGATATAAAGGAAATAACAGTAAGCGTTTCAACAATGGCTAGCTGCTCACTTATGATAATTCTCAGAATCGCACGTGGAGTGTCGGTCACCCGTAATTGTTTGGGTGTCACGCTAATATGGAGGTTTATTTCGTGACATATTTTGGTGGCGTGTGCACCAACTGACGGTCGTTACGACCAATGAAATTGTCAAGGAAAACTTGTCAATCAAAAATTGCTGATCGTCTTGAGTGTCGGTGTCACGCAAACATGGAGGTTATTTTGTGATATACTTTGGTGGCGTGTGCACAAGCCGACGGTCTTCTTTTTTTATAAAACTATTGCAAAGTGTAATGAATGCGGGATTGTTTCGTCTTTTTCATAAAATTTTGAACTTCTAGAGAGTAAGTTTTAGGCATTTTACTTAATCAGTCCAAGTAAGTCTATTGATATCTCAATTGTCAAAAGCAGTTTTACACAGTTTTTCAGTCTGTCACGAAGCTAAATGCCGCAGAACAATAGAGAGTTGGCTACTTCTTACACACATCATTACTTAACCCGAAATTATAATTTCAAGCTCGGCATCGCGTCATGTCATGTCACTATTTTTTTAACGTCTATTCAGGAATGAAGCACAAGCCCAACCTGGCCAGGACATGAAGTGAATAATGTTATGATAATAATTATTGTGATCAAAACGTTCGCTTCAACAATGTCCTTCCACCCTAAGGGACGACTAATAGAAAGAATTCGCTAATTAAGCCCGCGTTGTACACAACTTATTAAAGGGAGGGTTACTTGTACTTTTTATCAAATCCTATTTTGAGCCACAAGTTTTAAGATTATAATGCTTTTTAAAAACTTTTAAAACTTATAAATTAGCCTCATTTCTTTTAGGTGTAAAGTACTTAAAGAGTTTTCCACATTTTATGCGTTTTACACGGTAGTGGACAGCGGTATATCCATGTGTACCGTAGTTTTCCCACGTCATGTCGGCCGGGGTCTGGGTGGGTAGGTAGTCTCGAAGTGCTCTTTCCGTAGTTTGGACGAGAGTGAACAAAACGGGAGGTTCCCGGTTATATATTCAACGCAGGGGATTGGGGAATACTAATGGATGTTTGATTAGAGCGATTTCAAATAAATTGCAAAAATGTTTTTGCAAATTATCCAAGATCGCTCTAATCAAACATTCTAATTATTGTCTTATTTACAGTGCATGAATGTGACGTTTAGAATACCTATATAGTCCTGATTATTTAAATGTACTATTTTATAACTTTAGCAATACTTGTAAATTGAACAGGTCATGCCAATAAAGTTCAGTATTACCTATCGAAAATGTGAGATATTTTAGAAAAACTAATATCCGCCAACTTTGTTTTATGTTACCATAGCGACACCAATTGAATTGAAATTTACATCACTGATCGAATTCAAACTTCCATGTTGGCTTTGTATCTGGTGCAAAATGCATCTTGATCAGATCAGGGAAGTTGATCAACTCAAGCATGTTAAGGCATGGTATTTAATGGGATTGTTGAAAAATAGATTTTCTGTGATAACTTAAACCTATGAAATTGAGTTTTGAACTGAAAGTAATATTTGGAGTTCTTGAAATTTTAAGCATGGTCATGTTGACTTCCGGTAGTCACGTGACCTCAAGGAGAGAAAAACAGGAATTTCAAAACGCGGTGGCGGTTTTTATGTGAATCGAAAATATTTTGGTGTTGACCAAATTTCAATTCGACCTGTATAATCTTGTATATACGGCGCGTTTTCGGGGTCAAAATTGGCTATGTATAATTTTCTTTCATTACTGTCTAAATGTAATCTCAGAATGCAAATTACCACTTTTGAAAAAATGTAAATCTGTGTATGATTACTTTCGAAAGCCTATCAGTTGCATCCGATTACTTTATGAAATCAAACCTCTTTGTATGACGTCTACTTTTGAATTCAATACTTCACACATAACTACTTTTAAATTCTTTAAATCCACCGCAGTTTGTATTCCTATATAACATGGTAATGTTTTAGCAGCTACCTTCGACAAAAATAATGAATCAGATGTGTTACAACTTCAATTTTGACTTCCGAACGCTTCAAAACGACTTTCGACCTGTCAGTACTTTCGACCTGTCATTACTTTCGACCACTCGTTACTTTCGACCACTAAATTCTTTCGAAAAACTCGTTACTTTCGACCACTCGTTACTTTCGACCACTCGTTACTTTCGAAAACTCATTACTTTCGAAACACGAATAACACGATGGCGAAATTATAGAAAGCTCCCTATCCCGGTCAGGCAAGCATTAACGCACTAATATTTTCCCCTCGCCTTTCAATTTTATTCAGAGGAATGCTAACGAACTTGAATGCTAATGACTTGATGACATTAAACGTTCTCTTGTTTCAAACTTTTCATCGAATGACTGAGTAGTATAATGGTTTAATGCGAGGGTCCAGCTATGCGGAAGGTCTCGGTTCGAATCCTGGCGTCGCCATCAAATACATTATTATTAAGTCTTATGATGTTTATAAGTAGAGGGGGAGGGTAACTAATGTGTAAAGGTTTGGTTTGAATTATATGTAGTACAAATAAGTATAATGCTATATGACTTGAACTGAATATTCAAGTACTCGGACTTGAAAATTTCAGTTCAAGTCCGCTTGGACGTACTCGGACTTGAAAACAGTGCAAGTCCGCTTGGACGTACTTACGCTGGTATCAAGTATCTGCATATGATCAAAATCGCGCCATCGTGTTGGCCAATTAATGTTATTTCAAAATCTCATTAATTATTCATGAGCTAATTGGCAAACCCGATGGCGCGATTTTGATCACATTAGCGTTCAAGTTCATTAGCATTCCTCTGAATAAAATTGAAAGGCGATTGTTTAATCATTTCCTTGTGGGAATTCATTGAGAATGAACATTAAATTATAAACAGATTATTGATATATTTTAGAATTGCTTTTACTTGCTATATTCTAAACCCTCCTCGGCTTTACAATTCTTTTTTACCATATCATTTTTTTTTTTATTCAAAGATTCCTCATGAATAATTGAATCGTTTTAGAAGTAGTTCAAAGGCCTCCAAATCGGACTGGATGGGGGCTTCGCCTCGGACTTGAAACCCCCGTCCAGTCCTCATTTTCGGCTTTTAAACATTACATGAACCCTGACTGTAGAGTTTCAAGTCTAACTAACTTGAAACAATGCATTGGTGACTTAGTACATCATTTTTTACTACAAATAACAGGGTTGTGACGAGGAATGTGGTATCAGGGAGCACAGAAGAGGGATAGGAATCATATGAATATTTTCTCTATTCTAATCTACAAAACTAGTATAAACATTGACACTATTTTCAATGAGCATGTTTGCCTCTTCTAAGACGATGGTAGCTGTGTCTGTACGATCTGTTTCTGCTCTCTATTCTACTCTACAAAACTAGTAAACATTCACACTTTTCAGGCTTTGAATGGGCATGTTTGCCTCTTCTAAGACGATGTTAGCTGTGTCTGTAGGATCTGTTTCTGCTCTCTATTCTACTCTACAAAACTAGTAAACATTCACACTCTTCAGCCTTTCAATGGGCATGTTTGCCTCTTCTAAGATGATGGTAGCTGTGTCTGTAGGGTCTGGGGAGTAGCCTCTTTTAACCCTCGACATCTCACGCTTTCTGTAACGAACAAGGCTTGGGTTGCGTATTAGCAGTACAGCTAAAAACCAACGATTAAAAGCTGTAGTTGAAACACGTGGTCTTTCTCTTGTAAGATAGGCTACAAAGACAAAAAGAAAACTCGTTGAATTGTGTTGGTGGTGGTAATGGTGATGATAATGGTGATGATCACTTTGATGATAATAATGACCACGTTGGTAATAAAAAATATGATTGTATTGATAATGATAATCTGAAACTAATCCTTCCTTCCTTCCTTCCGTCCATCCTTCCTTCCTTCCGTCCATCCTTCCGTCCATCCTTCCGTCCATCCTTCCGTCCATCCTTCTGTCCATCCTTTCGTCCTGCCTGCCTGCCTGCCTGCCTGCCTGCCTGCCTGCCTGCCTGCCTGCCTGCCTGCCTGCCTGCCTGCCTGCCTGCCTGCCTGCCTGCCTGCCTGCCTGCCTGCCTGCCTGCCTGCCTGCCTGCCTGCCTGCCTGCCTGCATTCCTTCCTTCTTTCCTCTCAATTATACGTCTGTCCGGTAATCTGTTCATTTGAATCATCAATTCACCTGCATACACTTTGCGTCTTTCTTCGATTAAAATCTGGCAGAAACAAAGCATGACGGGATGTCTGAAGGCCACTAGTACATTAAGAAAGCCAAGATACGACATATAACCTAACATAAGATAATACAAGGTAAAGCCAAGGTACGACATATAACCTAACATAAGAGAATACAAGGTAAAACCAAGATACGACATATAACCTAACATAAGAGAATACAAGGTCAATTTCGTTGGTTGGTTGGATGGTTGGTTGGTTTGTAGGTTGGTTTGGCTGGTTAATTATAATTGTTGAGATAACTAGTTCGTTGTCGATTATGTGTGATGTGTTTAAAGTGTGTGGTGATTAGTATTTATCTCACCTCTATCCCATTTTCTGTACCCTGTCATCATTAACGTTCGGTCAAGTCGGCATAGGAAAACGACTCCTAAAACCGCTCCTTTAGCAACACGTGACAGTCCTGACCATAAACCAACCAAGATATTTAGGAAGAAGAAGAAATAGGACATGACGTCATACAAACGCCTGAAACATAAAAAAGGAAAAATACAGTGAGAATAAGATGAGAAGGCAAATGAATGGAAGAGGTGAGATGAGAAGACAAAAGAAGAGGAGAGATGATATAGAAGAGGAAACGTTAAAGTCTATACAAGAGGGTGTGACAGGATGGCGTGCCAAGAAGGTGTGATGAGAGGGCGTGACAAGATGGTGGGACACGAGGGCGTGACATGATGGCGTAACAAGATGTCGTTACCTGTTGTCAATGGTAACTGTCAGATCAGGGTATGTTCTGTCACAAAACACAAACTTGCACAGCAACACAACCGCAAGCCATATGAGTAATGGAGATATAACCAGAGGCCTGTACAGTAAACAATATAGAAACACTAAATAAAGCAACAAGAACGTCTACTTGACAAACAACAATTTTAAACACTGGCTGCAAGGCAATTATTAGCATAAGAAATCGCGTGAACTTGAGTACAATTTGTATTGGAAATCGCACGATGTTGAGACAATTCGTAATTAATAGGTACGAGTGATGTTTTGAAAGTATTTAAAATTGGAGGAGCCTTTTAGGCGAGTCCAATTTGATAATTTTCAAAAAATCACGAGTATCTATATATTAATTACCAATTTGTATTATTACTCCTGGGTTCCCGAGGATGATTTATAATAATACTGAAAAACTAATTGGTACTCGGCAGAGTACAATATACGATTTAATTGTACTCCTAGTCCTCGACCAATCAGAATCGAGTAATTTTGTACAATATATTATCATAGGAAATGTCAGCTCAATATAATAATGACAGGATTAATAAGAACAAATGAATAACAATAATAATGTAAAGAACAACAACAATAACTTTATTGTAATGATCTAGCGCCTATAACAACCTTTTGGGAATAGGTGTATGCCTATAATTCCTTTCCATCTTGGAATGACCTATCGCCTTGGACAACCTTTTTGAAATAGGTGTGTATGCCTATCGTGATCCCAGTGTAAGGGACTCCCCCAGGCGATGTACTACCCAGAACGAAAATTGTCAAACCACCCCAAAAACGTCGGACCTCCCCGTCGTTTTACCCCCCGAGTACATCGCCTGGGGACTCCCTTTGTCCAAGTGGTTGGTGTGAACGGCAATCCTTTAGTTTGGAAATATTTTCTGTATGTGCGTTTTAGGATTCTGGCTCAAAAGTCAATGATGTAACGTGACTCGGTACCTGTAATGGCCATTTTTATTTGGCTTTGTTACTATGCTTAGCTGACAAGAACATCGCAAAGTCGTATCTTTTAGGGGTTGTGATTGAATGAATATAATTGAATGAACACCTTGAATACGATTGCGACTGCTACAGACAGCTCTTTTAAAATTAGTATACACCTATTTCAATTAACGTTGTCCATCTAGAATGGTTGATCTGAGACCGATAGGAATTGTGGGAGTTCATTAAATTTCAAATACATTGTTTTCATCACACTTGAATGGTGCTGAATTACAGATAACAGTATTTCAGAAGTAAATATTGATATTCAAGCGTGATTATGATAGTGCATTTGCAGTTTAACGATCTCCCACAATTCCTATCGGTCTCAGATCAACCATTCCAGATGGACAACGTTAATTGAAATAGATATATACAAATACTTACAGTAGAACAAGAAACAATTGTTTCAAGAGTTTAAGTAATGCTTCTCTGCCAAACAGCATGTCAATGAGTTGGCATATCCAAACCGGTAACAACAGGAAAAATATGGAGAAGGACACTACAAGATAACCTATCAAAGGCATTCACAATAAAATTGATAAACATTTATTCAATATGAGATTTTGGGATAGATGGATGATGAATGATAGATAAGATATATAAGATGAGGTGATGTGAGGTGAGATGAGATGAGGTGAGATGAGATTAGTTTTGTATATACATGTGTTAGTTACCTAAATAACGAGAGTTTTTTTAAAATGCTTACCAATAGCAGTAAAGCCAATTTGATATCCACAAAAACGGAGACATTTACCCTATACAATTTAAACATGAGAGTATGAGTTTACAGAACAGGAGTACATTCAGTTACGATCATCATCACCATCACCATCATTATTATTATCATCACCATGACCATGATCATCATGATCATCAGTATCACCACCACCACCACCACCACCACCATCATCATTACCAGCACCATCATCATCATCATCATAACCATCATCATTACCACCATCGATCATCATCATCATCATCACCATCATCATCACCATCATCATCTCCATCATCATATCATCATCATCATCATTACCACCACCACAACCACCGTCATCATCACCATCACCATAATCATCACCATCACCATCATCATCATCATCATCATCACCATCATGATCATGATCATCGTCATACTAACCACAAGAGTTTTAGGGTTGATATATTCATCTGGTAGTAGTCCTCTTCTTGTTTGGTATGTTCTAAGGACATCTGATCTGTCATGTATATAAAGACAATTGTGATGTACATCGTTGAAATTAGAGGCATTTACCTTAAAAGGCATTTACCTTAAAAGGTAATAGCTATGCAAGCAAGCCTGTTGATGTAGTTACAACGTTAACGATAATCGTTATATCGAATTTGAATTTTTCCAATCAATTCAACCAATGACGTTAAGCCGTTTACCTACAAGCTCCTCCAACATAGAAGTCAGTGTATGTGGGCCGATTTTCACTTCGTTCCTAATATTCTTCTTACGACAATTTAATTAAACAAGAGTTTAGAGATCTTTTATAGAGCTGATTATGGTAGATGAATCTCACACCATCGATCGAAACCATTGAACTATTGTACACAATTGAACCATGTTTTCAAACTTTAATAGTAAACTGTCTTTGCAAAGACGGCAATAAACGTTTGGGTTGTTTTGATTGACTTTCGGCCTCTATTTGTGTGTTCATCACAATTTCAAACTGTACCTGGCAATTCTTACTAATTAGGGGGCTTATTAGGAAAATAAGAGTCATCATTGCAGGCTATCCCTTCCTTTCCCCTCCCCCTCCCCTTCTCCTCTCCCCAATCTCCTAAGAGCCGCTACGCTGGCTTAGATACGACGAGCATACCCGACATATCCCGAGGCGTCCCCCTTCCCCGGGATAATGCATTCTGATCCTTACCTGTGTCTTTGTAAAAACATACATAGTTGAACTACAGCAACCAAACAACCAAGGAGAAGCGCTGCTGTCAAATAATCTGATTGGAAAAAAAGTATATCATTTAAAAAGTAATGAGTAATGAATATATAGATAAATGTTGATCTTAACATAGACGAAAGGACTCGGATTAGAAAATCTGAATCCAGATGGAAATCGAGCCAGCACCTTCCATCCATTATCTGTTCAGACGCTCTAACCACTGATCTACTAGAACTTATATAGTGAGTTAGGTCTTCAGTGTGGCCTTTATGTTATATGCGGACTGTATGAGTCCTCTCGTCTATGGTACGATATCTATAGCAATTTATTTATATATTTCTACATATGATATAGCAATCATCATTTACATCGACTTTGATAATGATAAGGACGATAATAACAATATTGTGATTGCGACTACATTAATTGTGATTTTGATTTTGTTCAATAAGTCCCCTTCACAGTTCCCTGCGCCATCTTGAAAGGTAGCCGGGCCTTTGCATCGAAGCAAGAAGAACGTTGAGCTTGTAATGATAGAGACAAATGAATAATTGTCCAGCAAGATGTTAAAATGTCTCTATCATTGCAAGCTCAACAATCGTCTCGCGTCGATGCAAAGGCCCGGCTACCTTTCAAGATGGCGCATGGAATTGTGAAGGGACTATTACTGATACTGAAAATAGTGAGGATGGCTTATACCGACAGTACTGACACTATATAAGACGAACAGTTGTACAGCGATATTCGTTGTATCGCGACCTGCTGTTTGAAAATTTCGGTTTGATTTGGTCTTTTGTGGACCGTCAATCAACTAGGGGGCGGAGTTATGTAATGGTTAGCCGCTGATCATGAGCTATATATAGGACACATGACATTTCCGAGCGAAACATAGATCGTTGTATAATTTACTAACAAATGGAAATTACTCATTAATAAACCACAATATAGACCATTAAAAGTTTGTAATGTCTGCTTTATTACCTCATGTGTTGTATTACGCTTTGCGAAGTCCGAAACCCCCAATAAATAGACAAAACGTTTGAAAACCCCAACGACAACAACCCGCTGGTTATCAAACGAACCTTGACAATTTAGCTTAGGTACCTAGCTTTTAGAGGCAAAAAGCTTAGCTGCCGAGCCTGGGTCAAAGTAGACCAACGTTCGTTTGATAACCAGCGGGTTGTTATCGTTGGGGTTTTCAAATGTTTTGTCTATTTATTGGGGTTTTTGGACTTTGCAAAGCGTAATACAACACATGAGGTAATAAAGCAGACATTACAAAATTTTATTGGACTTTATTGTGGTTTATTAATGAGTAATTTTCATTTGTAGTAAATTATACAACGATCTATGTTTCGCTCGGAAATGTCATGTGTCCTATATATAGCTCATGATCAGCGGCTAACCATTACATAACTCCGCCCCCTAGTTAATTGACGGTCCACAAAAGACCAAATCAAACCGAAGTTTTCAACAGCAGGTCGCGATACAACGAATATCGCTGTAAAGAATAAAAAAAATACTTTATATAGATTGCATGATAAGAACAAATTAATTAACATTGATAATGTTGACGATGGTGAGGTCGATGATAAAAACGATCGTATCAAAGATATGCCTATTGTTCTGTTGCAATCTCAACCTTTTAAAAAAAAGTAAAAAAAAACTCGCAAAGATTACATACGGTATCTTTGATACGGATGATTTTGAAAATATTCATGGTGCTGGTACCAGGTGATCTCGCTTCGAAGCGCGCAAAGGATTGTTTGTCAAAACGAACAGTTCCAAAATAGCGCCTCGAGACAGAAACGATTGCGGTTACTTTTGGGCATTTGCGTTTTGTTTTTATTATTTTTTAGTGCTGATAGAGTGCAGAGATCTTTTTTTGTCCAATTTACATATAGTTTTGTAATGTAAAGTTATGTTAAGGACGTATTTATAGAGGGTTAACACAGGAAACAACTCTCCGAACGACGCCATCTTGGAACTGTTTGTGATGCAGCAAAAATGCTTCTGATTGGCTTATACTAACCGGAAGTGCGCGCGCGAAATCACCTGGTAATGATTGTGCCAAAGATGTTGATGATGATCATGGCGATGATGGTGACCGGTGGCGGTGATTGTGGAAATGTTGGAAATGTATAGATTATAAAGAGTAATCTAAGGTGGCACTCATTATTTATGGTGGGTGAATTATAAGGAGGTGGTGAATTGTGAGGAGGGTTTTTTGTTTATTGAAGGCTTGTGAAGGAGGGTTTACTAATTTTCTGGCCAATGGGAGGACGTGATTTAGATATGATAATATAGAGGATCATATAGATATTGGCAATCAACTAGAAAGCGTTGTGACAATTTGTGAATTTGAAGCAAAAACATCACCCATCGCCCACCCCACCATAAATATTGACTGCTCCCTCATAAACAATAGGTTTCTTACCAAATAGAACTAGATATTCTGCAATCTGTTTCCCGAGTTTTGCTGCATACCATTTTTTGAGAATTGTTATGATCATGATGAAGGTAAGTGTTAGCTGTAAACACAACCAATCAAATACATATTTAAAGGTTTTCAAATGCAATCATAATTAAAAAGCAGAAAGGTATCCTAGGTATGTTATATATACAGGGGGGTGCATCGAGAAAACTATCAACAAAATCAATGATAAGTACCTGATAGACGAATATGAAAGACACAAATACTGCTGATAGAAACTGTGTTGAAAACTTGAAGTCTGAAAGCAATGGAAAGCACAGGTACTTTGAGATACTTGAAAACCATGGAGGGGCTTATATATTAAGAAGTTATTTCACACTTGACACGGTTTTCGGTTTTCATCGTCTTCTATCTAATCTCGAGCACAAGTCAGCCGAATTCAATGCATTATTGCCCTTTTGTTCGTTTAATCCTATCTTTTGTTTGATGCCTGGCAAAAGCTTAACCACAATATTAGCGATCGAATTTTGCCAGCATGGCCTGAATAAATAATAATTCCTCGTCAAAATATGTTTATATTAGTTGTTATTCACCCCAAAAAGCCGTTTATTACAGAAAATAAAGTATAACCAGTGTTTTATGCCAAACTCGTGTTTGACCGTTAAGCATAGCAACGCTGTGTAGTAACAGTAACAAATCGAAAACAACTAAACAGAACTAAATGTTCGACCATAAAATGAAAACTGACCTTAGTAAGTCAAAGTTATCGAACTAAGTAACCAAAACCAGTGAATATGATAAAGTATAACCACAGTGTTTTATGTCAAACTCGTGTTTGACCGTTAGCTCAGCATAGCGACGCTGTGTAGTAACAGTAAACAAATCAAAAACAACTAAACAGAACTAAATGTTCGAACATAAAGTGAAAAAGTTAACTTTATTCAATCAAATTTATTGAACTACTGAGTAACCAAAACCAGTGGCTATTTAACCAATTACAATATATGACTTAGCTTAAAGCAAAAGAGGATGTAAAATACAGTCATGAGTCAAAGTCAAATTGCAATAGTCACAAACCCTGAACAAGCGAAACTACCCTGCTGATCAAAATCTGTACTGTAGTCTCTGAATAAAACCTGACCTTTCCAAGACTGAATAATTGAAAAAGTAACTAAATAACGTACATAATTAAAGGTTTATTAATTAAAGCCAATCGGGCTGAAAATATGCGCTAATGATCACAAAACCTGTGACAAGTGATCTTTTAGTGAAAACTAACTGCCTTCACTACAATAATGTGAACGTTTTTTGTCAATTCATTTAGTTAGACGGACAGCGTGGCAGAATCGTTGGTCCACAGGTAGTTTGACAAAAGAAGAAAACAAACGTCATTCCGAATAGATATATACTGACTATTTCAGTAACTGATGAATAACACAAGTTGTTAGTCAAAGTCTGCTATCTTTCAACTTCGCCTTAAGCAGAGTTAAGTTTAAGTCATTTTCATGCTAAGAATGAAGAAAGTAAAAGCTATATGGGAAAATAAACGATCAGAGAATGATTAGTAAAACCATAGTTTACTATGGTTAAATAATAATTTAATAATAATTTATTTACTTAATATAGCGCTTTTTAACATTAAAATGATCAAGAGCGCTTTACATGAATAAGTCAATAAAATATAAATATATAACATATGAATAATTACTATAAATATTAATCTATAAAAATCCAATACTAAAAAACGAAATACTAAGTGGAAATATTCTAAATGGAAATATTCTAAATAAAAATAACTAAGTTAAATTCACTAAAAACTACTTGTTATAAGCTATATTAAAAAGATGTGTCTTAAGCTGTTTCTTAAAAATGCTAAGTGATTTTATTTCCCGAATTTGTACAGGAAGGCTGTTCCACAGTGTGGGGGCAGCAGCATAGAAAGAACGCGCCCCTAGTGTCGATAGCATACGCCCCTTAGGACGATCCAAGACTAAAGTGTTGTTAGAACTTAATGAATATGCAGAACAGGACCTAATGGACACCAAATCACTTATATAGCTAGGCGAGATGTTATATATAGCCTTGAATGTAATTGTTAAAATCTTAAACTGAATACGATAAAAGACAGGTAGCCAATGAAGGTTGTAGAGTACAGGCGTGATATGGTCATACTTTCTAGCGTTCATTATTAACCTAGCGGCAGTGTTCTGGACCCTCTGCAATTTACAGATCTGATATTTAGGCAGGCCATAGAGTAAGCTATTACAATAGTCAAGTCGTGACGTAACAAAAGCATGAACTAATGTTTTAAGACAATCCTGAGAAAGATATTTTGAGTCGAATATTGTGAATGTGATAAAAAGCAGCCTTACAAATTTGATTAACCTGAGTATCCATACTAAGTGAATTGTCATTAATAGTACCCAAGTTCCTGACATTTACAGAAGGATCAATTTTATGTTCGCCAACATTAAAAAATTAAGGATTTAATCTATTAAGTTGTTGGCGAGTTCCAATTACCAGGAATTCTGTTTTGTAAACGGGTTGAATTGATCACAGCCTATGATTTTATTTGGTTTCGAACGTCTACTTGGCTTTCTCGTTTCTCAATGAGTTTCTCTTTGTTTTTAAAGACAAAAGAGTTATTAGAGTCGGCATGATAATCACAGAAAAAAAAAGACCAGTTTAATTGGATGACGCTCTGGGAATTCAGTATTCGACGACTTAGTACGGATCATTTGCAAAACTAATGGGCTGAAATATTCAGGTTGAAAAACGGAAACTTTATAAACATCAAAATGATCCAAGAAAGAGTACAAAACGTTCATCAGAACAAGATCTTACTATCGCACTATGTAAGTTTTTTTGTAAAATGTTAGGAAAAAAGGCTGTGAATATTGCTTCCATACGATAAAACGGCGAAATTGGGCTGTTTTAAAGTTGAAAAAACGGAAATGAAAAAACATATCTCCTTCTAACTTAAAGGGTGCAAATCATAAACAATTATCTCTCCTTCAATTTTAGCTATGTAAGTTTTTTAGATCACTTTTTAAACGTCAATTATTCAACTTTTATCATATCTAGGTGAGGCAATATGAAGCAGTTTCCTTTGTAAATGCCTCATTAACTCTGTCAGCTTCATTTGTCGGTGTTTTGAAACTCCCGCCAGAACAATTGAAAAGTCCCGTATGTGTCCCTGAATTCTGCGCGATGATAAACCCGGGTCTATATCTAGTTATAACCTTTGCATTTATTATTTATTGCAACATTAGACTTATAATTTTTCACTAGATAGCGAGTTTTGGAGAAAAATGTCATTGAGTACCAATGTCAGGACTCGAACCGAGAACCTCTGCATTGCTGTATCCGCGCTTGCTTTAAGCCATTAGTACTACATAGTCACCCGATGGAAAGTTAACAACAAAAACTCGTTTAATGTCATATCGATCAAGTTCATTAACATTCAAGTTCGTTAGTGTTCTTCTGAATAGAATTGAAAGTGATTGTTTAATATTTCCTTATGGGAATTCATTGACAATGAACATTAAATTATGAACACATTATTGATATATTTTTGGATTGGTTTTATTTTTTTGGAATACGATCAGTGATAATCAATACATTGTTTTCTTTTCAGAAAACCTTAGTTATCATTGAAAAATGTGGAGTCAGATCTCAGCCAAATGGTTTAGATTGTGTCAGTATTATTTTGTTATGAAAACTTTCAATAAACTTCAATCACGGGAAAACTGCCAGTTGTATTCTAGTGAGAAAAATCATTAACAGCATTCCACCTTATTGATTAGTTTCAATGGTTTGACTATTTTAGTCTTTGTATTAAGGAATGAAAACTAAGATAGCATAACCTCCTTCAATTGTGTTCTATCAATACTAATAAGATTTTGATTTAAAAATGCACCGAGCCGGTTCCCTGCACATTTTCTATTTATATCATTCATTTTATCAAATACGACTCCCCAGTAGATACTAATTAGAGAGATTTGAAAAGCCGTTCTTTTATTTCTTAACTCAAATCATGTGCCTTTGTTGGAATAGGATTAAATCATTGTTTTTTTTTTTTTTTTTTGTGAGAAAACCTTCTCAAGTGTGAAATAAATTAGTTACATACCTCGAATGTTCGGCTATAAGCCTATATATCCCTTGGGCCTGCGGCCTGCGGGATATATATGGCTTATAACCTCCATTCTCGGTATGTAACTCTTACTTAGTATCCAATCCATTCGGTTTTCTTTGTCATTCATAGGGTAGGTAGTATATCCCATATTTCCCTGGTTTACCTTTGTTTGACCTGCATGCATGGTTTGCGGGTTATTTAAGCAATAGAAGCTAGTTCCTATGATTCTACCGGTCAAATAGAGCACGCGGGATGTTGGGAGAAACACGAGAAAAGTTATAAAATCACGAGCTGAACCCAAGTTCAAGCGAATTTGAACTTTATTTGAGTGGTGAAAGCCGAGCCGACTGACAGCAATTTATTCACTGAGAGTACTGAGAAAAAAAAAACAGTTTGAACAAGACAAGCATGTTGTGTACAACGTTTTCAAGTTAAAAAGAACAAATACCACATCTACAAGATTGCTTAGGCTGCTGAAAGTATGTATTTATTTACTTTGAATCAAACGTTTGCAGGTTTAAAATTGATCAGTTTCTGTTTTCATTTTGACGAGACAATTGAAAGATAATTGTAAATCTGCCTTTTTGTTCACATTGCGTGTTTTCAAACGTGGTTTATTTATAAGAATAAAAAAACAAGAAAACACATATATAATTCTGTACTTGATTGTGTGTTTGTTTGTTTGTTTTTATAAAACAAAATATAATATTTTGCCGTCGATAAATTCAACATGTATTTGTTCAAGATTAATCGAGTTCAATTGCAAAAAAAATATCACTTCTTCACTATGAAATTATCTTAAAAATTATCTTCATATTTCAAGGATAAACTGAAGTAAAAATTATTGCCACTTTGAAACGCTGTTTTGTTTTTGTTTGCTTTGATCAAATTCAACGTTTGACTTCCAACTTTACAGTTTGTCTAAAGGCGGCGTATTTTCAAAACCATGTCTATGATTTTTGTCGCGTTTGCATGTCATTACACCGTAGGTTTTATAGGTTAACAGAAAGGTCATAAGATGGAAAGTCTTTTTACATTTTAATAACCGTTTTTAGTAAATGTAGTAGCTTACAGAAATAGTCTTATTAAAATTGTGAGCTGTCAATCAAAAACCATGTCTCTACCGGTGAAATAGAGCATAGCCTTTTTGAGTGAATAAACCAATCAGAGCTTAGTACGTACTATCTAAGCTATATTATATATACAGATATAGCCCGGGTACGCCTGTATAAAGCCTGCAAATTTAACCAGTTCAATGCTTCCTTACATCACTTACACTTAGGTATTTTGGTCAATTTTCATCTTAAGTGAAAAAAGAAGTCTATGATATTACTGAGATTCGAACCCGGACCTTCCGCAATGAAATCCCCACACTTCCCAACTATACTACTGATTCGATTCATGGAAAGCAATGAACGGATAAGCAAGTCATGGTATATACAATTAAGCTTGTTAACATTAACTTGAAAATAATTGAAAAGCCATTGTCAAATGTTTTCTTTTGGGAATAAAGTAACAATGAGCAGTTAGCTATCGTCCCAATGGGATTGTTGTTGTGTGAACAAGAACACTAATATGCATTCATTTTGTATTCATTCTATAGAAAACCTCATGAATTGGATACTAAATTTTTTAGTTCCCTCGCACGTCGGCTCTTAGCTACAAACAGCCCTCGGGCTGTTTATAGCGAAGAGCATCCGTTCTTGGTAACTAACTCTTACATAAACCACTGCACCGGGTCTATATCTAGTTGTAACCCTTGCATTTATAATTCATTGCAACATTAGACTTAGAAATAATTTACTAGATAGCGAGTTTTGGCGAAAAAAGAGTACCAATGCCAGGATTCGAACCGAGAATCTCTGCATTGCTGTATTCGCGCTTTAAGCCATTATACTACTTAAGGCCCGTGCAAACGCACGCAACATTGTTGGACCAACATGGTTGCTCCAACATGTTTGGCCCGTTTAAACACCCTGTTGGATGATGTTTGATGAAACTCATCCAACATTTCTTTTGTTATCGTGTTCAACAAACCGTATCGAAACAATGTTGGCCAACAATGTTGCGTGCGTTTGCTCGGGCCTTTAGCATCCGATGGGAAGTTACCAACAAAAACTCGTTTAATGTCATCAAGTTCGTTAGCATTCAAGTTCGTTAGTATTCTTTTGAATATAATTGAAAAGTGATTGGAAACAAATATGGTAACAAATAAGATATAAATACCGTTATTTTAATATTTTTTGATAATTTTTGACATGCGTCCGGAAGTGTTGCAAATTACGCACGGTATGGCTTCCTGTCTTAAGGTGCTCATAAGCAGCCACTTTCTTAAGGTCTGATGGTGTTTGCTTACAACATAGTCAACTGTATAAGCCATTTAGGCGAGCCTTGTTTATTCGACTAATAACAAAGATATCAATACCTGGTCGAGATTCATAGATCTTGTTTTTCAAAGTCACATACCAAGGCTCATTCTCCTGTGCCACTCTGAAAAAATCAATTGTCCAATAACAGGTCAGAGTTCAAGTGATGTTTCAAGTCGAGTTAAGTTAAGACAGGTCAAATACAATCAAGCTGCAATAGTGTCAATTCGATTCAAGTTAAGTCAAGTCAAGTCGATTCACGTTTTGAGTCTAGTTGATCCAAGTCAAGTCGATCCAAGTCAAGTTGATTCAAGTCAAGCTGAATCAGGTCAAGTCAATTCAAGTCAAGTTGATTCAATCAAGTACCTTTTTTTGTGTAGTCTGTTTTCCAACAGCATAACAACATGTTTCTTGTCAATATCTTCAGCAACAGATTCATCTTGTTCTGTACTTTGTAGCTGTAATAAACATTGGAGCCTCTTAAACTACTATACAGGTAACCGCATCTCAGTTATCTCAGTTGGTCTGGGTTTGTTAATATCCCCGGCCCGAGTGATTTACATTGTGTCCTTGAGCAAAAACATTTCCTATCTCATTGCCTCGTCTTCTCGGATAAAGACGTAAAGACGTAAAGCCGTAGGTTTCGTCTGCATTCACTCTAAACCTATCTATATAAGGTGGACGTTAAAGCTTCTGTTGTGTTGTTTGCTAAGATTAGGGGATTGTCTCCCGGTACCACAGTCTGGTCTCTGAGGCATTTAGTATAATAATCGCAATCATCATTGTTAACTGCGTGGCAGCAATGTGCGCCTTTATATAGCAGTCTGTTAAGTCCTCCACGTTTCTCATGTACACTGAGACGTCTGTTCTCAGTTTGTGTTATCACTGTTATTATTTTAAGGACCAGCACTCGTCAAAACTAGTCTAAAATAACTCAAAAGTGCAACTTACAAAGATGTCGTGACAGCTTGCGTGACGGGAGTAATGTTTTTTTAGGTGTTTGAACAGAAGAACTGCGTAGCTGCCACAGAGCAGGATGGTACAAACCACTGATGGTAAGTGCAACAGTATGTCTGAATAGAACACAAATGACAGACCCTGGAAAAAGAAATTTACTCATTTATTTGTGGGTAGGTTTATTTTTTGGTTGTTTATATGTATACTCATTTATTTTTTGATAAAAACAACAAATTATTATGTATATGCTGGTTGGTTGGTTGGTTGGTTTTATTCTCAAAAGATTACTATACGCGCGCATTTCTTGCTAAGCATTAAAGTAGAATAAAATGATTAGTACTTACTAACTGCTTGAATCTATGACGTGTCTGTTCGTCATCTGAGCATCCCAAATACAAAACCAAATTGACTATACACCTAGTATGTGGAAAATAGAACTATTTTGAATTTATGTTCTGGTCTCTTTATCTCTTCTTATCTCTTTATTCCATGATGGGGAGGGAACTGGAGAGGTGAACTTATACTAGAAATGCACATGATATTGATGATAATAATAATAATGATGATGATACGATAATGATATTGATAATAATAATAATGATGATGATACGATAATGATATTGATAATAATAATAATGATGATGATAATGATAATAGAAATAGAAAATGCAAATGACTAACCTGATGAAAGCATACATAAAACCTATGGTGTATCCAATAGCTTTGTATTCAGCATGAACACAAGCTAGATATGGATAGTTGATGATTCCATACAGAATTGTCATCAAAATGCCTACAACAGCTAACAAAAGAACAAATAAGCCAGCCAGCTTTTAAATAGAAAGCTGTACGTCCAAGCGTCGTTACAGTGTTGTATTGCTATTATTATACCTTTGATGTATGGTGTTTTAGGTAAGTTCTTAGATGCACTGCTCATGGGTAAGTCTGGATACAATGTCTGAAAAAACATTACAAAGCAGGAAGACGCTGTTGCACCAAATGCAAGAATGATAATCAACTTGTTTCTTTCTTTACCAAGAAAGTCCACAGGCCTGTAAAGATGACAAAGAATATCATTAGGTAGGGGAGGGTGTAAACAAAGTGTGTAGGGAGGGGAGGGTGTGTACAGAGTGTGTTGGGAGGGGAAGGTGTGTACAAAGTGTGTTGGGAGGGTGAGGACAGAGTAGGTAGGTTGGAGAGGGGAGGGTGTGAACATTATGTATAAAGTATGATGTTATAATAATGTGCATAACTCACATGGGTAGACCTGGTCGTCCATTCAATAGGTCAGGTTTCAATTTAACTCTCTTCTTCATGAAGCCCAGCACAAGGATTATTATCATCTACAACAAAAAATACAAATATCTGTCTGTCTGTCTGTCTGTAATTTGACAACCATTTTCACAACAGATTTTCAATTTTGTTTATTCAATTAACAATGGTTGGTTGGCAAGACCATAACAATTTACGTCACTATAGGTGAGCGTAGTGTTTACAAGTGTTGGTATTGTGATGCTAATTTGCCAACCATTTTAACAATAGATTTTGTAATCTTCTTTGTTCTAATAGCAATTGTTGGTTGGCAAAACCATAACAAAGTACGTCACCGAATAAAAAGACGTCCACTTATTCTTACCGATGGTGCCAACATGCCCATATCGTAACTGTATTCATCAACAAGACACCTTGAAGACAAACATATACAATCAATAAATGAAATAGAATGCTAGTAGACGGTGTTAGTGTTTTGAGAGTAAGTAACAATCTCGTTTAAAAAAAAAGACCACATATCTTGTGTGGTCTTTTTAATTATATACCTGATAAAATACGACTTGCAATTGTTTATTAAAGGCCTTCAAAAACCAAACCTATCTTTTTTGTTTCTGTTCAAAAAATTCAACATTTTGCTATTTTTTTCCTGAGGAAATCAAGTTTTACTTTTTTGTTAATCAATGTAAACTTTGATTAGTTTTAAAACATTCGTCATTGCCGGTCATGAATTCTTTAATTTAGCGTTGACCTGATCAATACTGATTCTGATTTTTTTATAGCGTGACACGATGACTGACATTTTCCATATTGCACCACAGGTAGCCAACTCTCGAAGTTTTTACAGATGATTACTTTTGTGTTTCAAGATTGCATATTAATGAGATAGTTTTGTCTTCAATAAAATTCCTTCAAAACACAAATGTCTCCTATTTTTCTGCAATAATACATGTTTTGGATGATCATTTAATGTCCCTAAGGCCTTGGAGTATGAAACACGTTTGTCATCTACCATAATGACAACAGTTTAACATCTTAGCCCCTGATGAGTTAGGGGTGGACCATTTAACTTTTGAGTTGAGGGGGGGGGGGGGGGTGGTGGATGATTTTGAAAAAAAATTTCCTGCAAGCCAAAATTGCCACTGAAATCTTTGCTTTTCTATAAAATAAATTCCGTGCGCATGCCAGCGGGCTAAAAAAAATTTCCTGCACTGACAAAATCATCCACCCCCCCCCCCCTACCCCCTCAATAGTCAAATGGTCCACCCCTTATGGGTTTACCATTACACTATATCGATCTATTCGTGTATTAGACCACATATGAGCTCATATCACAAATCACCTACAAACACACAAAATACATCCCTCTACCCTAACAATAGAGTCCGATTACCCTCTATTATTTAAACAAGTGTCAAGATTGCATATTAATGAGATAGTTTTGTCTTCAATAAAATTCCTTCAAAACACAAATGTCTCCTATTTTCCTGCAATAATACATGTTTTGGATGATCATTTAATGTCCCTAGATGAAAATTTCTTCGAATTAAATTTTCAGGATGACATGAGAGTCAGTTGTATACCTAAAGGCTTATATACAGACAAGAAGTAGACAATCCCTTGAGGGACCGCACGGTATCACTCTTCACAATAGTGGGGTAGGAATGACGATTGCGTAATCACTACTAGCATGCAAATATTCCAAATGTGACACATAGCAACTATTAAAGTGAAAACAAATGAAAACGGGCTATTACTTAACTTGCTTTGTTAGACGTTTGCAAATGTCACCCTTGTCTGTATATAATCCTTTAGGTCAGTATTCAACTGATATAAATGCACAATGTTTTAAATTATACTCACTTTGAAGCCATGTTTTATATATAACTGTAGAGGTCTTGGGATGATTTGAAGCCTAATTTTAACCTTTGGTAAAGAAATGACGCTAATAAATATATAAAATACAATGTTATTTATAGCAGTCAAGCGCATCCACTATCTTCTCCTAAAGGGCAGGGCAAACGGCTTCAACATATAATTGCTCCAAAATTGGCTCGATTTTGTTAAACGCTGTAGAATGGTTGTTGAACTACGTTGAACATAGGGGGTAAACGGTTTCAAAATATTGAAAAAAAATTGGTAGGCAAACGGTTTCAACATTACCATTCAACAAAATGAAACCGACGTTGAAGCAAATGTTGACATCAAAGCCGTTTGCCCGGGCCTTATCAGTAATTAATCAATATCATTAAGTTTCGATTTTTAGAACCCCAACATCAGCATCATGAGAAGCATGTAGATCTCTTACATGGATGGTTACTTGTAACTTGAAGGCGCAGTGATCTTACCTTAGCTTAAATGAATCTGAACATACACAAGAGATCAGTCCGTTCACAATCAGACCAAGCGCGCGCACAGAGGAATTTGTCACTGTCTGAGCTGCATGTTAATTGGGGGCAAAATATAATCATGCATGTCACGCTCAATGTATGTGAAAATCATTGTCCCTGCGACAAATGTTTTTGTTTGCAGAAGACATGCACACAAATTCAATTATTCTGTTTCATTTGATCAATAATAGATGTTTTTAAAAACCTGAAAACCTATAGAAACAAACAAACAAAAAACATATGGGCAAACGGCTTCAACATTTGCTTCAACAAACTAAACAATAGAGTTATCCCATCTAGAATTTAAGAGACACTTCGCCTTCATGTAAACAGCCCCACAAATTGGCAATTCAGTAATGCGGTTGAGCCATTTTAAGTGCATTGGAAGTACGCTAACAAAACTCAGGATACCCTTTAATTATATGCAATAGTTGATTTTCGATTTTTTGCTTATTTTACCAAGAATGAATGTTAATTAAGTTTTACACTGTACTGTCAAAAGTTACAAACCTCATAAATCAATGAAACATAACAAAGCTGGGCGCCCTTGAGCTATAATTTGCACTACCGAATTCATTTCAAGCATACTGATTGCTCTGATGAATTGCACAGGTGGGCTCACACTAGACTCCAAGTACATCTAAACATTCTAGGGACGGACAATTTGATTTTTGTAGGGGAGGGGTGGGGGGGGGGGGGGGTAGATTTTCAGTGTGCTCGATATTTTTATCTCGCCCTCCAATGTTGCCGGATATTTTTTTGCTGTACCAAGCTATATTTTTTTGCCATATTGCCGTTGCACGATTTTTTTTTAGGCCGAAGATCTTACTAACTCGATATTTTTTTGGGGAAATAACCCACCCCCCTACAAATATTAAATGGTCCGTCCCTAAAGTACATCTTTTAGGTTTGTTTGTCTACATAAGCGAGTAAGGCGTTCACACTGACGAACAAGTATATTACTTAGCCTTTTATCTGTCAATCATAGACCATTTGAGAATCAAGTTGGATTCCCGTGGAATCGTTTTTTTTAGAATCTTTGATACATCCCATGAAACAAAAATGCTTGCAATAATAATATACAAGGTCAATATTTCCCGCTAGAAAGGTCAACATTTATCTCTAATGTGTACTGCACAGCAAAGGGTCGTACAAGGGTTTATAGAAAAAAAGATTGTTTTTATATCTTGCGCTTGCGCTTGCGCTTGCGCTTGCGCTTGCGCTATCACTGCGTCAGACGGTTTTCACGACGAAATAAGGTCTCTTGCGCTTGCGTCGCCAGACGCAGGCTTAACTGGAGTAGTTTTCATTGGAATGTGAAACAATCACTTAAAGTCAGTGTATAATATAATAGTTAATAAACGTTATATTCCAACAAGAGAAAACACAGAGCATTTAATTTTGTCTATTTTACAGCCTGGTGAAAATCACTCTAACCCTTCGAGATACCACATAATGATGATGAATCGAAAAAAAAAATACCAAGAAAGACTATAGTGGTTTTCATTAACCCATGAAAACCCGGTTTCTCCCTTTATCCAAGTGGTAGGGGTGATCGGCGTACCTGTTAGGGTTAAAATATTTCTTGTGCATACCATTTATGGTCCTTTGAGAGTTTTAGCTCAAAAATCAGTTGTTAGGGTCATTTTTACTCTGCTTTATTTTTATCTGTGCGTACCTTTTAGATGTCGTTTTCAAAACGCCCGGGGGACGTGAAACACCGGCTTTAGCGTAATTATAATATACTTTGGTTGTTTTGTATTTTATTGTTTCTACATGACTATTATGAGTTAATGGAAAACACGTTAACACTAACTAGTAGCAAACTAAAAAAAAATCATTGTTTTCTTTTGTTCTCTATTGAAGTAATAAGTCTTTTTAAATCCAATAATAAATTAAGTAATATATTAATACGTAATAAGTGTTTTTAAATCCATTCTGTCTAGTTTGCACTATATTGTTTGGAAGGCATTTTCCTACTTTCGATCACAAAAGATTTACGAACAATATCTGATAATCTTATTTATTTGATGTGTCAGTCCAGTTTTACAAATTTTCCGAAAACTCGGAATGAGTGCGTATTTTCCGACGATTTGTAAAACACGGACTCTGTCCAGTCCGGCCGTGTTTTCTGGGTCCAGTCCAGTCCGTGGTTTACAGAATGCCTTCTTGCGTGACAATCGACGAATAGACACAATTTAAAACCATCACATCGTGACTCTTTGCTCTACCAGCGTTTGTTTGTACACCAACATGGCAGTTAGCAACGGTTGTCAGGGCTTTAGTCACGTGAGTGAAAACCGATAATTCTTGGTTAAATGAAACAGATTGAATATGTGTGAAAAGTTTGTCGCGGGGACGATGATTTTCAAATAAATTCTATGGTGGTCCATTCGTTTCAAAATTGGGGCCTGATGTACGCCTTTTTTTCTCCCCACGTACAGTCTTAAAAACGCGTATATATATATGCATGGGTCTTTTTTGCGTCTATACGCGACATTTTTTGTCTAAGTTTGAATAATTAGAAGGAATTCTTCAAGTATGAAAAGCCCGTCAACTCTTTAATAATAAAATCTGAGTCCCAGAGCGAAGAACCTTCTAACATCTATATCTAACATTTCCAAGTGACAATTCCATCTATCAAAATAATAAAGATTTTGAGCTTTCAAGCTTTTCGATCATTAATTGAAAATTATATTTACTCTGATTATCTATGATTTGATTTGAGCTAACTTCAGGACATTCTGAACTTACTTATATAATACTTAATAAACTTTATTGATATAGCGCTTATTCACTAATTAATTGCTCTAAGCACTTTACAAGAAAAATATATGTAAACATAAGATTAACTATAAATATTAAATTCAAAATCTAAATATATATATATAAAAAAGTATTATATAACATATGACAAAAGAAATATGACTAAGAGAACTAAAAAAAGTAATTCAAAAGCGAATTGGAATAAATATGTGACGACCCCAGTTGTCAGCTTTCACACTACTTATTAACTTAATCAATATCAATAGAGTGCAAATATTATAACCGTGAAATAGATAGGAGCAAATAGCACTTAATTAGTGTTTAATTAGACAAGACATAGGAATTTAGTGAACCATGACAAGAATTCAGTGAACTATAAAATGAACACGGGCTTTTTCTAGTCTAACTCAAAACGAACTAAAATAACGATGAAAGACACAATTAAAATTGTTTGCTATACCACTTTATTTTTCTATGGTCGAAAAACCAAGACACAAGACACATCTAATAAGGAAGCTAAAAAAGATTCTAAAAACACAGGATCATTTGACTAATTACACATGCTTGCATGTGCAAGACCCATCACAGCTCGCTTATTTCTCATGCAACTAATCAAATTTAGGCAGAACTTAGGACATAATTAGTCATTAGTTAGCTAGCTAACTAGAGTGGTTTTCATTAACCCGTGAAACACACTTTAGCGTAATATGCTTTATTTCACTTTATTACACTTTTACTTTGTGCTTTCTAATCATTTGCTCAATAGAGTGCAAATAATATAACAGAGAAATAGTTAGCTAGCTAACTAATTTCTAACTATGTGCTATTTCTTGCCTAAATTTGATTTGTCAAGAAATAAGCGAGCCGTGACGGGTCTTGCACGTGCAGTATGTGACGGAGGAGAGACACATTTCATTTTAGCTTGCGACGACTGGGGCACACGTGGAAAAAACTGCATCATTACAGACGTATTTTTCAGGAGAAAACACAGAGTTTGTTTCATTTCATTATTTGGTAGGTTTTTCCTTGTCGTTTTGGTTCATTTATTTCTAGCTTTGATTGAGTTCTCGAGTTAAAATTCCGTCTTGTGTATTCATTATTTGCTGCGAGCAATAAGTCGAAACAATAAAATGGAGAGCAAGGTGTTTTTTTCTTCTTCATTTTGATTTTTTTAAATGTGTCTTGCATCTTGATTTCTAGCTACATGTTTTTAAAACAATGAAATGGATAGCAAACAATTTCATTTGCGTGCTGTGTTGTTAATTCGAGTTCACTGTGTTTGACTTTGTGTCTTGATTTTAGTTTTAGATACGTCTTCTTGTGTCTTGATTTTTAGCTCAAAAGAAATAAAAGTGTTAGCAAATACTAGTTCATTTGCGTATTGGGTATTTATTTTAGTTATAGTTGTGTCTGCGTCTTGATTTATTGTCTTGTGTCTTCATTTTTAACTCATTAAACGTCAGAAACACATTCTTTTGCGCACTGAGTCGTTGATCTAGAACTAGACGCTCTGTGAGCGATTACTCGGGCTACTGAACAGAAGGGATTCTGAGGGATTGAAATTCATAATGTATCATACATAGATCATGCACAATACATATATCGTGGTACCTCTGTGAAGCGGTCACCCTCTATTAGGCGGTCACAATAAAAAGTCCCAAATCTATTCATATACCTATTCTATACCTGTATTCATCAGCCAACCTCTATTAAGAGGCCACTTTGGAAAGTCCCGAGGGTCACTGCTTAATAGAGGTACCACTGTATACATAGAAACTAACTGATGCAAATTCAGTTAGTCAGGAGCAAACTGATAACGCTCTAACGCAGGAATATTATACGTATAGAAACCTATCCTGAGACACAAATAGGAAAACGTTATTATATCCAAGGAGATGACAGAGCCAGAGTTGTGTTTTATTTTAGGCATTTTAACCCGCTTCGTGTTTTGATGCATTGGTTGGTAGTTTAAAACAGCATTAAAAATGTTTCATAAATTCACATATTTACACAAAGCTATCCTGAGGCACTAATAGGAAAATGCGAAGAAGGACTAAATTGGTTGATTAATGTTAACAAAATGTTTGAAATGTGCACAAAAATAAACAAATAATCATTTAATTTTAGGTTATTCTAATGAGAAATATCCTTATCCCAAATTTCATCATGTTGTTATTGAGAAAATAGTCTCAGAAACATTATTATCAAGAACCTTTTGAGAAATAAACGTCACGAAAATAAAGATTTTTGGGGGCTGTATGAATCGACATATATTTCTATGTACCGGGATGCCTGTGTTAGAAAGTGTTGACATTTCACCCCGTCCCCTCCCCCCAAAGCGCCGCTACAAAGTTTCAGAATAATGCGATCTAGAGTTCGAAAACTCGAAAGCTTCGAAAATTTGAAGTTGTTCTTGAAAATTGAACGTCAGAACAAGAAAGATAGATAGTTACTAAAGCAATTTGTGTAATTTTTGAGGCGATTTGGGCTGTTGAAAGTGGTTTTCAGACAGGCCGATTTGTATGTTTTCATGCCATGTTGACGGTGTTCGCTTTGTAGGCTTCGTGAAGGAAGTCACGTTCTCTGACATTATGAAGAACAAAAATAGCTCATTAATCAAAATAAACTCAAGATTTCTGTTTGTAAGTGCTTGATAATATGCAGTAGCGAATGCAATTCTGCTGGCACATCTTCTGTTTTGTGCTAGAAAGGACTTCGCTAACGGCGGATCATTCCGGCCAAGATATCCTCGTCTTTATATATAAAAAATAGCAAATTCAAGCTATATTTCGGGTGTCAACCATGTTATACAGCAACTAACAATAGGGAATGTGTCGCCGATCATCAGTCCAAAATATACATGTATACTGCTTTCTGAGGGATCAGAGTTAAACGAGTAAACGCGAGTCGATGTTCGACCTAACAATTTGCTCGTCATTTTCAGAATGACGCAACGCCAATCATCGTCAGTCTCGTCAATCATATCACAAATAAAACAAGTTTTCATTTCAATCGATATTTATTCGTTCGTATTAACCTTCGGTCAGCGATCGTTGCCCATGCGCTGTCATGCACTACTAGGAACGCCTGGGACCTGACCCTCCAATTTGAGGACCACGACGACGACGACGACGACGAAGAACCGTTTGCATTTTTAGACTCGAGCTACCACAGGTAGCCCGAGTAAAAAGCCCGTGCTCCTGTCATGCCTCACTGAATTCCTATTTCTTGCCTAACTAAGCACTAACTATCTCCTATTTGTTGCTATCTATTTCACGGTTATATTATTTGCACTATTACACAGTTAATACACTAGCTTTATTACTCTTTCCCTATTACACTTTGTTTCACGGGTTAATGAAAACCACTCTATTTCACTATTTAACAAATAGAACAGTCTTTTCCGTGCTCTGTTCAGTTATAAAGCACGATGAAAGTGACGAGAGCACGAAAGAAGTGATGGAAGAAGCACGAGCTGAAAGCGAGTGCTTCTCCTCACTTCTTGAGTGCTCTCTTCACTTTCTGAGTGCTTTATAATTGAACAGAGCACGGAAAAGACTGTTCTATTTGTTTTATTATATATTTGCTCATTTCTTTTATGCTTTTAAGAATTAAAAAAAATCACTTTAATTTAAAAAAATTTATTTTTATTTTAAATTAAAAATTTAATTTAAAAATTTAAAATTTAATTTAAAAATTAAATTTAAAATTAAATTTAAATTTTATTTTTATTTTTTTATTTAAAAATCACTTTAATTTCACGCTTTTTATCGATAAAGTTACTGATTCTATTTCAAAATTCTCCCTACTAACATTCGTGTGAGTTCTCGAGCGCTGATTGGTTGCCGTCTTGGTTTCCTATTTCGGTTTCCTATAACACTGTCACGCCACGCTACAGTCGTGCGAATGAAATTCAATCGATGCAAAAGGGACTGCAAAAGGCCGATAAAAAACAAGATTATATGGATAAACGATGAATGGAAATTACTTTTCTGTAAGTAAAAAATTATAATAGATGCCAATTTGTTCTCATGGAGCATGTGTGTTTTAAATTTATGCCGTTTTGCAGTCCTTTTGACAAATTTTCGCCAACAATCATCCCAGCGAACCGTTTGCTGAAACTGATAGTAATCTTATTTTCAGCAAAAACATGCTCAAAGTTGTTTTTGTTAGAGAATGTAATATTTATGGATCGTTTGAAAAGCTATGCATTTTGTAGAAATTTTGAACTCCTCAAGTTTGGTGTCATTTTAAATTTGGCCGGTTTTGAGTCCTATTTTGTGATTTTTTAAAGACTTTTTGGTTGTATCAGGTACGTTCTTTCATTTTCAAACTTCATTTTGCTTTCTAAATATAAACAATAGATTGTATTTCTGTGTGAAAAATAGGCTGATTATCAGTATTTCCTGATTAAAAACATCTCATTTTAGTGTTTTGTTTTCTAATTTTGCCAAATCTTGAAACGGAAATCGAGTTCGGTGCGTGACAGAGATTCGTCATGATGTCGTCACAACTGTGCTCCGTTGAAGGAATAGAAAACGAGGCAGCGTGCTCTATCGAGTTAGATAGCACGCGGGAATTTTAAGAAGACGAGAGAAGCGTTAAGAGCAGTATCTCAAATATATAATAATTAACAATATCGTAGCTAAGGTTTAGTGAACTTAATGATAGACGAAGTGTATAGGCGCTTGTGCTTCAAATAACACTTCATTTTATCTATTTTATAGCGTTATTTCTTTATATCAAGGTTGAAATTTAGCTGCAAATCATCCCACCAGTTATTTCGGAAGAACAGATACCTCTGACGTTTTACAAATGGCTTCAAAGTAAGTATATTTTACAAGATTAATCATTGTACGACATACGACAGAGATGTACATTAATGAACAATTTTTCCTAACAAATTTCCCCCCACAATTATATTCCTGGTGAAAGAGTTATCCAACTGTTTACTTGACACAAAGTTGTCTTGCTACTGTAGACAATGAACGCTGTTTTCTTTTTTTATTTTAATAAATAAATCTACAATTTTTCATGGCGGAAGTTTCCTTCGAAATTTTATACCTTGTGAAAGGCGAGTTATTAACTTGTTTTCTTGACACAGAGTCTCTTGCTAATGTAGACAAAGAACGCTGTTCTCGCTATTTTAATAAATAGATAAAAAAAAATTAATAAATACTTTAAATTCGTGGCATTTTTACGTTCGTCATGAACAAATATTTGTTGTTAATGTATGCAAAACCAATGAAATTGTCAAGAAAATCTTGTCAAGTTAAACAATGCTTGTGTAGGGGATGCTATGTAGAAATCGATGATTGTATATTAAATGATTAAATAAAACATTCTTTAGAGCGAAAACACTATATCCATGAAACAAAATCAAATTGTTAGTGTGTGATAGTTCTTATTTAGCGACTATTAGTTACTATAAAACACAAGTTAAGTTTTTACAAAAGAATTAGGGTTTCTCTGATTAAATTTGATGATATTTCATAATAAGACGTTTCGGCCTTTTTACTCGCGTAACATTCCTCAAGGTGTTTGTTTCCGGTCCAACCATACACTAGTTTAAATTTACGGGTGTGTCTATAATGGGGACGCGGACGGTCCGACGCGGACGGTCCGCGGCGGACGGCGGACGGCGGATGGCGGACGGCGGACGGCGGATGGCGGACGGCGGACGGCGGATGGCGGACGGCGGACGGCGGATGGCGGACGGCGGACGGCGGATGGCGGACGGCGGACGAGAAAAGTTAAAATGAAAATGAAAAAAAAAAAATGAAAAAAAAAAAAAAAAAATGAAAAAGAAAATAAACAAATAAATATGAAAATAAAATAATAATAACAAAAATAATAATAGTAAATTAATAAATAAAAAAAATATCCGAAATTGAACCATTGAAAGAAATTGAACAAAACAAAACGAAACGATCTACGTTACCTTCATTGTTTTTTGATCTACTAACCGCTGAATAACGGATGATCTGAATGTAATAAATGAATCGCAGCAATTTACACGATACTGTACTCAAACGGCGTACGCTGTGTTACCATGAATCTTTATCAGAAATGCTGCTTAGGTTTCTAAGGGTTCTATAAGCAAGTAACAATCCATCCGTACACACGTCAAAACCGGTAATATCGCCAGACAACGTTCTCGTACTTTGGCGCGCGCCATTAACTTTAAAAAACACGTTAGCCAATCTTAATTTGGCACTTTATCAGGTCACCCGAATAAAGTCACTATTATCTTATAGTTTATTGTATTTGAGTCAAGCAAAACCACATTGAAATACTGACAACTACTAGTTAAGTTTATTTTGGTTTTCCATAATAGTTGTCAACTGTCATTGGAAATTTTGACGAGCAACAGACTAAAATTGATCAAAACTGTACAATGATATTTTCAGATCGAGAGCTATGACTTCAAAATAAGAGTGAAAACAACATGAAGCAATATTACTAAGGTTCTTTGGTTATAAGACATAGAAAAAGTGTCCACAAAATGGTTTTATGTAGAAATAGGCCGTATGTGTATATGTGGTTTGAAAGACAGTTGACCTTTTGTCCAGAAGTGTGAGTGATATGTTTTGACAAGTAGCTGGTAGAGATTTTCGTTATTGGGAGATGACAGTCTCTTATTTTCATATCTCTCATAATGATGAAAGTCTATATCTGTTTGTACGAAATTTCACGTAAAAGTAAAGACTATTTTGCAATCAATCTGACAATTTATTTATTGCGTGACACATTAACTTCCATGAGAAGCCACAAGTGATAAGTGACATGGTTCAGATCTGCCAGATCGCGTTCAGTGTTGAAGCCGTTGTTGATATTTAATAAATGATTTGAAATTCACAACAGAAAGTAACTTTGAAGCAGTTTATATCAATTAAATTTGACTTGCCTTAATAGTTATATAATCTCTGGCTCAGGCGTTTCTTGGAGTATATGAATCGTATATAGTATATGGAGTATATGAATCGTAATTTATGCTAATATATTATCTCTGATAAAGATTCATGGCAACACAGCGTACGCCGTTTGAGTAGTATCGTGTAAATTGCTGCGATTCATTTATTACATTCAGATCATCCGTTATTCAGCGGCTAGTAGATCAAAAACAAAAACCAATGAAGGTAAACCTAGATCGTTTCGTTTTGTTTTGTTTTTAGAATGGTTCAATTTAGGATATTTTTATATTAATTTTTTTTATTTCTTAATTTATTATTATTATTTTTTGTTATTATTATTTTATTTTCATATTTATTTATTCATTTTTCATTTTTTTTTTTTTTTTTCCATTTTCATTTTAACTTTTTCTCGTCCGCCTTCCGCCGTCCGCCGTCCGCCGTCCGCCGCGGACCGTCCGCGTCCGCATTATAGACACACCCTAAATTTACATCTGTTTTCACTGGAGTAGCTGAGTGTAACAGTAAGACATTGCTCGAATTACCAACAGTCATTTCAACAAAGTGATAGTCCAGAAATTTCAAACTTTGACATCTCTAAATGTGAGACTAAGTTATCATAAGTTGGAAAAAAGATAAATCTCTCTTGAAGATCATATATTTCTTTATTTCAAGCAAGTTTTAGTATGGTCTGTTTTATGAATAGAGCGATTATTAATAAATAAATAGCTTGACATATATCTGTCAAGAAGAACGCTGTGATAGGCCGAATGTTTACTTGGCCAAGTTAAACCGGCATATTGTAAAACCTTATCGATTACATAAAAGAAGAAAAGCACATGGTTTTTGAGGCATGTTGTAAAACCTTGACTGGACTGGACTGAGAAAACCTGGACTGGACTGAGAAAACCTGGATTGTTGTAAAACCTGGACTGAGAAAACATTGACTGAGAAAACCTGGACTGTTGTAAAACCTGGACTGTTGTAAAACCTGGACTGTTGTAAAACCTGGACTGAGAAAACCTGGATCTTATTTGCGCTCTCCTAGCCTCAATTTAGTGCGTAAAATATGCCGACATTTGTATAAAACTCGTGGGATTTCAAAATATTTTACAACCCGGCCTTACATTTTCACGAGCTAACACAGAATGAGTGAATATACTAAGCGGTTTCGAGGCTAATACGGCACCATTCAAGTAATTCGTAAGATAAGCTTATTAACAAAGCTTAAAAGGTTGATTTTACATGTAATTTCGCAAACCTTGATTGAAATATTTACTTCAATAAAGAGAAAGCATGTACTACTTTAATTCACTGCTAATCTTGAAAACGGATGGAAGAGTTGTCGTTTAAATTAGGCAGAATTCAATGAATAATTCAACACTTACCCTATACACGAGAATCAGCCATCTTGAAGCCGCCTTCGATCAAGATGAGGGTAGATACCGAGGGTAGATACTTCATGCCGATGACGTGAAGTTACATGTTTGAGTTTATGAAAGGCTTTTTCGGCTATGTTTATTATTGTTATTATCATTATTATTTATTATCGTTTATTATTATTATTTTCTCAGTCCAGGTTTTACAATAGTCCAGGTTTTACAACATTCCAGGTTTTCTCAGTCCAGGTTTTACAACAGTCCAGGTTTTCTCAGTCCAGGTTTTTTCTCAGTCCAGTCCAGGTTTTCTCAGTCCAGTCCAGTCAAGGTTTTACAACATGCCTCAAAAACCATGTGCTTTTCTTCTTTTATGTAATCAATAATATTTTGTGTTCGAGGGCACTCCGACAGCCACAGGGAACCCAAAAATAGAAATATAAACAAAATTACAAACAAATATTAAATCAGTCTAGTTAGTCTGAATTTTCTAGTGTTTGGTGGTGACAACTAATTAGTACTATTTGTTTCAAGGGTTTAGAGGGATTTTCGTACGATCGTGCAAGAGAAAACAATGGGTTTAGTGTTTACTACTAACTATTAGATTGCCTATTCTTTCACGGTCATTTGAAAATCACTCTGTAGACAGTCCCTACCCACCCCACCTTGTGTTTTATATCTTTGCAAGACATCCAATAAAAACATTGTTCGCGTGACAAATTTGCTGTCATGCATGGAAACCAAAAGCGCTTCCGAGAATTATCATAAGTAAGCTGCCACTGTTGAAGCGCTTACCGTTATTTTCTTGATATCAAGACTCAAATTTACCTCCAAATTCATCCCAAGTTCTTTTGGAATAGCAGAAAGGTGGACTAGTTCTGATAATGTCTGCAAAGTAAGTAATATTTCACACAACATTGCATGTTGATCCATATTTGCATGCATCAGTGCAGGCCAGACCAGACTCAAGCAAGGTGAAAATTCAGGCTACGAATCTCAGGCTAGCTTCACTTTGGCCGAGTCCCCCTCTGGGTTTTAGAGTCCCTGTGGTTTGTCGTTCGGAATCTCGACATGGCTGAGAAATATACCACTTGAAAACACTCATTAATTTATTGATTTGTTATCTTTAAGCTGCCTTGTTGATGGATACAGTTATGACGTGGGATTGTTGGGACCAGCGGTAAGAACTGGTTCATTTGATAGAAACAAGACAGACAGACAAATAGACAATTAACTACGCTCGTTGTTCCCCTTGAGTTTTGAACATTTTTGACGCCATCTATGATCAATAACAGGACAGACAATGAAAAACTATGTGCGATTTGTTCAATATACAATAGATTACTTTACATTATAAATTATACTAGTTACAAAGTTTATTGAATAATTTACAGTTTTCTTTTAAACTCCTTGAATGTCTTTGAGGTTTTAAGACAGCCAACAGGCAGACAGACAGCTTACAAGGAGACAGAGAGACAATCAGACGGATGGACAGACAGACATTTGTTGTTTTTGTTGTAGATGATAATAATCCTTGTGTTGGGCTTCATGAAGAAGAGAGTTAAGTTGAAACCTGACCTATTGAATGGACGACCAGGTCTTCCCATGTGAGTAATATAAATGGACATTATTATAACATCGTACTTTATACATACTATTCACACCCTCCCCTCCCTACAAGCTTTTGCTCTCACAATTCCCTCCCTACATTGTTTGTCACACCTTCCACCACCTACAATATTTTTTACACACCCTCCCCTCCCTAGAAAACTTCGCTCTCACCCTCTCCACACTTTTTGCGCTCTCTCCTCTCCTTACTTACTTTGTTCACAACCTCCTCTCCCTACACAATTTGTACACACCGTCCCCTTCCTACACACTTTGAACACACCCTCCCCTTCCTATTCACTTTGTACACACCCTCCCCTTCCTACACACTTTGTACACACCCTCCCCTTCCTACACACTTTGTACACACCCTCCCCTTCCTACACACTTTGTACACACCCTCCCCTTCCTACACACTTTGTACACGCCCTCCCCTCCCTAATGGTATTCTTTGTCATGTTTACAGGCCTGTGGACTTTCTTGGCAAAGAAAGAAACAAGTTGATTATCATTCTTGCATTTGGTGCAACAGCGTCCTCCTGCTTTGTAATGTTTTTTCAGACATTGTATCCAGACTTGATCATTAGCAGTGCATCTAAATACTTACCTAAAACACCATACATGAAAGGTAAAATACTGGTTATACCAAAACACAGGATGACAGACAGACATTTACTGATAGTAGTTGACATTGATGTACCAAACATTAACCAAAACACTGTTTATTATTATATTACTTGTTGGACTACCTGTGTAAGTGCCCGCGTAGGTCTGCGGAGATTCGTTCTTAGTTGTGAAGGTCAGCAGTATGGTGGCCCATGGTTATCATCCATTTTTACACTACACTTTTCGAATTCCATTTCCATTTTGATTCTTATTTTAATTTCCTTTTCCATTTCCATTGTGATTTCTATTTTAATTTTGAATTCATGTTCAATTTTAGTATGAAATTGATTTCAAAAGTAAAGTCTAAAACGTTTTATTTATTATTTAAAATAAAATTATAAAATCATATTAAATACTATTATTTATAAATTAAATTTCCAGTTGATTTTTCTTTTTTAATACATAAAAAAAAATGAAAAGCTTCGCGTGGCCCATCGTTATCATTATCAGCGTATCATATGATCCTTTGCGAATATATTGCATAAGAAACCACGTGCGGTTAGACTGTGATGCAAAAATTGCCACGAAAATGAAAAAAAGAAAGCCCACAGAGTCTTGTGATGTTTTTGAAAAAAAAAGTCGGGCAAAAAAGGAACGGTCGAGGAGAATTCGAGGAGAAGCGAGGACATGGCAAAGTTCCGAAAGATATTTTAGTTTAACGAATGGCTTCCATGCCTTCAGGACGGCTAAAAAAGTACGAACCTCTAGACACAAGGGACTTTGTCCCGTTCGCAGAATACGAGGAATTGTCCATCAAAAACATAAAAGAAGCCTATGAGCGATTCTACATTTTGCGATTCTAATTTTCTGGCATCAGACAGGGGGCCATCCTGTAATAAAATGGAGCAAATAAAAGGAAAAAGAGTTTCTGTATTCGCTTTCTTCAACCAAAGGAGGAAGATTTCTCACATGCAAAGAAGCAAGTACTAAAGGGGGCTACTGTGAAATCCTCACGATCCAAAGCCGTAGCACAACCTAGTACTAGGCAAGTATGTATGCCTAAGACAGTTTATCAATTTCTATCGGTGACCTAATGAACGCGGGTAAACTTGTCAAGCCACCCCAAGTCACCATATTAAAGTTAGAAATATTCAATTTCGAGACCTGCAAATGGATAGATATTCCAAGTATTGAAGTAGAATTGGAGAAAACGGCTTTCGCTAGCGGCGCTTTTAGAGATGCTTTTAAAGCAAAGTACACGAAGAAATCAACAGTATGGGTAATTAAGAAGTACTCAAAGCAATCAATTGACACAATTACTAACACACTCCACGCGTAAAAAAGTGCAAATGCACGCTGTCGCCAAAGATATAACTAATAATAAAGCCTACTTTCACGGCTTAATCGTGCATATTCTTCACTACAAGACATACACATGGAGACAGACAGATGCAGGATGACAGACAGACATACATATGAAGAAAGACAGATGCAGGATGACAGACAGACATACATATGAAGAAAGACAGATGCAGGATGACAGACAGACATACACATGGAGACAGACAGATGCAGGGTGACAGACAGACATACACATGGAGACAGCACAGACAGTTGAAAATACTGATCACACCTTTTAGCCAGTCTGGCTGGCTGGCTGTCTGGCTGACTGACTGAGTTATATGTTGTTTTTTTTTAGCTTTTGTAGGCATTTTGATGACGATTCTGTATGGGATCATCAACTATCCGTATTTAGCTTGTGTTCATGCTGAATATCCAGCTATTGGATACATCATAGGTCTTGTATATGCCTTCATCAGGTCAGTTAACTGCATGTTTTTATTTCCTTGCTCATTCACATCGATACCATTATTATCATCTTGTTGTTATCCTCACTATCATCATAATTATCAGTGTTTTAACTCATCATGATTAGCACAGAGCAGCAACACTGAAAGAGAGAGAGAGAGAGAGAGAGAGAGAGAGAGAGAGAGAGAGAGAGAGAGAGAGAGAGAGAGAGAGAGAGAGAGAGAGAGAGAGAGACCAGAGAGAGAGAGAGAGGAGAGAGAGAGAGAGAGAGACCAGAGAGAGAGAGAGAGAGACCAGAGAGAGAGAGAGACCAGAGAGAGAGAGAGACCAGAGAGAGACCAGAGAGAGACCAGAGAGAGACCAGAACATAAATGCAAGGTTTCGTTAAAATAGTTCTATTTTTCACATACTAGGTGTATTGTCAGTTTGGTTCTGTATCTGGGATGCTCATTTGATGAACAAACACGAAATATGTGGGAGCAGAGGGTAAGTTATCATTTTATTCTACTTTATTGCCTAACAATATATACATATTAGTTTGTTGAATTGTTTAACACCAACGACCTAGCTTGACAGCCAAGCAACCCAGCAACCCAGCAACCCAGCAACCCAGCAACCCAGCAACCCAGCAACCCAGCAACCCAGCAACCCAGCAACCCAGCAACTCAGCAACCCAGCAATCCAGCAACCCAGCAATCAACAAAACAATCAACAAAACAATCAACAAAACAACCAACCAACCAACCAACCAACCAACCAACCAACCAACCAACCAACCAACCAACCAACCAACCAACCAACCAACCAACCAACCAACCAACCAACCAACCAACCAACCAACCAACCAACCAACCAACCAACCAACCAACCAACCAACCAACCAACCAACCAACCAACCAACCAACCAACCAACCAACCAACCAACCAACCAACCAACCAACCAACCAACCAACCAACCAACCAACCAACCAACCAACCAACCAACCAACCAACCAACCAACCAACCAACCAACCAACCAACCAATCAAACAAACAAACAAACAAACAAACAAACAAACAAATTTGTTGTCAATCAATTGGACTGGAACATGAACAAATCAATGAGTTAATGTCCTTTTCTAGGGTATGTTATATTTGGTATATCTAAAAATGCTGATGTATCTACCATCAGTGGTTTGTACCATCCTACTCTGCGGCACCTACGCAGTTCTTCTCTTCGGACACCTAAAAGAGCATTACTCGCGTCACGTCACGTGTCACGACATCTTTGTAAGTTGTATAGTATTTTTTACAAACAAATTTGTTGTCAATCAATTGGACTGGAACATGAACAAATCAATGAGTTAATGTCCTTTTCTAGGGTTGACCAAATAATATTAATAGTGGTCTTTAAAAACGGACGTCTTAGTGTACATGAGAAATATGAAGGACTGCTATATGAAGGCGCACAATGCTATACCTTAATTTACAATCATGACAGTTTTACAGGACTTAACAGACTGCTACTTAGTTTACTATTGTTAAAGCTGTAGTGTTATCCCTGCTTGGCTCTAAATTTGTGAATATCTTTTGTCAAATATATAACACTTGAGTATTATAGTTTATGTCCGTATTTAAGAGGCTCCATTGTTTATCACAGCTGAACATAAGAGAACAAGATGAATCTGTTGCTGAAGACATTGACAAGAAACATGTTGTTATGCTGTTGGAAAACAGACTTCACAGAAAAAGGTACTCGACTCGGCTCGGCTTGACTCGGCTTGACTCGGCTTGACTCGGCTTGACTCGGCTTGACTCGGCTTGACTCGGATTGACTCGGATTGACTCGGATTGACTCGACTTGAATGGACTTGACTTGACCAACGATTTGATTTGACTTATTCACTTGACTTAGTTTGATTTGACTTGACCGGAATCGACTTTACTTGAATCGACCTGATTTGAATCGACTTTACTTGAATCGACCTGATTTGAATCAACTTTACTTGAATCGACCTGATTTGAATCGACTTAACTTGAATCGACCTGATTTCAATCAACTTTACTTGAATCGACCTGATTTGAATCGACTTTATTTGAATCGACCTGATTTGAATCGACTTTACTTAAAACGACCTGATTTGAATCGACTTTACTTAAATCGACCTGATTTGAATCGACTTAACTCGACTCGACTTATTGGACAGTTGATTTTTTCAGAGTGGCACAGGAGAATGAGCCTTGGTATGTGACTTTGAAACACAAGATCTATGTATCTCGACCAGGTATTGATATCTTAATTATTATTAGTATAGCAATGTCAAATAACCAAGGCTCGCCTAAATTGCTTATATATAGAAGTGGTATATTGAATTGAAATGCGTTCGGTGTATAAGTGAAATAAAGAAACACGAGAAAACAATTTCAATGAACATTGACAGTTTTTAACTTTCCCTTAGAGATTAATATCGCCCTGGGACCCCCATAATTGCCCTATACTACATTGCCCGGCTGCCTGTCCAGCGTGGTTGGTCCCTGTGGTGTAGTGGTTAACACATCGGACTAGAAAGTCCAAACCGTGGATTCCCAAACCGTGGAGTCCCGCCATTACTCGATCAATTGTTATTTTCCTCATGTATAGAACTGTTGGGCATTTGGAAACAGAAGAAAATACTAACTCAGCCTGACTAACTATAAGTTTCCTACTTTTCTCCCATCTCCAAGCACACACCTCCCCACTCAGTATAAGCCCCTGGTTTCCAAGTATGCATTGTTCTTTCAAGTACCTAACAGTACCTGTACTGTGCTTTCCATTGCTTTCAGACTTCAAGTTTTCAACACAGTTTCTATCAGCAGTGTTTGTGTCTTTCATATTCGTTTATCAGGTACTTATCATTGATCTTGCTGATTATTTATTTGCAATACTCCAGTTTCATGTTATCTAGTACAGACACATTAAGAGTGAGTGTCAGTAAAAGTCGAGAAAACGCCGACAGTTGTGAAAAATTCCCTCATAATTAATTGTCCAAAAGACCCTTTGGGTGAACTCTTTTCACACAAAAAAAATAGTTAGAGGTTATTGGCCGATTTTTGTTTTTGGAGAAATCGTCAAAAGTTGAAATTCCCGTCCGAGACCGTCAAACGTTTTGCCGAGATTGTTTTATATAGATATACCCAAGATATATTTCTGCCTTGAAACTAATGATTACATTTGAAAACCTTTAAATAAATATTTGATTTTTTTGTTTACAGCTCACACTTATCTTCAACATTATGATAACACTTTACAAAAAGGATTATGCTGCAAAATTGTCCCTGGTTCCGCTATTTGGTAATAATACCTTCTTTCCGAGGCAGCGGTCAATATTTTTGATGGGGTTTGGGACGGATGATCTTTTGCTTCAAATTCACAAATTGTCACAGCCCTTCCCTTAATTGGTATTCCATAACCTTCCACAAAATTCCCCACCTCCTCAAAATTCACCCCACCATAAATAATGAGTGCCTCCTTAAATTACTTTTTTTATAATCTATACATATGTTTACAATGTTAATAATTTATCATGATAATGGGAACTTTGGTTTAACATCCTTAACCGATTAGACGTGAAGGCCTCAAACCATTTGTAATTAAGAAATAGAAGACGATTTTCCGTGTTATATAGCCTGATCTAAACACGCGTGATGTTGGGAGAACACGAGAGAGCGTAGGAAAAACACGAGCCGTTAAGCGAGTGCTTTTCCAGCTCTCGAGTGTTCTCCCAACAACACAAGTGTTTAGATCAGGCTATATAACACGGAAAATCGTCTTCTATTGCTTTTATAAAATATTTTTTTAGGCTAAATTGGCATTTTAATTGCTGATAAGAATAGCAATTGTCAATACGCGCGCCATCAATAAGCGCGCGCATGTTTAGATAGCCTCATCCAACACGGTTTTTGACCAATCAGAGCGCGCGTACTATCTAAATTATTTTATAAATTAAATTACAAAGACATTACTTTTTCTCAATTATTTCAATACCCTGAGCCAACACACCGTGCGGCAGCTATATTTATTCATATATTTTCACACATATTAATAATTACTTTTTAAATGGTACTTTATTTTTTTTGTCAGACTATTTGACAGCAGCATTTGTCCTTGGTACTTTGGTTGCTGTAGTTCAACTATGTATGTTTTTACGAAGCCACAGGTATGGGAATATATTAACCATTCAAGTTCCTTAGAAGAAAAACAAATCAATTATTTGTGGAGTAGGTACCTTTTATGGCTTCAAAACATTGGCAATTATAAAGCGCAATTATAAAGGGCATGGAAAAGGGCTAGCTTATAGGGGACTATACTGAACAATGTACTTGCACATCACCTGCATATTGATTCATTAATAGTTGTCTCTGATTTCAATGATATACATGACAGATCAGATGTTCTTAGAACATACCAAACAAGAAGAGGACTACTACCAGATGAACATATCAACCCTAAAACTCTTGTGGTAAGTATGATGATGATGATGATGATGATGATGATGATGATGATGATGATGATGATGATGATGATGATGATGATGATGATGATGATGAGTAAATTTTTGATGAGTAAATTTTTGCTCTCTTGTTTAAATCTTATAGGGTAAATGTCTCCGTTTTTGTGGATATCAAATTGGCTTTACTGCTATTGGTAAGCAACTCTTGCTATTTAGTTAATAACACAGGGTATGGAATTGACTGCCTCTTAATATAAGAGCAGGCTAAAAACTCATTTTTTCAAATTAGCGTTTTATGGTTAGAACTTTTATTCTATTAAATTAACATTTATTCTTTATTTTCTATTTGTTTTATTCAACTATATTTTATTAATTGGATAATTTTATCACCCCAATAACTCATTGATTAATTCAATATATCAGATCTATCCATCAAGTTTGTTGTGAATTCTTTTAATAGGTTATCTTGTTGTGTCCATCTCCATATTTTTCCTGTTATCACCGATTTTGCTTTGCAAACTCGTAGACAGGAAGTATGGTAGAGAAGTATTACTTGAAATACTGAAACAATTGTTTCTTGCTCTACTGTAAGTATTTGTATACCCCTAGTATACACCTAGTTCAAAAAGGTTGTCATCACTAAAGGCAATATAGAGATAGGTCATTCCAAGGTTGTCTTGAAATAGAAATGGAAAATCCTCTGACATTTCAAAAATAATCTTGATAATGTCAATTCCTTTGAATTCATAATAAAACAAGAAGCCAAGAGTGTCCATGACCAGTCTCTAATGTGATTCTGTGATTCTTTGTAGTAATTGGTTAAAAAATGACATATCTGTCTTGTGAGTTGTGATTGGCTGTTTTTAAAATAATGCAAGATTTCAAAATGATGCTATTAATGATCCAAAATAGTGCAATTAATGCTTTAATCGCACACTTTTTAGCCAATCAGATTGGAGGAATTGCTTGTGATTACAAAATGGATATGATACCGTAAGTTATTAGGGTCTGTGTTATCAAGAATATTATCTCAACACTAATTACCTGCTCATGACGAGAATAAGAAGCACAAATACGTGATTCCAGCTATTCTTGGATCTGTGAATGGCCTATTTCCTATCGCCTGGTTTGTTAGTTATTGCAGTTATTGTTGTTGTTGTTATTGTTGTTGTTGCTGTTGTTGTTATTGTTGGTACAGTTATTGTTATAATTGCAGTTGCAGTTGCAGTTCCTGTTATTGTTATTGTTATTGTCATTGTTGGTACAGTTATTGTTATAATTGCAGTTGCAGTTGCAGTTCCTGTTATTGTTATTGTTATTGTTATTGTTGGTACAGTTATTGTTATAATTGCAGTTGCAGTTGCAGTTCCTGTTATTGTTATTGTTATTGTTATTGTTGGTACAGTTATTTACAGTTATTGTTATTGTTGTTGCAGTTGTTGTTGTTGTTACAGTTATTGTTATTGTTGTTACAGTTATTGTTATTGTTGTTATTGTTGTTACAGTTATTGTTGTTATTGTTGTTACAGTTATTGTTATTGTTGTTACAGTTATTGTTATTGTTGTTATTGTTGTTACAGTTATTGTTGTTATTGTTGTTACAGTTATTGTTATTGTTGTTACAGTTATTGTTATTGTTGTTATTGTTGTTACAGTTATTGTTGTTATTGTTATTGTTGTTACAGTTATTGTTATTGTTGTTATTGTTGTTACAGTTATTGTTGTTATTGTTGTTACAGTTATTGTTATTGTTGTTGTTGTTGTTACAGTTATTGTTACTGTTGTTATTGTTGCTACAGTTATTGAGTTATTGTTATTATTGTTGTTGCAGTTGTTGTTGTTGTTGTTGTTGGTACAGTTATTGTTATTGTTGCTATTGTAGTTGCAGTTCCTGTTGTTGTTGTTGTTTTTCCCTTTGCCCTGCAGCTATTTTCTAAAATTGTCAAGTAGAATTTCTTGTTGCTTTATTAAGTGTCTCCATTGTGTAAATTATGTTCTATTGCTTAATTCAGGCCTCTGGCTATATCTCCATTACTCATATGGCTTGCGGTTGCGCTGCTGTGCAAGTTTGTGTTTTGTGACAGGACATACCCTGATCTGACAGTTACCATTGACAACAGGTAACGCCATCTTGTTACGTCATTATGTCACGCCCTTTTGTCACGCCCTCTTGTCACGCCATCCTGTCACACCCTCTTGTATAGAATTTAACGTCTCCTCTTCCTTCTCTCCTCTTCTTTTGTCTTCTCATCTCATCTCTTCAATTTATTTGTCTTCTCATCTCATCTCTTCCATTCATTTATCTTCTCATCTTCTTTCTCACGGTATTTTTTATATTTCAGGCGTTTGTTTGACGTTATGTTGTATTTCTTCTTCTTCCTAAATATCTTGGTTGGATTATGGTCAGGACTGTTCCGTCTTGCTAAAGGAGCAGTTTTAGGAGTTGTTTTCCTGTGCCGACTTGACCGAACGTTAATGATGACAGGGTACAGAAAATGGGATAGAGGTAAGATGAATACTAATCATAATCATCATCGATCATAATCATACACACAGAATACTAATCACTACACACCCTAAACACATATATAATCAACAACAAACCAGTTATCTGGACAATTAACCTGCTAAACCACACACCCTAAATACATCACACATAATCATGCAATAACAAACCAGTTTATATCTGAATTAACCGACTAACGAACGAAATTGACCTTGTATTCTCTTATGTTAGGTTATATGTCATACCTTGGCTTTCTTAATGTACTGGTGGCCTTCAGACATCCCGTCATGCTTTGTTTCTGCCAGATTTTAATTGATGAAAGACGCAAAGTGTATGCAGGTGAATTGATGATACAAATGAACAGACTCCTGGACAGACCTAATTGAGGGGAAGGAAGGAAGGAAGGAAGGAAGGAAGGAAGGAAGGAAGGAAGGAAGGAAGGAAGGAAGGAAGGGAGGAAGGGAGGATTTGTTTCAGATTATCATTATCAATACAATCATAATTTTTATTATCATCGTGGTCATTATTATCATCAAAGTGATCATCACCATTATCATATCACTATTACCACGTTCACCACCAACGCAATTCAACAAGTTTTCTTTTTGTCTTTGCAGCCTATCCTACAAGTGAAAGACCACGTGTTTCAACTACAGCTCTCAATCGTTGGTTTCTAGCTGTACTGCTAATACGCAACCCAAGCCTTGTTCGTTACAGAATGCACGAAATGTTGAGGGTTAATAGAGGCTACTCCCCAGAAAATACAGACACAGCTACCATCGTCTTAGAAGAGGCAAACATGCCCATTGAAAGGATCAAAAGTGTGAATTTACTAGTTTTGTAGAGTAGAATAGAGAGCAGAACTAGAACCTAGTTTTGTAATGTCTACCATTGAGAACATTTAGTATGAAGACCATGTAGGTTATTGTTGACATATTTATTGTTGACATATTTATTGTTGAGATATTTAGTATTGCTTATAGTATATAGAATGTTGATATTGATTTGTTATGTCAAGTTGCCCACAATCGATTGCTTTTCACCTTCGAGCGACCCCGTGGGCTACCCCCTTTGTCCAAGTGGTAGCGGTGATCGGCGCTCCCTTAATGGTTGAGAATATTTCGGTACCATTTAGGGTTCTGGCTCAAAACTCAAATACGTAACATGACTGCGTACCTGTAAGGGTCATTTTTACTTGTATTGGCTTTGTTTGTTAAAACAAGCTTAGCGGCCAAGAACATCACACAGTTGTACCCTTAATTAGGGTATGAAATGAACGTATCAAAGATATGCCTATTGTTCTGTTGAAACCTCAACCTGTTAAAAAGAAAGCACGCGCGCGCTAATCAAAGTCTTTTGTTACTTCTCACCTACAATACCATATATATGGTAATGGTATTGTTTTGAAGATTGCATACGGTATTTCTGATACGACATATTTCTTTGACAGTTCTCATATTAAGTTATCCGTACCTTTTAGGGGTCATTTGAAATCGGTCGCCAATCATTCCTACTCTCCTACCACTTGAACAAAAGGAGTACCCCTCCCCCCACTATGGTTTAGGTTTTCTGCATGTTTTGCAGGTTCTTGTAAGCGACTGTGACTTTGTACCGGTCCGAGGCTGGTCGCTTACGAGACAGTCAACTGTTTTTAGAAAATCACGAGGTATATTTTAGACAGATTTACTAATACCCATTGGAAAATAATTTGTACTACTAATTCATGATAGAGTGTGTTTCACTAACAAGTGAAACAAAGTGTATTAGTTAAAGTGTGATAGTCGATCAAATAACAACAAAAGAACACAATGGAATTAAGGTGCATTAAAGAGTAATAATACACTAATTATAAAGTGTGTTTCAATGGTCTAAATCCTTTGTTTGCTATTATCTAATTGGCACTAGCTATTACTAATGTCGCTGCCAAAGACAGTACTCCAAATAACGTAAAAGACTCCTTTATTACATCTTTTCTTCGATTATAATTTGTACAGTAAACAACCCGATAACAGGCACTCAAAAACCGCCATGTTGTAAAACCTTGACTGGACTGGACTGAGAAAACCTGGACTGTACTGAGAAAACCTGGATTGCTGTAAAACCTGGACTGAGAAAACATTGACTGAGAAAACCTGGACTGTTGTAAAACCTGGACTGTTGTAAAACCTGGACTGAGAAAACCTGGATCTTATTTGCGCTCTCCTAGCCTCAATTTAGTGCGTAAAATATGCCGACATTTTTATAAAACTCGTGGGATTTCAAAGTATTTTATAACCCGGACTTACATTTTCACGAGCTAACACAGAATGAGTGAATATACTAAGCGGTTTCGAGGCTAATACGGCACCATTCAAGTAATTCGTAAGATAAGCTTATTAACAAAGCTTAAAAGGTTGATTTTACATGTAATTTCGCAAACCTTGATTGAAATATTTACTTCAATAAAGAGAAAGCATGTACTACTTTAATTCACTGCTAATCTTGAAAACGGATGGAAGAATTGTCGTTTAAATTAGGCAGAATTCAATGAATAATTCAACACTTACCCTATACACGAGAATCAGCCATCTTGAAGCCGCCTTCGATCAAGATGAGGGTAGATACCGAGGGTAGATACTTCATGCCGATGACGTGAAGTTACATGTTTGAGTTTATGAAAGGCTTTTTCGGCTATGTTTATTATTGTTATTATCATTATTATTTATTATCGTTTATTATTATTATTTTCTCAGTCCAGGTTTTACAATAGTCCAGGTTTTACAACAGTCCAGGTTTTCTCAGTCCAGGTTTTACAACAGTCCAGGTTTTCTCAGTCCAGTTTTTTTTCTCAGTCTAGTCAAGGTTTCTCAGTCCAGTCCAGTCAAGGTTTTACAACATGCCTCAAAAACCATGTGCTTTTCTTCTTTTATGTAATCAATAATATTTTGTGTTCGAGGGCACTCCGACAGCCACAGGGAACCCAAAAATAGAAATATAAACAAAATTACAAACAAATATTAAATCAGTCTAGTTAGTCTGAATTTTCTGAGTGTTTGGTGGTGACAACTAATTAGTACTATTTGTTTCAAGGGTTTAGAGGGATTTTCGTACGATCGTGCAAGAAAATAGACCATTTAGTTTGTGGTAGTTGATAAAGAACAAAAGAAAACTATTGGTTTAGTGTTTACTACTAACTATTAGATTGCCTATTCTTTCACGGTCATTTGAAAATCACTCTGTAGTCAGTCCCTACCCATCCCACCTTGTGTTTTATATCTTTGCGTGACATCCAATAAAAACATTGTTCGCGTGACAGATTTGCTGTCATGCATGGAAACCAAAAGCGCTTCCGAAAATTATCATAAGTAAGCTGCCACTGTTGAAGCACTTACCGTTATTTTCTTGATATCAAGACTCAAATGTACCTCCAAATTCATCCCAAGTTCTTTTGGAATAGCAGAAAGGTGGACTAGTTCTGATAATGTCTTCAAAGTAAGTAATATTTCACACAACATTCAGGGCTTATTGATCAATATTTGCATGCATCAGTGTAGACCAGACCAGACAATGTAAATAAATAGTTCGTGTGAATTTCCTTTACAAAATTCATTCTTTGGTCGTGAAGACGATCAGCTAATTTTGCTTGACAAGTTTTCTTTGACAATTTAATTGCTCACTGTGGTAAAATAATAATTAATAATTAACAATTTACTACATTTATATACTCTATGGCGCTTCACAATCTACTACAATTAAAAGTATTAAGTAAAATGTCGTCGAAAGCTCGTCATTATGGTTACAAATACACCTATAAAAAGATACGACACTCTTTTGAAAAAGGGCAGGAGACAGATATTTTTTAACCCTTACAGATACCGCACAAAAAAAGAAAACTATTCGGTGGTATCACTGACCCTTAAACATAACAAATTGCTGAGTTTTACCATTCGTGCTGGAGCGTAAAATATAACTTTTTGTATTAAAAGATTAATTTTATATATCCACCTTAAGTTGATTTAATAATAGTTAATATTAACTATAATTTAATGAAGTGAACCCAAACAATAAGTAAGTATCTGATGTGCAATTACTTTATCAGTTGTGCTGTTCTAATAAAAGCTTTTACAAATTGAGCTTGTGAGCTTAAAAATGGCAAAAATTGTGACCCGTTACAACTGGCTATCACCGGAAAATTCACTCTTTCCCTGTGAGTACAAAACTCAGCTTTTGATACAGTACAAAGTAGATAGAAAAGAACAACATACCAAAATTTCAAACGAAGCGATCAATTTTTTCCTCATAAAAAGTTCTGCTAAACGTTCGAAATGTGCTTTCTTCCTATGCTCTGACACGCCGATGACCGTTGAAATTCGCCATCCTCAAAACCTCCTTAAATGGCCACCAAAACCCAAGAAAACCACACAAAAACGTTTATAAACTCATAATCTTTTATTATCTAAAAAAAATTTACTGACTAAAGAAAATATTTCAAACGGGACCATATTTGAATATCCCCAGTATTGAACTTCGAACGAGCCGTTAAATACCACAGGAAGCCCAGAACCACAGATTGATACTGTGGGAAACCTGTGGTGAAACTACGTGACAAAATGAGCCTTGTGTGATGCAGCAGTTTTTCGTCACAAAAGTAAAATCACTAGCTACTAGTAGTGCAAGAATATATTCAAACTCGCATAAAATGATGTAAGTTCAATGTCGCAAGGTAGTGCCAATGTCAAAAGTTGAACTCCAATGTCGCGTTGTAAAACTCCAATGCCGCATTGCGACTCTCAAATGTCGAACCGCGGACAACAAACATAAAATGCACACCAAAGATAAAATGTGCAAATACGAATTTTGGCGGGGGGATATAACGCCATATCTAAGTATACTTGTCGACGAACCCGCTACAACAGGTTGGGCAACCCGATCTAGCGGGTTTGCTGTCATCCCGTTGCAAGAGCGGGTTCGGCTGTAGCGGGTTGACCAACCGGTTGTAGCGCATTCGTCGACAAGTATACTTAGAGAAATTGAAAGATTCTCAAGCCGTTCTATAGCGAGTTGTGATAACCCGTTGTAACGAGTTACAAGTTTGCCAATTGTGTGGTGTTTTCTTTTTATTAAACATTTAAAACACAGTTTACAATATTCACATCTATAATAAATGTATTATAAGTAATACCATGGCACTGAGGGATATTAGTGATTAAATGTCCCCGAAGCAGAGGGAAGTTTAGTGGACTTTTACTAAACTTCCCGAGGCTGAGGGACATTTAATCACTAATATCCCGAAGAAGTCATGCTATTAGTTTGTAATACCATGATCACCTCGGATTCTTTTGTCTTCCGAGGGGTTTACAAACCCGAATTTTCCTCATGCATACAACATGAGGGAAATTTAGAAGACAAAGAAATCCTTTGTCTTTTACTAAATTTCCCTCTATATTTAATTTATGCAAGGGAAATTTCGTAAAAGACAAAGGATTTCTTTGTCTTCTAAATTTCCCTCATGTTGTATGCATGAGGGAAATTTAGGAGACTATCCCCCAATGGTCCCTCATCATAACAATCATCGAGACTATTCCTGGATCGCTTCGACCCAGTTGAAAATGTTTAACATAAAGGACCCTGTACTACACACAAGTCCATACTCTAACACTTGTGGGACTCATTAAGTAACTATGCGCATGCGTTGACTACATTGAAGTATAGTATGTCATGCGTGTTTATGCAAACAAACTATAATGAATGCATGGTGGTATAATTCGGCATTGTCTCATTTAACAAAAGCAACTATTTTAAAAGTATGCCGAAAATCAACAGCTTTGTAAAAGTTTATAATTTATGCTTCTATGAAAACTAACATGTATTTCCTAACAGTAGTTAGTTCCTCGGTAATCATGGTATTACAAAGTAATACCATGGCACTCGGGAAATTAGTGATTAAATTTCCCCGAATACCTCGGGAAAATTTGTGAAAGTCCCTCGGGTTGCGCCCTCGGGACTTCAACAAATTTTCCCTCGGTATTCGGGGAAATTTAATCACTAATTTCCCTCGAGCCATGGTATTACTTATAATAAATGATTTTATTTGCGCTTTATAAATTGTTATCATTATATTATTATATGCGATATTAATGAATTAAATATACTTACACAAAACACAAGAATATAATAATATATAATATATAATAATATACTTTCGTTTTATAAAATTTTATAAAATTGGTTTATTTCCTATTTTTGAGCTAATGGGATCGATTGTAAGAGGTTCCTATTTTTGAAGGTGAGACTCTATTTATTTCATTATTTTTTTTTAGCAATCTTTTCTTCAATTTCATTGTATTGTTTTAATTTCCCAATTAAGCTAGTATATCTTATTTTCGGCTTTTTATTATTCCATACAAAATTATTGATCTCCTTTTCAACTATCTCGATGAGATAGGACATGTTTTTTTGAGTACACAAATAATAACTGTCAGATCTTGTGGTGTTGTTGACCTAACCCAGGAAATGAATATGAATCTCAAGCAACGTGAAAATTCAGGCTACGAATCTCAGGCTAGCTTCACTTTGGCCGAGTCCCCCTCTGGGTTTTAGAGTCCCTGTGTTTGTCGTTCGGAATCTCGACATGGCTGAGAAGTATACCACTTGAAAACACTCATTAATTTATTGATTTGTTATCTTTAAGCTGTCTCGTTGAAGAATACAGTTATGACGTGGGATTGTTGGGACCAGCGGTAAGAACTAGTTCATTTGATAGACACAAGACAGACAGACAAATAGACAATTAACTACGCTCGTTGTTCCACTTGAGTTTTGAATATTTTTTGTCGCTATCTATGATCAATAACAGGACAGACAATGAAAAACTATGTGCGATTTGTTAAATATACAATAGATTACTTTACATTATAAATTATACTAGTTACAAAGTTTATTAAATAATTTAAAGTTTTGTTTTAAATTCCTTGAGTGTCTTTGAGGTTTTAAGACAGCCAACAGGCAGACAGACAGCTTACAAGGAGACAGACAGACAATCAGACAGACAGACAGACATTTGTTTTTTTTGTTGTAGATGATAATAATCCTTGTGTTGGGCTTCATGAAGAAGAGAGTTAAGTTGAAACCTGACCTATTGAATGGACGACCAGGTCTACCCATGTGAGTTATGCACATTATTATAACATCATACTTTATACATAATGTTCACACCCTCCCCTCCCTACAAGCTTTTGCTCTCACAATTCCCTCCCTACATTGTTTGTTACACCTTCCACCACCTACAAGATTTTGTACACACCCTCCCCTCCCTAGAAAACTTCGCTCTCATCCTCTCCACACTTTTTGCGCTCTCTCCTCTCCTTACATACTTTGTTCAAAACCTCCCCTCCCTACACACTTTGAACACACCCTCCCCTCCCTATTCACTTTGTACACACCCTTCCCTCTCTACACACTTTGTACACACCCTCCCCTCCCTACACACTTTATACACGCCCTCCCCTCCCTACACACTTTATACACACCCTCCCCTCCCTAATGGCATTCTTTGTCATGTTTACAGGCCTGTGGACTTTGTTGGCAAAGAAAGAAACAAGTTGATTATCATTCTTGCATTTGCATTTGCAACAGCCTCCTCCTGCTTTGCAATGTTTTTTCAAACATTGTTTCCAAACTTTACTATGAGCAGTGCATCTAAGAACTTACCTAAAACACCATACATGAAAGGTAAAATACTGGTTATACCAAAACACAGGATGGCAGACAGACATTTACTGATAGTAGTTGACATTGATGTACCAAACATTAACCAAAACACTGTTTATTATTATATTACTTGTTGGACTACCTGTGTAAGTGCCCGCGTAGGTCTGCGGAGATTCGTTCTTAGTTGTGAAGGTCAGCAGTATGGTGGCCCATGGTTATCATCCATTTTTACACTATACTTTTCGAATTCCATTTCCATTTTGATTCTTATTTTAATTTCCTTTTCCATTTCCATTGTGATTTCTATTTTAATTTTGAATTCATGTTCAATTTTAGTATGAAATTGATTTCAAAAGTAAAGTCTAAAACGTTTTATTTATTATTTAAAATAAAATTATTAAATAATATTAAATACTATTATTTATAAATTAAATTTCCAGTTGATTTTTCTTTTTTAATACAAAAATTATCTCGCTTGGCAAGCCCATTAAAAAAAATGAAAAGCTTCGCGTGGCCCATCGTTATCATTATCAGCGTATTCCATGATCCTTTGCGAATATATTGCATAAGAAACCACGTGCGGTTAGACTATGATGAAAAAATTGCCACGAAAATGAAAAAAAGAAAGCCCAAAGAGTCTTGGGATGTTTTTGAAAAAAAAGTCGGGCTAAAAAGGAACGGTCGAGGAGAATTCGAGAAGAAGCGAGGACATGGCAAAGTTTCGAAAGATATTTTAGTTTAACGAATGGCTTCCATGCCTTCAGGACGGCTAAAAAAGTACGAACCTCTAGACACAAGGGACTTTGTCCCGTTCGCAGAATACGAGGAATTGTCCATCTAAAACATAAAAGAAGCCTGTGAGTGATTCTACAAGACCCCAACAGGATCGTGTGATTTTCTGGCATCAGACAGGGGGCTGTCCTGTAATAAAATGGATCAAATAAAAGGAAAAAAAGTTTCTGTATTCGCTTTCTTCAACTAAAGGAGGAAGATTTCTCACATGCAAAGAAGTAATTACTAAAGGGGGCTACTGTGAAATCCTAACGATCCAAAGCCGTAGCACAACCTAGTACTAGGCAAGTATGTATGCCTAAGACAGTTTATCAATTTCTATCGGTGACCTGATGAACGCGGGTAAACTTGTCAAGCCACCCCAAGTCACCATATTAAAGTTAGAAATATTCAATGTCGAGAGCTGCAAATGGATAGATATTCCAAGTATTGAAGTAGAATTGGAGAAAACGGCTTTCGCAAGCGGCGCTTTAAATTAGAGGTGCTTTTAGAGCAAAGTGCACAAAGAAATCAACAGTATGGGTAATTAAGAAGTACTCAAAGCAATCAATTGACACAATTACTAACACACTCCACGCGTAAAAAAGTGCAAATGCACGCTGTCGCCAAAGATATAACTAATAATAAAGCCTACTTTCACGGCTAAATCGTGTATATTCTTCACTACAAGACATACACATGGAGACAGACAGATGCAGGATGACAGACAGACATACACATGAAGAAAGACAGATGCAGGATGACAGACAGACATACACATGGAGACAGACAGATGCAGGATGACAGACAGACATACACATGGAGACAGACAGATGCAGGATGACAGACAGACATACACATGGAGACAAACAGATGCAGGGTGACAGACAGACATACACATGGAGACAGACAGACAGTTAAAAATACTGATCACACCTTTTAGCCATTCTAGCTGGCTGTCTGGCTGAGTGACTGAGTTATATGTTTTTTTGTTAGCTTTTGTAGGCATTTTGATGACGATTCTGTATGGGATAATCAACTATCCGTATTTAGCTTGTGTTCATGCTGAATATAAAGCTATTGGATACATCATAGGTCTTGTATATGCCTTCATCAGGTCAGTTACCTGCATGTTTTTATTTCCTTGCTCATTCACATTGATACCATTATTATCATCTTGTTGTTATATCCTCACTATCATCATAATTATCAGTGTTTTAATTTATCATTATTAGCATAGAGCAGCAACACTAACAGAGAGAGAGAGAGAGAGAGAGAGAGAGAGAGAGAGAGAGAGAGAGAGAGAGAGAGAGAGAGAGAGAGAGAGAGAGAGAGAGAGAGAGAGAGAGAGATAAGAACATAAATGCAAGGTTTCGTTCTGAGTTAAAATAACTCTATTTCTCACATACTAGGTGTATGGTCAACTTGGTTCTGTATCTGGGATGCTCATTTGATGAACAAACACGAAATATGTTGGAGCAGAATGTAAGTTATCATTTTATTCTACTTTATTGTCTACCAAGATATACATAATAGTTTGCTGAATTGTTTCACACCAACCAGCTAGCTTGACAGCCAACCAACCCACCAACCCACCAACCCACCAATCCACCAACCCTCCAAACCACCAACCCACCAGCCCACCAACCCAACCCAACAACCCAACAACCACCAACCCACCAACCCACCAACCCACCAACCTACCAACCCTCCAACCCACCAACCCACCAACCCTCCAACCCACCAACCCACCAACCCAACAGCCAAACAACCCAACAACCCAACAATTAACCAAACAAACAAACAAACAAATTTGTTGTCAATCAATTGGATTGGAACATGAACAAATAAATGAGTTAATGTCTTTTTCTAGGGTATGTCATATTTGTTATATATAAACATACTGATGTATCTACCATCAGTGATTTGTACCATCCTACTCTGCGGCAGCTACGCAGTTCTTCTCTTCGGGCACCTAAAACAGCATTACTACAGTCACGCAACTTGTCACGACATCTTTGTAAGTTGTATAGTATGTTTAGACTAGTGTTGACGAGTGTGAGCCAAATAATATTAATAGTGGTCTTTAAGAACGGACGTCTTAGTGTACATGAGAAATATGGAGGACTGCTATATATAGGCGCACAATCCTATACCGTAATTTACAATTATGACAGTTTTACAGGACTTAACAGACTGCTACACAGTTTACTATTGTGAAAGCTATAGTATTTTCCCTGCTTGGCTCTAAATTTGTGAAGATCTTTTGTCAAATATTACAGCGATGATAAAAAACGTGACACTTGAGTATTATAGTTTATGTCCGTATTTAAGAGGCTCCGATGTTTATTACAGCTGAACATAAGAGAACAAGATGAATCTGTTGCTGAAGACATTGACAAGAAACATGTTGTCATGCTGTTTGAAAACAGATTACACAGAAAAAGGTACTTGACTTGACTTGATTGATTTGACTTGACTTGACTTGACTTGACTTGACCTAACCTGACCTTGACTTGACTCGAATCGACTTGTCTTTTCTTATTGACTTTAATTGACTTTAGTCAGGGAGCAGGGAGTCGAAAATGGAAATTTTGGTTCAACCATCACCACAGAAAAGGTTTGACACTTGATTTTGGTAGATAATGACCTCCTCAACAATGCTAGGTAGTTCGTAGAGTTGAATGTGGTATACGTTCCAAGATAAGGCGGTGTTTTCGTATCCAGTCCCTTCATCCCCACGGACTCCAGACTACACGTTGTAATGCCGTTTATTTTGCTTTTTCTTCTTGAACAAAAATAAAAGTGGGCCATTATCTAAATACCTGATAATATCTACAGCAGCAGAACATACAACAGGGTAAATCATGTCACGTGACAGGACACGTGACCTGTAAAATGAGGGAAAAGGCAGTAAACGTGTAAAATATTTGCATATTTGCATATTATATAATGAAAATGACAATATAGTATCTTGACCGACGATTTGATTTGACTTATTCACTTGACTTAGCTTGATTTGACTTGACCTGAATCGACTTAACTCGACTCGACTTATTGGACAGTTTTTTTTTTTCAGAGTGGCACAGGAGAATGAACCTTGGTATGTGACTTTGAAACACAAGATATATGTATCTCGACCAGGTATTGATATCTTTATTATTAGCCAAATAACCAAGGCTCGCCTAAATTGCTTATATATAGAAGCGGTATATTGAACTGAAATGCGTTCGGTGTATCAGTAAATAAAGATACACGAGAAAAAATTCAATGAAAATTGACATTTTTCAACTTTCCCTTAGAGATTTTAAAATATCGTTGCCCTGTACTATACATTGTCCGGCTGCGTGTCCAGCGTGATTGGTCCTTGTGGTGTACAGTGGTTAACACATCGGACGTCCCGCCAATAAGGGCAATATATATTTTTTTCATGTATTTCTATATATAGAGCTGTTGGGCATTTGGAAACAGAAAAAAAAAATACTAACAGACCTGACTGATCAGTAATTATAAGTTTCATACTTTTCTTCAAGTATATCTATATACCTGTGCTTTCCATTGCTTTCAGACTTCAAGTTTTCAACACAGTTTCTATCAGCAGTGTTTGTGTCTTTCATATTCGTCTATCAGGTACTTATCATTGATCTTGTTTAGAAAGTAGACGTAGCTCTACGTAGCACACATGTTACGTTATTTCCTGTACGTACCTTTAAGGGTCATTTTAGGGTTCTGACTCAAACGTCAATTATGTAACATGACTCCCGTACCTGTAAGGGTCAGCTTTACTGTTCTTTGTGACTAAAGAAATATCAGCTTTTAGAGGTTGAAATCAACAAGGGTTTGGCATTTTTTTAATTTATGCGTACCTTTTAGGGTTCATTTTCAAAACCGCCAATCACCCCTACTACTTGGACAAAGGGAGTCCCCCGGGGATTTTCACATTTTGAATTTGTTTTATTTGCAGCTAACACTTTTCGGCGTCATTTTCATAACAATCATAACACCCCAAAGAAAGGTATTTGCAGCAACAAAGCTTGGAAAGATTCTTATACTTCTTTTGGGTAAATAGTTGTTTTTTTATATTTTATAATTAGAGTTGTGTTCACTAACCCGTGAAACAAAGTGTATTAGTTAAAGTGTATTAGTCAAATAACAACAAAAGAACACAATGGAATTAAGGAGTTGTTCTCACTAACCCGTGGAACAAAGTGTATTAGTTGAAGTGTAATAGTCAAACAGAACACAATGGAATTAGGGACGGACAATTAGGTAATTGAGGGGAAGGGGAGCTTATCAAAAATAACAAGGATTTGCAACTGTATAACTGACTGGTAAGTCTTGCAAATCAGCTTTAGAAGCCCCTATCAATTTTGATAATTTTAACAAATTCTCATAGGCTTTGTTTCAAAGATACTCAGCTAAAACGTTCGGGAATGTTTATTATGACATTCTCCTATTTCAATTCTGGAATTCATGCATTTTGTGCTACTCCTACTGTTTTGATTAAAATGGCCTTTTGTATTCGTCAATATATACATATAATACATATTGAAAATACATATTGAACATCATAAATTAGCACCTTATCGACATTATTTTTTCCATCCTCTTTATTATCATCATGTTTTAAATGATATATATACTTTGATGTTTTCTTTCGTTAGACCATTTTACAGCGGCGCTTCTCCTTAGTAGTTTGGTTGCTGTAGTTCAGCTATGTATGTTTTTACGAAGCCACAGGTAAGGACCAGGATGCATTAATTTGCTAAAAGTATTTTAAAAGTTGATGTCACTTATTTCTATATTTTTTTTACACGATACAGATCGGATGTTCTTAAAACATACCAAACAAGAAGAGGATTACTACCAGATGAATATATCAACCCTAAAACTCTTGTGGTTAGTATGATGATGATGATGATGATGATGATGATGATGATGATGATGATGATGTGATGATGGTGTTGGTGGTGATGATGATGATGATTATGGTGGTAGTGGTGGTGATGATGATGATGATGATGATGATGATGATGATGATGATGATGATGATATGATGATGGTGTTGGTGGTGATGATGATGATTATGGTGGTGGTGGTGGTGATGATGATGATGATGATGATTATGGTGGTGGTGGTGGTGGTGATGATGATGAAGATGATTATGGTGGTGGTGGTGATGATGATTATGGTGGTGGTGGTGGTGATGATGACGATGATGATGATTATGGTGGTGGTGGTGGTGGTGATGATGATGAAGATGATTATGGTGGTGGTGGTGATGATGATTATGGTGGTGGTGGTGGTGATGATGACGATGATGATGATTATGGTGGTGGTGGTGGTGGTGATGGTGATGAAGATGATTATGGTGGTGGTGGTGATGATGATTATGGTGGTGGTGGTGGTGATGATGATGATTATGGTGGTGGTGGTGGTGGTGGTGGTGGTGGTGGTTGATGATGATGATGATTATGGTGGTGGTGGTGGTGGTGGTGGTGATGATGATGATGATTATGGTGGTGGTGGTGGTGTTGGTGGTGATGATGATGATGATTATAGTGGTGGTGGTGGTGATGATGATGATGATGATGATGATGATGATGATTATGGTGGTGGTGGTGGTGATCATGATGATGATGATCGCTGCTATTACCAATCATAATATTACTGTCCCCTAAGCGGAAAATGTCCGCATCTTATTCCAATAAACCCGCCCATTGTACCACCAAACGAATTCCATAAATGCTAAGGACAGGTAATTGTGGGTGCAATAGGGGGTAAATTGGTACGAGAATTTAAATGCTTGCAAAACTAGAAATCAAAGTCGTCTCGCAGCGATCTCACCTCGGCCGCCATCTTGGATTATCATTGACACAGGGAGCCCAATCATTACAAAGAGCAGCCAAGCGTTAACAAAAGTAGTGGATTTTTCACGGCTACCGCGACTACTACTAATAATACTGTTAGCTACCTATGCTATAAACTTACACATTAATTCAAGAGAGTAAATTTACACTCTCTTCCTTAAATTTTAAAGGGTAAATGTCTTCGTTTTTGTGGATATCAAATTGGCTTTACTGCTATTGGTAAGCAAACCTCGCTATTTAGTTAATACATATATACAAAACTAAACGATTGACTGATTTACAGACTGATTGACTGACTAGCTTTGATTGACTGATTGACAGAATGATTGATTCATCCAATGACTATCCACCATATATCCATTAATTTATTTATTCTCCCATCCATCAGTGAAATAAAAACCGTCACGCAGGCTATATCTTATCCTATCTCGTCTCGTCTCGTTCAATTATCCCATAATTTCATACCTCATCAAGTTTGTTGTGAATGCTTTTGATAGGTTATCTTGTCGTGTCCATCTCCATATTTTTCCTGTTATCACTGGTTTGGTTATGCCAACTTGCAGACATGCTATATGGTACACGCCGGGCCTACGCGCGCTCAAAAAGGCCGGGGTTTATTTCACTGTCCGCCATATTGGACGTTTGCCATTTTTTGGGAGACTGGGTACGAATTTCCGAACCAACGGTTGCATAATCTTTAATAGCTCCGGAGCGTGATCGATCGATTCCTATCTTCAATCGATTGATAGGACTTGACAAAGCAACCATTGAACAAGCGGTCAGCTTGATGGCGAGCAAAAAAAAGTTTGTTTTTAGTTCTTTTTGAGCCAACTTCAATGACACGAAAAGTCATTCGAATGAAATTTGTTTGAAAAGCACATTTTGACCCTTGTTTTTTCTTTTTTGTGCTGTACTTTTATATGAAATATTTTATTGTGTGATCATCGTTGGTCTTTCGCCGAGTATGCCTTCTTTTTAGTTTTTTGTGTTTGGACTTCATTATTTTTATATCGCTGGTTTTCGCACGACGTTTTCAAGTATACGTTGCCAAGATTCAAAGTTGGAGACTACATGAGGGAGAGGAAGATGGTTCGAAAGCAAGTTATCATGAAGAAGCGAAAGCTAGAAACCGAATTGCAGTCCATCGATGCACAGATAGAAGGAGAAGGAGTTGAAGGCAAAGACCGACAGACTTCGCTATCTAGATACGAAGGTATGCATTATAGTTAGAAATATTAGCTATCTTGGGGATTGGCCTTTAAATTTGAGCGGTATTTTTTTTTACACGAAGAGGCAGGGTCGCACGATGTTTACTATAAAAGTGAAGTTTACCAAGCTTTAATAATTAAGACTTACATGTACCGGATAGACTATCAAAGTACTCTTACATTTTCATATTTTGTGTTGCTTTCTTTACTTTGATGTTTTATCATTATATTTTACATAATTAGACGTTTCATAGCAAGCACAGGCACCCCAAGCTCAAATCATTCTATCAATAATCAAAACACTCCACTCGATATCATGGGAGTAGACATTATCTAATAAAAACAACAACATTTATTTGTTTTTATTCACATTTTGATGAAATGAAGCTAGAGTTAGGCGAGTTTTGATTTATTATTGACATGATACACATACAAATTAAGGACAGTTATAACTTTTGGCTGCTATAATGTACGAGTCAAATCCAAAGGTGCCCATCCCCCCCCCGGGCAAACCCCGGGCATTTGACAAGACTTGGGTTCCGTATAGTGGGGAATTTGACGCCGATTAGCTACTTGAACGGGCGGGCATTTGACGAGTGTCGGCCATCTTTAAAAATACCCAGAAAGCATTGGAGTCCTAACCACAGGTAGCCCATGATCAGGCAAAAGTCACACGGGAACGGAAACGAAAAGCAAAGAATTGATAGATAGTTTTTCCTTGTTATACACCTATCTCAAAAAACGTCAGAAAGAATTGGCGATTGACGAACAGCGATTGCAAAGGAGCTCTGTTCTTTCACAAGTAAAATTAAATTGACGAAGTATAAATGCTTGTCTTTGTGTTTTAGAGTCGAAAAGTGCAAAGAAAATCCAAGTTCTTTCAGTTTTTAAGATAGATTTGTGAATTATATCGAGATCCATCTTTCGGTCGTGCAATCACCAATCAAAAATTGCCAATAACCATTCTCTTCTTCAACGTTTTTTAAAATTTCCCTTCATATTTGATTGTACAAGTTTTGTCTACCATGTTCATGAGACGTCATGTAGTAGAAGGAAGTTTAAGTATTTTCTTTTCTACTTAAAGTAAAATTTGAGTTTATCACTGACTCGAGCTCGAGGGGCGGGCATTTGACCATTCTGTTGTTTCAATAGTGGGGCATTTGACTGTTCAGTTTGCCCAGATGGTGGGGAATTTGACCAATTTTTTTTCAAAAAGTCAAATGCCCGGGGGTTTGCCCGGGGGGGGGGATGGGCACCTTTGGATTTGACTCGTACATAACTGCCTGTTCTTTTATTATGATAATTATGGATACACTGTACATGTAATGCAAGCTACACCAGTTATTTATGTAATTACTGATAATAGTTTTGTTTATGTCACAGGTACATGTATGATACATATCTTAATAGACATGTACAAAGGAAGACAAAAGAAGGTCTGTTACGCCCCAAAATGTAATAACTCGCACAAAATGTAATAGTAACACAAAATGTAATAACTTCTGACGCAAAATGTAATAGTAACGCAAAATGTAATAACTTTTGACGCAAAATGTAATAAATTGCTTAACGCAAAATGTAATAACTTTGACGCAAAATGTAATAGGTGTGTTTAACGAAAAATGTAATAATTTTGACGCAAAATGTAATAACTTTACAGCTAAAGAAAATATCAAGCATATCCACTTCAGTATAGACACTGTAACGATGATATCATTAATTTGACGTCATCAACCACGTGATACTGGGATGTAAGAATTATTGCACACATTCATTACTAATTTATTTTACACTTTGTATCACATTACAAATTGTTTAATAGAATACTTGCATTAAGGGCGGGCCATTTCATTTGTGATGGGGTAGGTTGTGTGTATGTGCGGAAGGGGGGGGGGGGGGAGGGGGGGTTGTGGGGGATCCCAATTCCTCCAAAAAAAAATATTGAGCAAGGCTTTAACACTTAAAGAGATCAAGCATGACCAATCAAGGCGATAGGTCTTCAAAATGAGCGACATTTAAAGAAAACTGCTGGAATAACTGAAGAATTTTAGACTTGAAATTAGACATATTAGGATAAGAGAGATTAGGATAACAGAGTAACTGTTTAGAATCAGAATCAAGACAGTTGAAAAGGGAAGCTGAACTTCTCGTTTTTATACAATTTTGTATTCATGTATACAAGGAGAACTCTCATCAATGCATTGTTTGAAGTCAATTTTGATAGCACAAGTAACCCAGTAGTAATAATTTCTCTACTGAAACAACAGAGTTTTCAATTTTAAACTGCATTCTGTTATATAGGACAGGATCTGTCAAAAACAATATCTGTTGGGGAAAATTAAAAGAAAGCCAATGTATAGTTCTGTCACTGTCTCCGTATCTAGACATTTGTCTCGCCACATCGTGAGAACCTTCGTAGTGATTACTTCAGTCCTTGTCTTAAAATGGCTAACATTTTGATTGCAAGTTTGCTCGTTATAAGCATTTTCTGTAATCTAGAGGTTGTCTCTATTTCATCTCTCGATGAAGAGACATATAGGATATTTTATGAGCTTTTGAAAGGGGAATTCTACGTCCCGATGAATGAACGCACGACAAAAATCAACTCGGCACTGGTTAGGTTTTGGAGAAACCGCAAGAATTTATCTTTGCAAAGAGAACAAATATGTTTTCAGGGCAAGCCAGTGTTGAAAAAAGATGATGTCTCTAGAACAGTCACGAGAGCTTTCAAAAACACTAAAGGTACTTTTGTAATAACCTGAATTTCAAATGTTAATTTGTTGCCTTCAGTTTATCCATGTTTAAACAAAAGAAGCATTTTTTTCATGTCATACTCTGTTAGATTCTTATATATTTGTTACTTTATTGGAAATGTTTCAGCTTTTAATGGTGGGAGACTTATTATGCCAGCGTAAACTTTGATTAACACGCTTTTTAAATGTGGTACGGATAGTCATGACAATTTAATATTTGAGATTATTTCTCAAAGTGAAAACAAGGTAAAATCAAAATTTACATACAATGCAACGTATGACATCGAAGAAAACAATAATAATACCTCAAAACTTGAATCGTATCTATATTTTTTTGATATATTGCACCGAAATAAGGGTAAACTAAAATAATAAAAATGTATTTTGAAAAGAAATGACGTCATAGGACACCAAGGTGAGGTTTGCTGACTCGCGGGTTTTTTTCATATTTTCTAAGTAATTAGATGCTTTGTGTTTACACTACTCATTACTATTAGGTTCAGGGGTGAGGAAGCTGTACCACCACCTCAAGGACAAGTGCACTGGGATTGCCGAAAGAGATGTTAGGAATGTACTGGGAAAGTCACGTATCTATCAGCAGCTTAATGCAAGATTTCAAAATAAAGCTGCACTAAAGCCAATAAGAGCAAAAACAGTACAGATTCGTCATCAGATTGATTTGATTAGTATGGAGAAAGTGCCCGTGACGTGGAATGGGAAAGTTTACAAATTTGTCCTTTCAGTGTTGGATGTATTTAGCCGATATCACTGGCTTTTACCTCTCGAAAGAAAAAAGAGCACACCAATTGCACGAGTACTCGTAGGCCTTTACAAAGAACATGGCCCACCTAAAGTTATCCAGCACGACCAAGGCACAGAATTTGAAGGCGCTGTTAGAAAGCTTTGCAAGAATCTTGGCATTAAAGTAATCAAAGGACGTCCATACCATCCACAATCTCAAGGTAAAGTAGAGCGGTCACATCGATCATTTAGAAAGAAGATGATGTATGACTTGCTGACTATGAACAAAGGAGGAGTGAATTGGGTGAAATCTCTTCCCGATTATGGTAAAACGTTAAATCAAGAGCCTAGAGAGGAACTAGCATGGAAATCTGCATTTGAGGTTTATTATGGACGAAAAGTTAACGCAAACGAGCAAATCAATAATCATCACCTTGTTACAAGAGAGTGGGACCAACCACGTTGCGAGTATGAAAACACTACTAGGCCTAAGCCACGTGACTATACATCCCATTTCAAACAAGTCACAAGATTACGCACAGCTGCTTCAAAAGCAAATCAGAGATGTGAAAACCGAATGATCAAAAAAGGCTTGAGACAAAATCCACCATCAATATATAGTATCGGAGAAAAGGTACTTGTTCGGTACCCTCCAGCAAAGAAACTCTGCAGCAAAAGGTTTGTCTTGAAGGCTAAAGTACTCGAGAGAAATTTGAAAACTTGTAAATACAAGTTGATATTTAATTATCCAGCAGGCACTACCAAGCAAGTAAATAAGTGGATTTCTGTAAGCGACATAACAAGCACGACAATTAATAGAGAACAAAGGAAACAAAAGAGGGCTAATAGGAATCCTAAGAAAAGCCACCGCGAGAAATATCTGATCCCCATGTCAAGCGAGGAACAATTTAAATGGACCGTATCAAACCAACAGCTATCTATAAGATACGATCCACCTAAAGATGGTAATTGTCAATTTGCTGCCTTGTGTCACGAATTAATGAAGATAGGCATCTTTCGTTCACCTGAAACTCTACGAAAGGAATTGGTAGAGTACCTTGAAGCCCATCCAAACAATGCTGAAGGAATTCCCTTAGAACTGTATGCAGGACTGCCATGGAGTCAATATCTAGTTTCTATGGCAGCAGACGGAACATTTGGAGATCATATAACCCTGCAGACTGCAGCAGACCTATTTCAAATACAGATTATTGTTCATTCCACTCTTGGGCCTTTGGCAACTCAGAACATAATGCCTAGTAGTGGCCATCCTGCCTCTGTACTGTCCTTAGGTCACTTTGCCGAAGGGCAAGGTGATCATTATGTCTGCTTGTCTGATAATCTTCCACTACAACATTCCAATATTAGCACCTTAGATGATGCGCCCTCTCAAAACAAGAACAAAGAAGGTCTAGAAGATACCACCTTAGATGATGTACCGTCTAAAAACAAGAACATAGAAGGTCTAGACGATGTTACCACCTTAGATGATGTGCCGTCTCAAAACAAGAACATAGAAGGTCTAGACGATACCACCTTAGATGATGCGCCGTCTCAAAACAAGAACATAGAAGGTCTAGACGACTCAGGTGCGACTCTGCCTGCAAACAGCGACATTAATGACAACATCACAACCGGGCCGTATTTAAACTTCGATGTACTAGAACGCATAATTCAAACAACTGTGAACACTTACCCATACATGCGCTCAAACTTGCGTGCCGTTTCAGTTTTTTTTAAAAATGTCGTTGACAGTATGCCACTACCATCGGTTTACTTCCCAGAACTTGGTGACTTTGTAAGTATCAAACAAGTAAGTGTACGCAAAATAATTCGCCTTAAAGGAAAAGGATCGTCCCTGGTTGATGAGCTTACTATGTTAATTAATTCTCCCAAATGGGCGAATGCGTGGATTGATTTTGTTATTGGAAAATTTGGCTGGTATGGCATCCAAAGAATTTACTGGAAGAATAAATAGTTTGTTAAATTTAAATAGTTTGTTAAGGAGTCTGGCTATTTTTGGAAAAAATGTTAAACTTTTCTTTAAACCACGAGTTTATGTGAGATTTAACTCTGATTCGAAATATGAAAAGAAATGGGTAGTCCCGAGCTTGTTTTTGAGATAATCAACATTTAATGGATGCCTACGCGATAGATTTTGAAGAAAAACTTGCGAGAATGAAAACGATATGAAAAAAATCACAACACATAAGAAACTATTTTTTTTAAATACTATAATAAGCACAAATGCCGGGTAATCATTCTAAAATACAACATGGGTAGTTTTTAATAAAAGACAAAGAAATACCTTGATCTATCATATTTTGTCCTTTCAGTGATTTCAAAACTGGCATATAGTCGGACAAAATTAAAAATCCTACGAAAATCGATTTTTTTTGTACGTTAGAAAAATTAACGTTGAGAAAAACTTTGATATAACGTAGATTTTAATAGGTCCTTTCAACTTAGCATAACGAAAGTATGGACTCCCGTTCAAATGTCGAGGGTTTTGCCCTGTTAAATCTCAAAACGTGTATGGTTCCTGAATTAAATTTTGTATTTTATTCAGCGGTTTTTGTGCGCGCGCACATCGTGGGCTCGAGTCGAACGTTCAAAGGCGTTCAAAAGTAGCCAGTCACCTTAAATGGTTTGTTAAATAGTTTGTTGAACAGTTTGTTGAATAGCTAAATTGTTTGTTAAATATATAGCTTGATAAATAGTTAAATATACTTTGTGAAATAATAGAGTACAAACACTAAAAGTGTGCAATACTTTGTACTATTTACCACTAAATAGCGTTGATTAAACAATAGAGAACAAAATAATTTGCATAATTTAGCAGTATTTCTGTTGCACACTTTTAGTGTTTGTACTCTAGTTAAATAGTAGTCTTTATCTTAATCTTAATATCTAAAGCTAAGCGTATAATAGTTAAATAGTTTCAGTTACATAGTTTGTTACATAGTTCAAAAGTTTGTTATATAGCGTTAACAAATGAACCAAACAACATTGAACAGTGCAACATTGCGCCAATTAATTAAAGAGCTGTTTAAATTAGTGTTAAGAAGTCGTCTCAACCACGATGATTGCGCACCTTATTTTCTACCCTTTTTATAGTTTAGCTAAACAAACTCACTCAATTTACTAAAGGCCTTCAATTCGTTCTGACAACAGGCTTGCTTTGAAAGGAATACTCGCTAGTAAAGTATAATAGTAGAGGCGCGCAAAACATCCTGGTTGAGAGTCCTCTTTGTTGTTGTGTTTTCTGACATAATTCTATAGTTGCTATTTTCGAAACAAATGCCACAGTGTGGAGGTCAGTGTAGCCTTCAACCGAGGCCTCAATCACCAAATCATTCAATCACAATCAAGAATATAAGCAGTAGAGTCTGTAAAAATAATTGTCAAAAAAACATCAAGTGTGAATAAGAAAAATGTTAGCCGGTGAAAATCCATCAATAGTTAATTGTTTTATATATTGTCAAATTTGTTTGGGTGTTCTCGGTTCAAGCAGTCGCACTGTAATCGGCATTAAGGAATTTCTACTCTTTTTAGTGAGTTCAATAAAAGTTCTAATCACGACTGAGAAACTCTCAACACTAACGTCTTTTCAATAAACGCCGTTATAAGTTCCTTGAAAATGCATCTAAAGTCTTTGATCGTCCATACTAGACCACCAAGAAAAAGGCGTCACCAAGGGTCGGTTGTACGAAGGGTGGATAAAGTTATCCGCGGATAAAAGTTATCCACTGCATAGGTTTTTATAGATTTTATCCGCTGGATAAGGATTTATCCCTTGGATAGCGCTATTCACCCTTCGTACAACCAGCCCCAGGCTCATTCATGAGTCCGCGATGCTTATAGCTGTTTCCGTATTGTAAGGGTGTTCGGAAACCTTTTCGCTTTTGATAACAAAAGTCTGGACGTATAAGGCAAAAGCGAACAGGAAGGCGCATGCGATTCCAAGAAAAAATAAACATTTTGTAGAGCTATGATTGTGTCATGCATTTAATCCTTATGGATTGTAATCATATCTAAGTTACTTATTTGCTGTATCACGTGGTTGATGACGTCAAATTAATGATATCATCGTTACAGTGTCTATACTGAAGTGGATATGCTTGATATTTTCTTTAGCTGTAAAGTTATTACATTTTGCGTCAAAATTATTACATTTTGCGTTAAACACACCTATTACATTTTGCGTCAAAAGTTATTACATTTTGCGTTAAGCAATTTATTACATTTTGCGTCAAAAGTTATTACATTTTGCGTTACTATTACATTTTGCGTCAGAAGTTATTACATTTTGCGTTACTATTACATTTTGTGCGAGTTATTACATTTTGGGGCGTAACAAGGTCTCTCAAGCTTAACTCTTTTGTCATTCATGATAGGTAATACAATGAAATTTGTAAAAAATAAATGTTGACTTAACTTAACGTAAAGAATGTTGACTTAACTTTACTGACATTTCGGGCTTTAGCCCTTCGTTGGAGGGCTAAAGCTTGGAACGTCAGTAAAGTTAAGTCAACATTTTTAACACCGACACAGCCTATACTAGTTTACTCGCTAGCTTCCATTTATTTTTGCTTTTGATAATCCTTATTTACTATTAAGTTACTAATTTCTTTTTTCTTGTGACAACATTTTTTAAATTTGGTGAATATTAGTAAATAGCACTAAATGGTGCTAATTAAACAACTGTAAACAAAACAAAATAGCACAATCAATCAATCATTGATTTTATTTGCACTTAAAAATTACAACTTTGTATAGTATTATGCACATTAGAGTTGTTTTCATTAACCGGCGAAACAAAGTGTATTAGTTAAAGTGTGATAGACAAATAACAATAAAAGAACACAAATATATGTACATGTAGTTAAGGTGCATTGAAGAGTAATACACTAAAGAGTGTTTCACAGGTTAATAAAAACAGTTTTAATGCATGTATACATTGATGACATACCATACCAGCCATGCTGAATTGGGCAACCTGTTTAAATATTATTCAAAATAAATAAACAACACCAATTGCTAGATTTCAATCATTTTAGAGCATCTTCATTGAAAGCTTGAAATCAGCAAAGTATAATAGAGTGCTCCCATTAAACTCATGATTGAACAACGTGTAATAAATAGTAGGAATTCATACAAAAACCTGTATATACATGTGTGATTGTTTCATTAGCACTTTTAGTACTTATATTTAGTATAAATATTTCGTGGATTTAGTAAGAGCACATAACAGGTTCCAATTTATATCTGTACTTTCCCATTTAAATCTGTACTTTCCCATTTAAATCTGTACTTATGCAAATTGTGTTGATGTGTGCTAAACACACAGATCAACCAGTCAGAAAAGTTCACTTCAGAAAAAATATATACTTTGATTGGTTGATCTGTGTATTTAGCACACATCAACACACTTTGCATAAGTACATATTTAAATGGGAAAGTACAGATTTAAATGGGAACCTGTTACATGTACTTGTCAACAAACATATGTTTTGTCAATAAACATTTACTAATATAATTGTTTATGTTCTTTGTTCCTTCTTTGTACACCCTAAATACTTTGAAACTGGCATGGATGACGAGGGTAATTATGCCTATTCCATTACCCATAATGAAACTGGATATATAATGTGCCAGAGTTTTTTTGGTAAAAGAAAGCAAAATCTTTGTTTGCTTCTACTAATAGTTTCACTACATGTTTGTTTCTTTTCAAACCCTTCAACTTCCTCACAAAGAAGGCTTGTACTTCTTCTTTACTCAGACTTGCTACTAGACCAAAGAACATAATGACTGACTCTAGGCAGGTGAAACTTATGACATGACCTTTATTGTTTTTGGCCAAGTAGCATAGTGGTTCTCTTAACTTATCAATAGACTGGATCACTACTGACATGGCACTGACTATGGCATAAGGTATGTTCCGGCGTATTTCAGCATAGTAGGGTCTTCTTATAGCAACTCGACCGGCTAGTCTGCGGTATATTAGTTTAAGCCAAAGTCTAACTTCCGTATCAAGCACTGATCCAGTTGTCATTGAGTGGGACGACAGTAAATGTGCAATTAAAACATAATTTATGTGCAAATCAATTTATTATATCATGATAACACAATCTGACAATATCATCACGGTAACCTAGTGTTAGAGCACACTTTTCAGAGTTTTTTTAATTAGTTTAGTCTAAACATTGGACAGGTCCTAGGTAGGTTCCAAAAATATTAATTATTTCATTTTTATCATTTCTTTATATCAATGGGTTATCTATTATTATATATCAATGGGTTTGTAGTTAGGCATATACATTGGACATCAGCTTAAAACATATATCAACTTAAGTAACAAACATATTATTTTCATATATTAACAATAAATATTTTAGGAATGACACAGTTTAATTTCTATTATACTTGACATTTTTAGTCATGCGAGCAGCATTGTACATACAAAACCAAGATGTTTGGGGAATCCCCCGATGAAACCTGCTTGGTTATGTATGTATTACGCTGCTCATGCAACTACAAATTTCAAGGTATTATAATAATTAAAGCTACATCATTACAAAATTGCTTGTTAATGATGAAAATAATATAAAGTTTGTTACTTAGTTGATATATGTTTCAAGCTGATGTCCAATGTTTATACCTAACTACAAACCCAATAATATAATGAAATGATAAAATGATTGCAAAACCTTAATTAATATTTTTTTAAACCTGCCCAGGCTCTGTCCAATGTTTAGGCAAAACTATTCATCAAGAACTAATTATAAAACTCTGAAAAGTGTGCTCTAGTATATATACACTATCATTGTATATACAAGTTGAGTAACATCAATCAAAGTAACAGTATTTCCTATACAGTCAATTTCACTATCGTTATTTGATAAAATATTCATTATTCATATTCATCATATTACAACCAATTCGAAGATAATTGTATATGTAGTATAATAAATTTTGATTCCAAAAATTATTCTGTCAAAGCTAGCAGTGGATTAATTGTCAACAAATATTTAAAGCAAATTCACTCCTGAATGACGTACTTAACGTATTTTTAAACAGCAATAATGACTTTGACTTATAACTATAAAATGGATTGAATTGCATGAGTTTGACTCTGATCGATCGAAGGAAGCGAATTCCTACAACAAATAGAATAGATATGTGTTAAGAGTAAATCCAAATCCTTCAAGTTTATTACATCCTTCGTCATACACCTATCAAAAAATTAAATAAACAAGCTTTATATATTAAAACTAACCTTTCAATCTTGTTTCTGTGTCAGTTGAAGTGGGCAATTCCCCTAAACGTCTTGACAAATGTGTCGAAGGCAACAACAAACTCGTTGCCTCACGCTTAAAAAACTCCCCATCAAACCCATCTCCTCCATCAAACTTTCCCAACCAGTCCTTCAACATGATCTTATCCTTTTCCTCTTCGTCGTCCACATTATTAACCAAAACATCATCATTAGAATCCAGTAAAACCTCTTCGCGAACTTGATCAACACTCAGACTGGCCGCCATCTTGTTTTACCCTCACGCGTAAAACCGCTGTACTCAATAAATGGCGAACCCCGGCGTTTTTGAGCGCGCGTAGGCCCGGCGTGGTAGAGAAGTACTACTTGAAAAACTGAAAGCATTGTTTCTTTTTCTACTGTAAGTATTGTTGTCAGTAGACGCTTTCCAAATTTGTTTGACTGATCAAGAAACAAATTGAGTCAAGGCTGGAGCCGGAAAATCTATATATTCACTGTTTTATTTTATTCACTCTTAACTTGAATCTATTGCTTCATAAGTAAAATTCGGGAAAGAAATACTGGTTACTGCGCTTTTGACTTTAATTTCTGCGAACTCAGACATGCTAATGATATTTGTGAAATACGTTTTTGGATGCTGCTAATTACTTGGCACCTTTTATGTCTTTGATTGACGGCAGCCGTTTTACAAATAACCGTTTGAATGTCTGAGTTCGCAGAAAGTCGAAAATCGCAGTAATACACCGATTTGAAAAGGGTTATCCAAGGCAGTATGTCAAGCAGATGTTCTGGTTGCTTTATTTAGTGTGTCCATTGTGTAAATTTTGTTCTATTTACTTTACAGACCTCTGGCTATATCTCCATTATTGATATGGTTTGCAATTGCGTTGCTGTGCAAGTTTGTGTTCTGTGACAGAACATACCCTGATCTGACAGTTACCATTGACAACAGGTAACGCCATCTTGTTGCGTCATTATGTCACGCCCTATTGCCACGCCCTCTTGTCACGTCCTCTTGTATAGAATTTAACGTCTCCTCTTCCTTTTCTCCTGTTCTTTTGTCTTCTCATCTCATCTCTTCCATTCACTTGTCTTCTCATCTTCTTTCTCACGGTAATTTTTTATGTTTCAGGCGTATGTTTGATGTCATGTCGTATTTCTTCTTCTTCCTAAATATCTTGGTTGGGTTATGGTCAGGACTGTTCCGTCTTGCTAAAGGAGCAGTTTTAGCAGTTGTTTTCCTGTGCCGACTTGACCGAACGTTAATGATGACAGGATATAGGAAATGGGATAGAGGTAAGAATATTAATCACAAGACACTTTAAACACATCACACTTTAAACACAACGAACCAGTTATCTCAACGATTAGCCAGCCAAACCACACAATCTAAATACATCACACATAACCAACAACAAACCAGTTATCTGGACAATTAACCAGCCAAACCACACACCCTAAATACATCACACATAACCAACAACAAACCAGTTATCTGGACAATTAACCAGCCAAACCACACACCCTAAATACATCACACATAACCAACAACAAACCAGTTATCTGGACAATTAGCCAGCCAAACCACACACCCTAAATACATCACACATAACCAACAACAAACCAGTTATCTGGACAATTAACCAGCCAAACCACACAATCTAAATACATCACACATAATCATGGAACAACAAACCAGTTTATATCTGAATTAACCGACTAACGAACGAAATTGACCTTGTATTCTGTTATGTTAGGTTATATGTCATACCTTGGCTTTCTTAATGTGCTTGTGGCCTTTAGACATCCCGTCATGCTTTGTTTCTGCCAGATTTTAATTGAAGAAAGACGCAAAGTGTATGCAGGTGAATTGACAGACTCCTGGACAGACCAGGACAGACCTAATTGAGAGGAAGGAAGGAAGGAAGGAAGGAAGGAAGGAAGGATTAGTTTCAGATTATCATTATCAATACAATCATAATTTTTATTATCATCGAAGAGATCATCACCATTATCATTACCATTACCACCACCAACACAATTCAACAAGTTTTCTTATTGTCTTTGTAGCCTATCCTACAAGAGAAAGACCACGTGTTTCAACTACAGCTCTCAATCGTTGGTTTCTAGCTGTACTACTAATACACAACCCAAGCCTTGTTCGTTACAGAAAGCGTGAGATGTTGAGGGTTAATAGAGGCTACTCCCCAGACCCTACAGACACGGCTGCCATCGTCTTAGAAGAGGCAAACATGCCCATTGAAAGGCTGAAGAGTGTGAATGTTTACTGGTTTTGTAGAGTAGAATAGAGAGCAGAAACAGATCCTACAGACACAGCTACAATCGTCTTAGAAGAGGCAAACATACCCATTGAAAGGCTAAAGAATGTGAATGTTTACTAGTTTTGTAGAGTAGAATAGAGAGCAGAAACAGATCCTAGAGACACAGCTAACATCGTCTTAGAAGAGGCAAACATGCCCATTGAAAGGCTGAAAAGTGTGAATGTTTACTAGTTTTGTAGAGTAGAATAGAGAGCAGAAACATATCCTAGAGACACGGCTAACATTGTCTTAGTAAGAAGAGGCAAACATGCCCATTGAAAGGCTGAAGAATGTGAATGTTTACTAGTTTTGTAGAGTAAAATAGAGAGCAGAAACAGAACCTAGTTTTGTAATGTCTACAATTGAGAACATTTATTAGTCCCATGAGGACCATGTAGGTTATTGTTGACATATTTATTGTTTAAACATTTAGTATTACATATAGTATATAGAATCTTGAGATTGACTTGTTATATGAATTTGCCCATAATAGACTGCTTTTCACCTTGGAGCGACCCCGTGTGCTTCTCCCTTTATCCTATAGAGTACCAAAGTGTGACGTCACAATTGTTTTGTTTTGTTTTAACAATTTTTGGTTACCAATTGCGATTAACAATCAAAAAAGACGTTCACACGCCGACTTTGACGAGAATCGGTCAAATAACAACTGAGATTTGAATATATAATTTCGCCATACAAATCACTGTAAATGTTCGAAAGAGTCGAAAATACAGTGATTTGTATGGGGAAATTATATATTCAAGTGGCCATATCTCAGCTGATATTTGACGAATTATAGTCAAATTTGCTGTGTGAACGTCTGTTGTGATTGCCTATGCAAATGGAGAACCAAAACTTTGATAGAGTGAAAATAATGTTTTATGACGTCATCACTTTAGTACTCTATTGGTAGTGGTGATCGGCGCTCTCTTGATGGTTGGGAATATTCCTTACCATTTAGGGTTCTTGCTCAAAACCCAAATACGTAACATGACTGCGTACCTGTAAGGGTCATTTTTACTTGGCTTTGTTTGTTAAAACAAGCTTAGCTGCCAAGAACATCACACAGTTGTACCTTTAATTAGGGTATGAAACGAACGTATCAAAGATATGCCTATTGTTCTGTTGAAATCTCAACCTGTTAAAAAAAATTCTCGCGCGCTAAAGCTACGGTAATACGAGCAACAAATTCGTCCAACTTGTCTCGCAACATTAATGCAAAACAAGTACTTGTTAGTTGGAAAGCGATGTTGCTCGTTTTTCCACCCGCGTACCAACTTGTCTCGTGTCAAAATGGCTTGTTGCAAGTTGAAAAAGTTTGTTGCAGAAAGTAGAAAATCGTTCTACTTTTTGCAACAAAACTTGTAGATGTTGCTCGTATTACAACACCAACCCAACTTGTCTCGCAGCAAAATGTCGTCAAGCACGCCGCCATGTTTGTTTACTCGCTGTATTAAGGTTACAGTCTAGTTTCAGACCTATAATCTGGCCAAATTTTTTTTATTTCAGGAACGTTTTAGTCGATGAGTAAACCTTCGAATAAAATCAAAATCTTTTGAAAATGTATTTTCCTTAGCGAAATATTTAACGAAACGTATTTTATGGCCAAACTAGACGCATAACTGCGTGAACTCGGGCTTCATTACGATTATATAATCATTTTCTTGGATTAGCTTGAAATGATTTGAAGCAAAAGGTCGTCCTCCTTTTCTGTTTGGTCCGTTCCTTCAGTCCGTGGTCCGCTTGCCTGTAATGCTTTTACCTGGATATCGATGTTCGGTTCGTGCAGTGATACATGCGAGCTCAAAGACTGTCTAGAAACAGTGTTATTAAAGTTGTTCTTGCAAAATAAACGCAAGAAAAAGCAAGATAGATACTAGTCACTAAAGCAATTGGTGTTATATTTGAGGCGATTTAATTTAGGATGTTAGATGTAGTTTTCAGAGAGGCTGATTTCAGCTGTTTTATATTTGTTGTTGTCGAGCTTGACCTTGAGTTTAAAATCGGTCACGTTATCTATTACTTTCATCGTTCAACTGCTAGATAATAGGTTGAAGCGATTAAGTTTAAACTTAAAAGATTTGCGTATAAGTTTGTTGTTCTTTGCCCAGAAGCTAAGCGCTCGGCAATCGCCAATCAATCGCGGATCTGAAGCTTCTATGAGCTAATAGTATAGTCAATAAAATTAAACTATTGACAGATACACTCGTTATTTTAATCAAAAATATAAAATAAATAATTACAAGAAGCAAAATATTTACCCTAAACATCACTAAAGTATTATACTGTTGTTGTCTTCACTTCTAGTGCGCTGTATCGTACTCTCTAAGAATGCTTACAATACAGTTAAATATCCAGTAGTATTTAACAGCTTCGTCCTTTGTAACTGGTTGTGAATCAATTCCATAGCATTATAGCAGGGACGATTTCTCGATAAATTCCATCATAATAAGTTGGCTCGCTTATTTGACCCTTTCCGAAAACATTCGACATAAACTTAAGTGTAATTCTACTGCGAATCATGTGGAGTGAGCGTATAAAATATGAGAATATTCCACCTAGAAATCAATCCTTCGACGAATCAAATATCCATGTGCTCGTATTGGCCAGTCTACGCATGCGCTGTGACCATACGCATGCGCGGTGACGACTAGACGGCGTTTTGCGACCCAAGAAAAAAAAAAAAAAAAAAAACATTGAAGCCCATTTTAAGACTCGGGTTTCCTTTGGAAAGCCCGAGTAATAACTGAAATATAACGACGAAAGTGTCATAATCCGTCCTAATCGCAGTGTTGCGTGATTCATTCCTGTGGAGCTTTTTTCGGCAAATTATTATAATTAGCATACACAACGTGCAAGACTGTTTAAAGTTCGGATATATGTTGAAAATGTTACTTTAAAACCCGCTCTTATATCGCTTACATGTCAAAGAGAGAGAGGAAAAACCCTTGGAGTCGGTTGGTTCGGTGACCTTTCGTGATCCCGATGACACATAGAGACTCAATGTTTACACCAATTCAAAGCCTTATAACTTTGTTCGAGTTTAATGCGTATAACAGAACTTGGAGCGAATTGATCTAAAAATGTTTTCAACCAAATAGCCTGAAAAATGCCATGTAGCATTATCAACTCAACAAAATTCAAAAGGTATGAACGTTTGTCGAATAACAGCTTAGTTTCAGATTTATGACCAAAAGTTTCGAATTTCACAAAAATAATTGAATCTCCGGCTTCAACTCTAATTTATATCTAAACTAAGTAAAATATTGACAAAGCCTCACAAGTTTTGGAAGGCACGTATGTGCTAATTGACATGCAGAAAAGTCGAAAAGTCATGCAGAAAAGTCGACAATACAATGATAACTTTTTTAGATCAATTCGCTCAAACAAAGACGGTCGTTTTGAGTTTAAAGCATTACAACTCTTTATACATGAGCATTTCGGTAAAACAAATTACACAGGCGTATTTTATGGTTATTTAGCTTTAAGATGATGTGTCAATTTTTGAAATAATATTTAATGTGACGAGGTAATGATTTTTTTACTGAGACACCCCGCGAAGGTGGACTGTAACCTTAACCAATCAGAAATCAGAATTCAACTCAACTTGCAACAAGCCATTTTGACGCGAGACAAGTTGGTACGCGGGTGGAAAAAAGAGCAACATTGCTTTCCAACTTGTTTTGCAGCAATGTTGCGAGACAAGTTGGACGATTTTGTTGATATATGGTAATGGTATTGTTTTCAAGATTGTATACGGCCGTATTTCAGATACGACAAGGCTTTGACAGTTCTCATAAGTTATTAGTACCTTTTAGGTAAACTGGAAACTAGCGAGTAAACTAGTATAGGCTGCGTCGGTGTTTGATATAAACGATAGGTAACAGAATGAAATTTGTAACACCGTTAAAAATGTTAACTTAACCTTACTGACGTTTCGAGCTTTAGCCCTTCGTGGGAGTAAAAGAGTTAGACCTTTTAAGGCCAGTTCACACGGGCGATTTTTGCGGCGATTTGGGATGCGATTTTTACGGCGATTTTACGGCGATGTAAACGCGCGTGTGAACAACCGGCGATTTTACTGCAGCTCTTATAAACTTTTGCTACAAGTTTCTGCGAGTTTTATGAAGATATAATCATTTTTGATCCATACTCCAATTAGAATCTCATCTTTTTCATCTTTCCATGACGGAAAATAGCTACACATTTTCTATTGGGCCGGACTCCTAGTTCTAATTTTCGCAGTTTTCTGAAATAAATCGTAGCGAAATCAGCAGCTGAATCGCGGTGAAATTTGAACATGCTGCGATATCGCGGCGACATGAATTTTGAGAATCGCAGTAAAATCACCGGTTGTTCACACGCGCGAATTTGCATCTCCTTAAAAATCGCTGCGAAAATCGCATCTCAAATCGCCGCAAAAATCGCCCGTGTGAACTGGCCTTTAGGGGTCATTTGAAATTGATCGCCAATCATTCCACACTCCTACCACTTAGAATTTTCAATGATTGTATATATTCTAGGTATAGCAATATGGTCATTTCCTGAATTTTTCAGTTCAAGTTCAGAGTGCCATACCTCTAGAAATAATCTCTTGTACCAGTTTCCTTCTCTATCTACAATTTTAGTAGCATTGTAAATTCTAGAACAGCGCGCGCTTAAACAATATTCAAACCTGCGCGTGATACATTATAACTAACCACTCAGTTGTAACGATCACTGATGAAGGTCTAAGTATAGATCGAAACGTCTGAATAAATTCAACCAAAATCAGGCCAGAGTCAAACCAATTTATATTTTAGTTTGTGTTAGTACGTTGATAAAGAACAAAAGAAAACAATGGGTTTAGTGTTTACTACTAACTATTATTATTAATTTAGTCGAGTTGTTTCTGATTTTCTGAATTTAAAAATCCAAATGTTTCAACCGAGGTAATTAATGATGGTAATTGGACTGAGTGGAGTCCAATTCGGTCTGTAATCATACGAGTGATAACAAAATCGGACGACCGCGTAGCGGGAGTCCGATTTGTTTATCACGAGTATGAGTTACAGACAGAATTGGACGACACAAAGTTTGATTACCAATTAATCATAACAATTACAATTTCAGAGAAAAATGTGTGGGGTTTCTAATAAAAATGAAGAAATCATCCATTTTTGAAAAAAACTCATTTTTTGAGAATAATTTTCGTTGCTATAGTCGGATTTGTATCAATTCAGTGATTGGTTGATTAATCTGAAAGCAGTAAAATCATTGGCTCATAAAACTGTCCGATAACAACTGTCCGATTACAGCCAACTATCCGATTACACTGTCCGATTACAAAAACAAGATTGATTAGTGGAAAATAGAGCAGTCTGTCAACAAATCAGATTCGAGGAAATTGTAATAGTTATGATTAATAATATTATCTTGCCTGATTACTCAATCTTCAAAAAAAGATACTAACTATTAGTTTGTCTATTCTTTCACGACCATATGAAAATCACTCTAGTACGACCAGTAGTACGAGTACGCTATAGTCAGTCCCTACCCACCCCTCCGGGTGTTTTATAACTTTGCGTGACACCCAATAAAAACATTGTTCGCGTGACAAATTTGCTGTCACGCAAACCATAAGTCACGAAGCGCTTCCGAAAATTGTCATAAATAAGCTGCCACTGTTGAAGCGCTTACCGTTATTTCCTTAGCCTGAGAAAACAGACGTTCTTTCGTTCCTCTTCCCCCCGCTATCAAGGCTCAAATTTAGCTCCAAATTCATCCAAAGTTCTTTTGGAATAACAGAAAGGTGGACTAGTTCTGATAATGTATTCAAAGTAAGTAACATTTCACACAACATTGCATATTGATCCAAATTGGTATTCATCAGTGCAGACCAGACAAGACCAGACAGATCGAAAATGTAAATAATTTGTGAGAATCGATGAGCTAATATTTTCTTAACAATTTCATTCTTTGGTTGTGAAGTTGCTTGACGAGTTTTCTTTGTCAATTTAATTGCTCACTGTGGTAAAAATGTCGGGAAAGCTCGTCAGGATGGTTAAGAACACACCTATAAAAAGATACAGCACTCCTTTATAAAAGGGCCGAAGACAGATGTTTTTTAACCCTTAGATCTAGAGATACGGCACAAAAAAAAGAAAACGATTCGATGCTATTCCGTGGCATCATACCCTAATTAATTAAAGGACACCAAATTACGGAGTTTTACCCGTCATGCTGGAGCATAAAATATAACTTTTTGTATTATAAGATTTATATATCGGCCTTAAATTGATTTAATGAAGTAATAACTAAGTATCTGATGTGCTATTACTTTAACTTTATCCGTTTTGTTGTTGTAATAAAAGCTTTTACAAACTGACCTTGTGCTTAAAAATGGCAAAAATTGTAACCCTTTACAACTGGCTATTACAACCCGCTAGAACGGCTTGAGAACCTTTCAGTTTCTCTAAGTATTCTTGTCGACGAACCTGCTACAACCGGTTGGTCAACCCGATCTAACGGGTTTGCTGTTATTACGTTGCAACGGGTTCGGCTGTAGTCCCCCTCTGGGTCCCTGTGGTTTATTTATCGTTCGGAATCTCGACATATGGCTGAGAAATATAGCACTTGAAAACACTCATTAATTTATTGATTTGTTATCTTTAAGCTGCCTCGTTGATGAATACAGTTATGAAGTGGGATTGTTGGGACCAGCGGTAAGGACTGGTTTATTTAAACAAGACAGACAGACAAATAGACAATTAACTTTGCAGTGAAACCACTCGCTACGCTCGTGGTTCCACTTGAGTTTTGAACATTTTTTGACGCCATCTATGATCAATAACAGGACAGACAATAAAAAACTGTGTGCGATTTGTTAAATATACAATAGATTAAAATATAAATTATATAAATTATACTATTTACAAAGTTTATTAAATAATTTACAGTTTTCTTTTAAACTCCTTGAATGTCTTTGAGGATTTAAGACAGACAGACAGCGTACAAACAGAGAGACAATGAGACAGACAGACAGACAGCTTACAAGAACACAGACAGACAGACAGCTTACAAGGACACAGACAGACAGACAGCTTACAATGAGACAGACAGACAATCAGACAAATGGACAGACAGACGTTTGTTGTGTTTGTTGTAGATGATAATAATCCTTGTGTTGGGCTTCATGAAGAAGAGAGTTAAATTGAAACCTGACCTATTGAATGGACGACCAGGTCTACCCATGTGAGTTATGGACATTATTATAACATCATACTTTTTACAAAATGCTCACACACTTCCCTTCCTACAACCTTTTGCTCACACAATTTCATCCCTACATTCTTTGTCACACCCTCCACTACCTACAAGATTTTGTACACTCCCGACTCCCTAGAAAACTTCGTTCTCACCCTCCCCTCCTTAAACACTTTGTACACACCATCCCCTCTCTTCTCACTTTGTACACACCCTCCCCTCCCTACACACTTTGTACACACCCTCCCCTCGCTACACACTTTGTACACACCGTACCCTCCCTAAACACTTTGTACACACCATCCCCTCTCTTCTCACTTTGTACACACCCTCCCCTCCCTACACACTTTGTACACACCCTCCCCTCGCTACACACTTTGTACACACCGTACCCTCCCTACACACTTTGTACACACCCTCCCCTCGCTACACACTTTGTACACACCCTCCCCTCGCTACACACTTTGTACACACCCTCCCCTCCCTACACACTTTGTACACACCCTCCCCTCCCTACACACTTTGTACACACCCTCCCCTTCCTACTTACTTTTTACACACCCTCCCCTCCCTACACACTTTGTACACACCCTACCCTCCCTAAACACTTTGTACGTACCCTTCCCTCCCTACACACTTTGTACACACCCTACCCTCCCTAAACACTTTGTACGTACCCTTCCCTCCCTACACACTTTGTACACACCCTCCCCTCCCTAATGACATTCTTTGTCATGTTTACAGGCCTGTGGACTTCCTTGGTAAAGAAAGAAACAAGTTGATTATCATACTTGCTACCCTCCCTACTTATTTTGTACACACCCTCCCCTCTCTACACACTTTGTACACACCCCACCCTCCCTACACACTTTGTACACTCCCTCCCCTATCTACTCACTTTGTACACACCCTACCCTCCCTACACACTTTGTACACTCCCTCCCCTATCTACTCACTTTGTACACACCCTACCCTCCATACACACTTTGAACTCACCCTCCCCTCCCTAATGACATTCTTTGTCATGTTTACAGGCCTGTGGACTTTCTTGGTAAAGAAAGAAACAAGTTGATTATCATTCTTGCATTTGG